>VXBR01002272.1:226079-317388 GCA_013400215.1 Cisticola juncidis | reverse complement strand
TCCTCCTTTCTTTCCTCCTCCTCCTTTCTTTCCTCCTCCTCCTTTCTTTCCTCCTCCTCCTTTCTTTCTTTCCCCTGTCCCCCTCTCCCTCTCTCCCTCTTGTGAATCATGTAAGTGATCATTTTTACTACACAGTCTGTAAACAATTTTGTCAGTTTTGTCTGTAAATAGGTGTAGAACCTGAAGAGAGAGCGCATCAGTAAGCAATGCCAAGGAAAGTAATACAGAACTTTTTTCCTAAGGCAGAGGAAGGTATAAGCTGAAATATGTGGCATAAGTAGACCAAGCTGAAAATAACATATTACTTACAGTTGAAAGATGTGACTGCTTACTTTGTATAAAGGCCCTTCAATTATGCATGGAACAAGTTATTTGCCCACAGCGATAATATCTATGTAACACTAGCATTATTAAGGATGAAAATGGAATGAGTTTTCAAGATCACCAGTACATAGCAATTAAGAGAACTTTAAAAAGTACTTAAAGTTGGATTTGCTTTCAAAAATACTTTAAACATAATATATAAGCCTAAATATGTGTATGGTAAAGGTGGAAGGAGGTTATCTGTACTTGGACTTTTTCTGTGCATAGTAATATTTTTATAGACAACCAGTGCAATGCCTGTTCCTGCCTGTGTTTGTAGATACAGCTTAATATCTCCTAGTTAACTAGTGGATCTTTTATGCAGTGATAACATTAGAATATTATAATTAGAATTCATTTTGATTTTATTATTTTTAAGTAATTACAAGTTAATAAATATGGGGTTTTTTAGAGGTGCCTGAAACAGTGACTCATTAGATATGTAGGAAGTAGATGTGCTGAGCATGGAGTGTTCCAAAAAGTGTGAATCAAAGCAAAAGAAAAAGTGGGCTGTAGTTCAGAAAACCTAAATGTGTTTGTTCAGCTCAAATCACTGCGTATGGGAAGAAACTCTTAAAAATTGTGTAACTGAAATAATCTTGGCTTTTTGGGTTTTGTTTTCATTTCTAAAAATAAGTAAATGGAAGACCTTTGAGAATTTGTGTGTGACTTCCAGGCTGAAATGCTTCTGACAGATGTTGTGGAACTTTTTAGTAGAAACTTGAAGTTTCTGACAGATA
The DNA here is from genome assembly GCA_013400215.1 of Cisticola juncidis. Lineage (NCBI taxonomy): Eukaryota > Metazoa > Chordata > Aves > Passeriformes > Cisticolidae > Cisticola > Cisticola juncidis. The sequence goes on along the minus strand of VXBR01002272.1, from coordinate 316,285 downwards.
CCCAGACTTTCAAAATCTGCAATTATTCAGTGCCCGAGGTTGTTGTGAGTTGCTATTATAAGCCTTTTAGAGAGATTTCATTGTCACAGTTTACCAAAGGCTCTGAGCAACTGTGAAAAATATTTTCTTAGATTAAAAGCACATCAAAGAACTGGTCATTTTTAATAACTGAAAAAAAAAGTGTAGGCACAAGTTGATGTGTTGGTGGTAGCTAATGCTGTTGTTTTCTTTCAATTAAAAGTGGATATGAATTGAATTGAGCACATTCATATTTTGGTGGCAGAAATGCTAACTAGTATACTGAAATCCATAGTCCTTGTAATAGTAAATGAAATTCATTAAAGCTGTGCATTATAGCTTCTAGACTTAAATATGTGAGATAAAAATACTACAAAATACTTCCTGCAGGGAGCACCCTCTTTAAAGAAAACCAACATAAAACAGATTGCCTCCTCCTCTCCCCAAAACAACCCTCAGAAACCAAACCCCAAAAGAACCAACTGAAAATTCAACAAGAAAACCCAAACCCAGCCAATCATACCAAACACCAACAATTTATAACAACCAGCCCAAAGGCAGAGCCATTTTAACATGATGTGAAGGATACAGTGACATTTACTCCGGTCATGTTTGGGATGACACCAAGCCTGTGAGTGTTGATGTTGTGGGGGTGAGTTGATCTCGAGGGCAGGGACCTGGCTGTGCTGGGTGAACAGCAGACAGGAGCCTCAGGACAAATGCGGAGGCTGCACTTGGAAAGGAAGAACCCCTTGCAGCTTATTAGACCCTGTCTAGCATACGGCATCTAATTTTGGACCACTAATGCAAGAAATACATTGACAAACAGGAGTTGAAATTAGATAGTTTTTTTTTTGCTGTATTGCACTAGGGATACAAGTAAATTGAGATGAAAGAAAGCAAACAAGATTTGCAAAGAGGAAATATGTTACTTAACATTACATAAAATGTTTTGGAGATATCAAGAACTTGGCATGATTCAGTAAAGTACAGAACATTTTCTTTGGACGTTCTGTTTGTGCAGAAGTATTTTAGTAAATTTATCTTAAAAACTAAGTGGGATGTGAAAAATGGTATTTGGAATTGCAGCGTTTTGCTGGGAGTTTTTTTTCCTGCTGCTTCCAGTAGAGAATCCTGTGTAATACTCTGGCCGATTTAGTGTTGACCTATGTAAAGGATGTTTAGTTTGCCATGTATCAGTAGCACTTACTTTGATAGCTACCATGTGTATTACTTGTTTTCTCCTCTATTATATCTTTTCAACTTTCTGTTAGGATTGTTGTCTGAGAGATGAACAGATGTTTTGTTTTTCTGTACTCTTGATGTTGCTATATGCTTACAGTCTGCAGTGGAGACACTCTCTTCCAAACATTGAATGTTTGTTCCAAGTGCCCTGGGGGACTGACCTGGGATTTGCTGTAATGTACTAAGGTGAAATTCCAGTGCTTAGGTGCTTCTGGTAAGAGGGTGATGTCAGGCAGCCCTTACATACACCTGTTAATATTTTTATGTAAGTGCTTTTCACCCTGAATGAACCATCCAATTTTATACTGATACGATCATGAGAGTAGTATGGGGTAGGGAGCTCTTGCTTTAGACAAATTTCAACACCATGGTTTTGGGAGCCAGTGTAGGAGTGCCGGCAGCCATTTATAGTAGAGGTAAATCAGTGCTGACAAGGATTTCCCTCCAGAGATACCATCTAGAGCCACTGCTGCAGAGTTAATACTGTAATTCTTGGAACTGATCCATTGCAGTCATGAAGCATCTATCCGGAGCCAGGAACACCAACACATTGATTAGGCTTTAAAAACAAACAAAAATCCCTTTTGTATTTGCAGTGAATTTTTACAATCCTCAAATGAATCAGGTTACTTAGCCAGAATGAAGGGCAGTAAATGTATTTTCCTTAGATCTCTTATGGGATGTTTTTGGTTTGCTCCTGGTCCTAGGCTTATAAATGCAAAACCTTGCTTCCCTACACTTTGATTAAATAAAGTGGTTCTTGATTTTTACTTTTTTATATGTTAGTTGGGCAATCCAGTGATCGTTTGCAGGTGGATGTACATGGCACTGGAGAAATACTTTGATTTGGTTTTATCTTCTCATTTTTCTTAAATATGACACCTTCATTTGCTTATTTATCTAATGAAGGTAATTGAATTTGTTGTATGCTATAGAGGGCTATGTGGGGGAGGAATGTCTATGTCACTGTGATACTTTGCTTGTGTTGAGTGTGATCTAGCTAGAATTCTGCAAAATATATCAATAGCTGTTTAGTTGCGTTTGGGGTTTTGTAATTTCTTTTAATAGATAACATAAAGTGAAAATGGTTAGTGTTTGTGGAACCAGGACAGTGAAAAGGAAGGAAGAATGCTGTCCCCATCCATGTAGCTAGCAATTTTACAATTTTACAGTTGCTGCTAAATTATAAGATTATTTGTTGTCTCTGGATTTTCTTTTGAATCACATCAGTACTTGCTTCCTGTTAATTTTACTCCCTTGCTGAGAGTTTGGATTACCCAAGAGCTCCAAATTTTGTTAGATCTTGCTGTGACCGTGCATTAATGTTCCCAACTTGTCTGTCTTTCCAGAAATGTTTCTGCATGTGGCAGAACTGTTGGAGGAAGGCTCAGCATTGTCACTTTTTTGTTAATAATAAGCTTTTTTTCAGTCTGCTCTAGGAGTGGGAACATCAGGCAGAGAGATGGACTGGACTGTACCATCTTGCAAGAAGACATCTCTCTGCCAGAAGCCCAGAACAGTTTCCTCCTTGAAAAGGAAAATCATTGTGCTGGAGCCAGACAATTAATTGGATACAATTTTCCTGTTGTGTTGTACCAGGCTTGTGTGTGATTGAGCAATCTCTTCGAGTTTATTTCAGTTTTGAGAAAGTATGAATAAATTATGAACTTCCAGTAGGTTTATAATAGGAAGTCCAAATTCCTGTAGTAACACTGTTGTTGAGTGGAAAGACACAAAAAATGGTAGCAGGAGTTTTACTTTTTTTTTACTTTTGTGAAAAATAATCATAAAAAGTACAGGGATTAGTCAAGGCTGGTTTAGGGTGTGAGGAATGTATAAGATCCTTGCACAGCTAAGGAACATTACAGTATTGATAGTTGAACTGTGGTGTGTAGTGAAGGGAAATACATGCTATTCACAGAACTTTTAGATTATAAAATAACGTTAACCAACCATTGGAAAGACTGAAGAATTGGCAGTGAGGTGGGCTCTGTTGCAAATGTCCTAATAGTGTAAAATAGGAGAACTTGTAACTAAATACAAAAAATACTGACAGTATTGTGCTACTGTTAAAGAAAGCTTTTCCCCAGTAGGAATATCTTGTTTAGTTTTAGTTTTCACATCATAATTCAAATGTGTTGCAAATATTTATTATGGAAAGTGTTAAATTCAGAAAGCATACAGTGCCTCATATATGTATAAATACTATATAAGAATGGGTGACCTTTTGCTCTTGTGTTAAGAGAGTATTGAATAGGAACCTAACAAAGTTATTAGTGCTGCATATTCTCATAATTACATTTGTAGTATTTCTTCCATAGAAGTAAAATAAATGCAAGAGCTTGAGATAGAAAAGTTATGGATGCTTGTAACTATGTATTGAGTAATACCCTTTTTAAAAGAAGAAATAGAAATGTTATGTTTCAAATCCAGGATGAAAAGCAATGGGCCAGATAGATATTAGTACAGCAAGTTCTTTTGAAGACATTTGGTACTGGCTGCTGCTATCTGCATATGTCATTAGTCTTATCTGATATGGAAGTTTCTGTTCTTAAATGGAACGTTCCCAAAGTTGTTCCTTTTTTGGAAGTTGAGTGAGATGAAGTTCAAACCTTGGTTTGTCTAAAACTTAGTCTTTGCCATAGTATCCATGTTCTGTGTGGTTTTGCTTGTTTAACCCACCCCATCAGAGTTTGATGATTGCCTTGCTTTCTGGGTTTGTTTTTTTTGACTGGTTTTCTTGAAGTGTAATGCTTAATTATATAGGTTGGAAGTTAGATCTCTTGGTTCTGCAAAGCTGAGCGTATAGCCTGCCTACCTTTTTGCCTTTTAATATTCTGGTGACCTTTCCCATTAACTCGTGGCACAATTAACTGCCATTCTCTCTTTTTTTTTTTCATTGTTAGCTGTGGCAGTTATGCCAGAATTTACAGGTGATAGAATTGCAAATCAGTTTCTGTAGTGTTACTTGTGAGTTTATTCTGGCATTGCTGGGTTTTGCACTTATAGCTACTATTTCCAGGTGCTTGAAGAATCTGAAAACTTTCAGGAGGCATAATGAATTATTTGTAATTCTTCATGTTTTGAACTCTGTTATTAAAAAATAAGCTTTAGTTTTTAAATCTGATTGTGACAGCATCCATTCTGCAGTGAAAATATTTTTGCAGGTCTGTGATCTCTGTAGGTAACTCCTTGTTGTTTTCGTACCATTACAGGGATTCCTCTTGCTGGATGCCAGAGGAATTTTAAGGTTATGTCAATATTAACACATACTTTCAAGGGACAAAGAATAAGTTGGATGAAATTTCTTTTGTTTCTACGGATTCCAGAACTGTAGGTCATTAAGTAGTTAGGGTGTTATTAAATAGTTATCTACTTTGAGGGAATTTACAATACTGTGAACAAGGACAGCAAATCCCATGACATGGATGAACTAGCAGAGAATAACTAAGGTTGGTGTGTACCTCAAGAGATTGTCCAGTCTAATCTGCTGGTCCACAGCAGGTCTAAGGAGTTGAGGTTGCTTGTGGAATTGGTAGAGGATTTTGTGCACAGAATTAATCCCTACCAGGAAATAGGTTTCCAAGGTCAGTGTCAGGCATATTAGCTGGTAGATTAGCCTGTGTTGCTGTTGTCTTAAGTTATGTTTCTAACTTCCAGTGTATGTGTGTATAGTTGGAATTCAGTATTATACTTACCTGGAGTACTTCTTTTATAGTGTAACTTTAAATTACCACCAAAATGTGTCAGGTAAATTTTAAAAGAATTTCTGAAGGAAAGGAAGCACTAAATGAATGACATAAGAGTGTCCTTAGTTCCACTTCTTATTCCATAAGGGTGGAAATAATACCACATTTTCACTTACAACTGTCAACTACTACTTCCTTTTTTAAGAACTGTTGCTGTGAATTAGGGATGGCTGAAATGAGCGACACAGACTCCAGTCTTCTTGGAGGGCATATAGCACAGTTTATTAGAAAGCACATCTTTCTATCGACTATTCCAATACAGTTGGACATGATTGGTCCTTTAACTAACACCCCTCACCATCATGGGCTAATTAGAAATGACACCTCTTTGTAAACATCTTGCAAATCAACAAGTGCAAACACAGGTGCAAGGATTGTTTCAAATTCTTTCACTGAGCTTTCTCATAGCTCCCCAGATCAGTGTATGGGAAAGTTACTTGACTTTCTCTCTCACAGGCCTTACCATTGTCTGATGCTTGAAAATTTCTCTCTGACCAGGCTGTCAGCATCCACAAAGAACTCATAGGAGAATTTTTTTTTTCGGTCGTCCTCTTTGAGGACTTTGCACAGACTGCATATTCCAGCACTTGTAAGAGAAAGCCAGGAATACAAATTGTCAGGGCAAGGGTATATTTCTTTTGCTATCTCCGTAGCTATTCAATGTTAGGTAAAGCTGCTGGTTGTACTGCTTAAGCAGAGCTTTAGTAGGTATATAAATATTGTCAGTGATAGTGAAATCCAGTGATTTGATCTATGAACAGAACCCTTCCTATGTAATTAAGGGAAGAAGTGATAGGCTGCTATTTATATTAAGAATATGTTACCTATAACACAGAAAGGCACATGGAAGTTCTAAGTCTATTTGAATATTTGAATGCTCTTTACCTATGGCATCATTCTGATCTTTGGCTAAATATAAGAATGACTCTTAATTAGAAAGTTCAAAGTGTGTGTGCTGTGTTTAGATAACTTCTAACTTCCATGTAAACAGAGAAGAAAATGTTTCTGGAGGTTTTTGTACTTGAACAAATGCATTACATCAGCGCACAAGGACAACCTTCCATTCAAAATGCATGCTTTGATTTTGAGTCTCTGTATACATGCTGCCTCAGTGACTGAGATCAGCACTGATTGTACATCCGTCCTGTTGCAGCATATTGCTTCCTGATCAATTTAATGCAGATCTACATTTTACCTGCAGATTGACCTTCCCTGACCCCGTGTTCCAGAAGTGGGCTTGGGATGGGCTAAACACTGCACCAACACAGTTGTCCTTTCTCTGAGCTACTCTGGGACATCCAGGTTACATTTCTGGGGCCTCCTTAGGTCACCCTATTCTGGGATTTCACAAGTCAGTGTAAATGTACCTGCAGTTGAACAGTTTAGTATGCAGATGTGCAGGTAAGAGGGTTGGTCTTTTTTGGTTTCCCCTGGTTATCAAATGTAAATGTGCTCATTTTCCTTCCTTCCTTCCCCATGTAGCTTAATGTTGAGCCTTCCCAGGGTAAGTGTTGCTGGATAAATTTTAGATGATGATCTGAGTTTTATAAACAAATATTAAAGGATTTTCATGACTACTACTCTTTGTTTTGAGATATGTTACTTGTACTCTCTCTTTGATGTGTGTTATGGTTTAAACTTGCTGTATGCATATTATTTTATAATGGCTGTTTTGTAAATAATTGCTTTGTAATATCGCTTAAAGCTTTTCATGAAGATGTAGTTCTGAGTCTAATATTAGGGTACCTGTAATCTTGTAACATTATTTCAGTGACTGGATCTGCTTGCTGGTGTTACGCCTCAAATACAGAAAGTATGTTAAACCATTCTGCTTTCAGTATTGCTTCAGACAGTTGTTACACAGGTGAGCAAAGTTCAGTGGAGACTGTTCTGGCTTGTCCAGATCAAAACTTTTCAGACAATGGAAGGATTTAAGAAATAAGTGCTTAGTTATACTTGTAGACGTTTGTAAATGGTAATTTTTGTCACCTGTACACTCATGCTGAGGTGTCCCAAGTATTCTTTTTCCAGGGACAGTTGTAGTGGCAGGATTTTAAAATGTGAATTTGTGATCCTATATGGACAGAAAATGTTTTAACCTTGGAGTTTAATTGTGTTTACAGACAAAGTCAAGGTGCATACTTATTTCAGAAATGGTTATATTTAATATATAACATTATGTTACCACATTATTTTTTATTATGTTTTTATTTACTGGGTGAGATAATGGAAACATTAAAAAAATGAAGAAAAGAGGCAAATCAGCTTTCTAGGTACAGTCTGTTCAATCTGAAAAGAATTTGTGACTTTTGGAAAGTTCTGCTTGAATTTACAAATAATGTAGTAAAAAAAGTCACAAGAAAAATATTTTGGAACATAGGAAGGGGCCAACTTTTTTAAATTTTAATATTAGCAGTGACAGTATAATCACTAGGGCATGAAAAAGGGCTTCAGTGAGTGTACTGAGTGAAATGGGAAAAACGGGCCAATTCAGCCTTTTTTGTTATTTTTGACCCATATAAGTCCTGCTCTGGGGTTTCCTTTCCATAAAGCTAGCAATAATACAGTGGATGGACAGGACCAACCTGCTGCTGATCAGAGAATCACAGAATGGTTTGGGTTGGAAGGGACCTTAAAGGTCATCTAGTTGCAACACCCTTGCCATGGGCAGGAAGACCTCCCACTAGATAAGGTTGCTCAGAGTGCCATCGAAGGTGGCCTTGAGTAGTTCTAGGGATGGGGCATCTTCCACTTGTTTAGGTTTGGGCTTTTTTTCCCCATCATTGTTCCTTTTGTGGCATTTTTTAACTTCATTGTGCTCTTTAAGTACTAGCATAGTAGTAATAGTTGTAGTTATTATAATATTCCAAAGCAGAAGAATTTATTGGTAATAATTAATAATTCTTGATGAAATGTCCCATTTCAGTGGAAGAGAAGCACACCAGCAATAAATGACTACAAAATCAGGTGGATGTTAGGTACACTACATTTGCTTAAACAGCTGTCAGGAGTGCATTTTTATCAGTTGTGTCCATGAACATGTCTGAGGGGCATCTTAGCAGGGTTCTTTTGGTTTATCCATATGCTGTGTAGACTAAGGCTGGTGGAGGTGAGCTCCGTATTTCCCTCAGGCATTGTATTTCTGAGCATTTGAAAGAGTATGAACTAGGTTTTGAATACAGCCTTTGAAGTATGAGCGTTGTTTGCTGGCATCTTAAAAGAGGGAGGAGAAAGTTTATCTCCTTTGATAAACAGACCTTTGGAAAGTACTCTGTGACCTTGCTTGAAGAAGGATTATGATGAGAGGAATGTCTTGTATATTTATTTTATATAATCATAAGTGGTAAATTCAGTTAAATGCTGCTTGTTTACACTTAGCTACCTGCCTACACTTGAGTCATGGTTAGGGTAATAACATTTAAGTCTCTGGATTATGATAATTTACATACTTGTTAACATGCTAGCAGTGTATGAAGTCAAACTTACAAGTTTTGAGGACATTATCATTTAAATAGCTTGAATTGTTACTTTTTTTCCAAGTATTAGAGTGTTAGGTTTTGGAGAACAGACACAGATGACAGTTCTTTATAAAGGTGTTAATAGGGTTTTTTTCTGCTTGATATTTTGAAAACTGTGGTGGAATACAGAGTCATTATTATTTGCTGCAAAACTCAGAGCCGCAATTCAAAGAGAATTCTTGCTTTTCAGTTTCAGTTCTACTCTTTTACAGGATTTTGTTCCAATTCAAAAGGTACTTTTTTCACTATCAATTTGTGTTCCTCTGTGCTTTCTAGTACCTTTGACAGAACAACTAAAGCAAATAGCATAGAACAAAATCTTGTGAGCTTACATTATGCAGTGAAAATGGATTTTAGAAAATTCATGATCACTGAACCTACATGTTTCTGTAAGTGTTAGTGGTAACACTTATTTAGAGCATGATGCTTAGACCATGATGCTCTTGCCACCATTAAGACAGTAATCTAATTGAACAGGAGTAGTGAAATGGAATAGGCAGCAAAAATGCACAGTGAGCCCCAACATCAGAGTAGGGTGTTCCTTGTTTCAATTAGCTGATCTTCTTTAGGCCTAAAGCCTCTGTAGCTGGAAGATCTGTCTGTATTGTGTTTTTGTCAGTTGCTGGGTAGTAACTTCCTTTCATTTTTAATGTATGTATATTACAGTTAGAAAATATAATAATTCAGGTTGGAATTAAATTTCTTTTTCCTAGTTGAGAAGGTAAAAAATAAAATGTTCTGCAAAATACTGATTCTTAGGAGGGTATTTGACAAAACTGAAGAAATAAGAGCAAATATATCCAGAAAAGATTGTGGCTACATAGAATATTTCTATGTTTTTTGACAACAAACCAGCGGTCAAATGACAAGTGTCTCTTCTGCCCAGCTGGCCCATCATTTATCCCATCCTTCCTGTGCTGACTGTCACACTTGGGCCACTCTTAAAACAACTCAACTTAGACTTCAGCTTCCTTGTCCATCCTCTCTAATGTTGGTGCTGTCATCCTTCCAATCTGTGGAATGAAAAGAACTGCAGATTCTTAAGAGTTACCTGGTTTTCACAATGCTTCTACACTGGAGTCTGTAAGTAATCCCAGCTGCTGCCGCCTTCTTGCTACTGTCCCTTTCTGCAAAGTGCGAACAATAGTGGTAAAATTCCAGCTTCATGCACCTTGCCTTCGTCTTGTGTCCAAATGGCTTTGAATGTCTATGGTGATGGAGAAGCCAGACATAAGTCAATTTAGGGGCTGGAGAGGGGAAAATCAGGGGAAAGAGGAATGCGATGAAAGGCTGGAAGAAACTTTTCTGCTTCTGTTTCTCATTTTTTCTAAATACAAGGAACAGTTCTAAATACAGTTCTCAGGTCACTATCTCTGGTTTAGCCTGGCAGCTGTGGAAGGTGGCCTTCAGGTGCTCAGATGCTGTGAGGGCAGGAAGCACACCTGTATAGTCAGTTTGGAGAACTGTTGAGGTGAACTTCATACCAGCACTGAGGCTGTACTTGGGATAAACAATCAGGTGAGAACAGCTCTGAGCACTGAAGATGTCAGGGAGTTTGCATGGGAAATTCTACAAGGATGGGATAGAGACAAGGGGGATCAGTGTTACAAGTGCATCAAGTGATGCAGAAGGGATTATTGAAACTGAAGAACGGTTGAAGTCACAATTGCACACTCTAGATTGCAAGCTACCCTTTAAAAAAAAGAAAAACCAACAGGAAACATTTATTGCTACTTCTCCTTTTTAAATTTGCTTGTACCATTAAGCACAGGTGCCCAAAGAGCAGAGTTCTGTGCTGTTGAAAAATGATCGTAAGTGTTACAATTATCATTTAAGGTAACAAAGCTTTTTATTGGCAGTTTTCTGTGTTATGCTGTTTGAGTATTTAATTTTTAAAAATGATTACTTCTTGCAGCTTAACTTCTCAGGTTCTATTAAAGTATTCTTAGCATTTTGACAAGAGACATTGCTATGAGCAGTACAGGAATGGCAGTTGTAAGGACCTGTTTTTGTAGTCAAGCAAAGTTTTTCCAGGTCAATTTTTTTTTTAAATTGAATTAGTCACATAGGTGGAAGATGGGTCATCTTCCATGAAAGATTTTAAGAAAAATAGTTTCACTCTTTATATAAGACTGTTCTTAGTGAGGAATGTGCTGTCGCTCTGCCCTATTTAAGACACTTACTGTTGAGCGCTTCACCTGTTTTTAATTGTGACATGCTAATGTGAGCATTCCTTATTGGAGTTCACAAGGTGGTTTTGGTTTAAGAGCATAGAAATAGCTGTCATTTGTGCTTCTGTCACAGCTAAAATAGTTTGTTTCATACTTAATGTAGTTTTCAATATGTTGCTTCATGAAGTCTACTTATTCAATTTGCCTTTCAGTTGATACTGAGTAGAGATGAATGAACTGACAGTGGTAACTTCTTATCTGTAGAATGTAAAAGCTCTAGTAGTTTTCTTTTAAAATTAATAGTAGTTGTTCTTTCTTTATTAAGTTCATTATTTCATTGAATAAAGTGACTTTGACTTCTTGTGGGGTTTTTGTTTTGGTTTTTGAAGGGTTTGTTTTTTTTCTTTTTGAAATTTTATTTCTGTTTTTTTTTAATTCATTTTCATGGCTTAGGGACTCAATCCTAGTATGCATTGAATTTTTAGTTAAAATTATGCAGCACATAAATCTGAGAGAAAACAAACAGTAACTTATTGTAGTTCAAATGATATTGGTATTCCAGAGGATTCACTGACTCACCATAGACACACTTCTTTGTGGGTCACTGACCAAAATCTTAGTCACACACAGCTGGTAGGCTTTTAGAAAAAGAGGAATGAGAGACTGAAAGGTGTTAGCTGATCCTGCATGAAGTTTTGTAGTTGTTCTTGTCTAACTGGCAAAGAAGTAAATGTTTTGCATTCTACCAAAAAGTCCACTGCAAGTCCTCTTTTGTAATTTATTGTAGAATATTACTGTCAAGTGACTTACTTTCTGTAAATGGTTATTGAATTTCTCTTCAAGTAATAAGCAAAAAATGGATTAATAATTTGCACATTGATTATTGTGTATATGAGTGACTGATAAAATCCATAAGGACCTTCTGAAATTTTAAGAATTTATATTTGAAAATCAGTTTATTCAGAATATTTAGGTATTCATAGAACAGTTGGGAATAAGGATTTAACTTCAGTTGTTTTTAAATGCGCACCATTTTTGCTTTTAGAAATAGCTGTGTGAGTTCTCTTGGGATTTTTCTGTTTTGTTACTCGGAACTGTTGATGTGGTTTGTACAATTTTGTTTACTAGTTTGCTGCTTTTGATATTTAAGTTTTCAAGCTAAACCTTTCACAGGGAAGTGAAGAAAACGTGAGTGTTCCTGATGTGCCTGTTAAGGCACATATAATTAATAATAAATTAAATAATAAATTTCGTTTATTATTAAACATCATAAACATGTGATGTTTCTCACTGAGGTTGAGAAACAGGTGGCAGAAAGCTGCTGGGTGGTGGTTGATGATAGTGTGAGATGCTTTGCATTAGTTCTGCTTGGCACTGGATGACTGGATGGTATTTGAAGTCTGGAGACACTCTGCTGCCGAGTCTGGAAGTTGGCAAGTCCATCCTGTTTGTGTAGTCAGGAGGTAGATAAGCTGCTCAAGTTGTCCATTTTTGAATTAAGTGTCAAAAGTATAATGTAACAAGGTAAATGAGGTGCCTTTGTTAAGAGCACGTGTTTATTTTATCTGACTTGAACTAATTTTAAGAGACAGAGAATCCCTGAAATAAATGTACTAAAAATGCTTTGTTTGTCCCATGAGAGTTTGTTAAGAATTAAATAATATACTTTAAGCTCAGAATTTTAGCACCCTTTTGTTTTTAAGGTTCCTTGTTGAATGTTGAAAGAGTATGGGGTATTCTGTGATGTTTTTCCAGTCCCTTGAATGCTTTTCATATCTTTCTGTTGCTTGCTGGGGGGAGACTGGTCTACACTCAGTTCCACCACGTCTGTGAGGGTTTTGTCTATTTCAAAAGAAACCAGAACGTATAAACAGGGAGGAAGCTGGAGGTGTCCTGTGGTGCAACTCTTGAAGTGGATGTTAGGGAGAGCACAGCAGCTCTGCACTGCACAGGGCTTCGTTACCATAATTGCTGTGAAATTGTGTTACTGCTCCCAGCATAGACCTAGTGTGAATGGGGAAACTTGGTGGGATGAAAACCTTTTCAAATACAGAGAGAAGAAAGCAGGGAGCTGAGTCCTGACACTTCCTGGAAACCTGATGGGAGATTCTGAGTGCAGTCAAGGAACGTCCTATGCAGTGAAGCCAAGAGTAAAGGCTTGAGGTTGTGCATACGGTCCTTTGCTGCTGCAGTCTGTCATTTAAGAATGTCTAAAATACAGCCGCTTCCTTAGCCCTGCAGAGCTACTGTCAGGTGGCAACAGAGGCAGGAGGTAGTTTTAAGATCAAGTAGAAGGACAAGCTTACTACTTTTTAAGTCTGTGGTAGACAGACTAATTCCTGCTTACTGACCAGAGCACTGTGGAAAAGTACTTTAATGTGACGGAGCCTTGCCCTTTACTTGTTTCCTGTATCTCTTAGATTTTGTAACTTTGGTGGCTATTCACATGAATTTTTGTATAAGCAATCAGGACAGCTGTTACTGAGCTATATACAATTTTCATATTCCATTTCTATTATAACAATAACATCTTAATTGTTTTAAGGCTGGCTGGGAAAACTTGTGAAGTGTCTTTTCTGGTAAATACTTGAAAATTCATCTAACAAAAGTGTCACAGATTTGTCTGGGATTTTTAAATTTTTTGCTTTTATGAAATAGTGCAGAGCTGTAATAATCCAGTGAAACATTCTATCAATCTCCATCACATATTGTGTTTGATATGCCTAGTATTTGCTTAAGACCTACTAATTGGCTGCAGAAGAAAATCTTTTTTCCAAAAAATCTTAAAGAAGACATAGGGACACACATTTCTCTTAAATTTGTGTTTAACCATGTTGCTCTTAATGCTGCCAATTCCCAGTGGCCCAACCTATGTTCCTTTGAAACAAGCTTCTAATTAAAGTTTAATAAACTTTGTACTAATAGTAGCCTGATTATAGGTAGTGTAAAAGTCTTGCTGATTTTCCTTTAATCAAAGTGTAATCTTGTCTACAGCTGTATTAAATTTAAGCTTGTATGACAAACTTCTTGGTATGTCAAAGCTTATTACTTAACAGCAAACATGTTTTTTGTGGGAAGGCTGTGTTTGTACTGGGAGTGCAGTTTGAATGTTATGTGAACTTAATTTGAGGATTCATCTGTTTTGGTGATACACAGTACATATGCTTTTTTTCCATGGAGTAGCTGAGCCAGTGTAGATGGGACTTATTTTATGCACTCTACCAGTGCATTGCCACTGTTATTAAGTGTCGTCATTTTTAATGACAAGCTTGCTGAGCTTTCTTCCATGTTCTGTTTAGACCAATTTTGAGACAATTCTTATAATGTTTGTGTTTTGAGCTTCTAGTATATATGTCCTTCTGTCATTTGGGGTTTTTTGCTTTTAGTAAATGACTCCTTTTTATGGTTTGGTTTAGTTTCTGGACCTTGTTTTCTGTTCTTCTAAGAGCATAGATAATGAATTGTAGCAGGATTTAATATATTAAATGTCAAGAATACATTTTAACAAAGGGCTATCTTTGTACAGAAAATGCCCAACTGTTCTCAGAACAGCAATTTTTTAAAATGCTGATTAGACATAGAAAAAATCTGCATGCTAATTCTGGTTCTTTTGCAGCATATAGCAAATTTCTAGCTAGATACTTTTTACCATTGATTAGGAAGTTCAATTTCTATATGTAATGGGAAAAGCTGTTGACAGCATTCTGGTTTTTACCTATGCTTGCTTATTCTGGGTAGAACTCCAGTAATGTGCTTACAGTAATTTCAGTATTAGGAGCACTGAAGTTGAGAAACTTAGTTTTAAAATCTGAGAAGTACAAGAATTGTTAATGTGAATGTTGAAGTGTAGAAGTGGCTTGTCTGGAGGGCTTTAGACTGTAAAGATGGAATTAATATTTTAGGCAACACACAGAATATGTGGGTATATTCTTAAAATTAATGGAAAATTCAGTATTAAAAAACCCTTGAATCTTCATAAAACAAACAATCTTCAGCTGTAGTTTCTGCTCTGCTTTTTGTGTCATTGGTTTTGCATTACCCAGCCCAGACAGTGTGTTGTGTATCATGGCCTTGCCCTCTAGCGGTTGCAACTCAGCTTTAAATAGTGAACAGAAAAGGCATTTTGGTGCTTAGGGAAGGGATTTGGATTTTTTTTTTTTTTTGTGGCGGTTTAAAGAATTAAATCATCAGGGGAGGCTATTTCTTTTTCGACTGACAATCTGGAATCTCTGATGCTAGAAAGACACGCTTTTTGTACTTTGAAATTTTTTGTCTGTGTTCTAGAGGGAAATAAGACACATTCGGTACAAAAATTGTAAGGCTTGATAATGACTTTTTAGAGGTGTGGACGACCACTCCCTCAGGCTTTTCAGCTGAAAGGGTGTAGGATTGCCATCAGGACTTTGCCATTCCCCTGCTTGTAATTCCTACTGGCAGATTGGTCACAGGCACTGACTGATGTGCTGTGCGTGCATTTCTATTGACAAAGAGATTGAGATTTGGCTTACTGGTTGTTTTGTGTATGTATTGTTTTTTATTCTTAGATTGTTGGAAGAATCACATTCGTGGGCACAGGAGTTAGCAATGTAACATCCACAATGACCCTGATGGAAAATAGCTAAGAAAAAAGCCAGCAAAATGTGTCTGTCAGTGTAGAAAGCTGTACCTTGTCGAGTTTTGCTATATTAGCAACCTGTCTAATCTGTAAATCCAATGTGCCTTGTGATTTTTGCTCTTGACTAAGATGTATTAATCGTGAGTCAGCATGTTTGGTACTGTAATTAATCCAGATCCTTGAATTCCTTATCTGCCCTCTGCCCATTCCTCTGCTGGGGTGGTTCTGATGTGAACCTTCAGAAGGCTACCCCTTGTTTTGAAGGGCCAGTAGGACACAGCTAAAGAAATGATCAGTATTTGTAAGATTGCCTATCAGAAGTAAGCTCATACATTCTCTCCCACTGCTGGCTGACCCATCTCTATATGTGGATTTCTTAAGTTTAAAATAAATCATCTTTTTCTTTATTATGAAAGTGTTGATCTCAAAGGAGCACCAGAATAAATCAGCCTTTGTTAATGAATACCAGTATTTAATTACTGCTTGCTTTAAAAGTCCTGATCCAGGAATGCATTGCAAGTCAATACTGGCTCTTCCCACGATATTTTTGCTCTCACTTTGTTAGAGGTATGGCTTGACAGTGCCTTAAGTACAAATATTTAACTACCAATTGTCAGATTTCTCCTCTGTGCTGGAAAATTAATTTTCTCTCTTTGGATGGAGCCGCACCCTTCTCTTTCGGTGTTTGGTTTCCAGTTAATTGCATTTTCTCTCTGTCGTGTTTGGGGGGGAGGTGAATTTTTCCAGGGGGTTGTGGGCAGGTCAATCAGTGGTCGGGTTTTGTGCTGGCACTTGGATTGGCCACTGGGAGGTTTGGACACGCCTCTGAGGACACAAGGGGTTAAAAGCAGGGATTCCCGGGGGTTCGGCCTCTTTTGGATCTCGGTTTCAGCAGAGAAACATCTCGGCCTCTCTCCCCCGCTCAGCCACGAGGTTGGGTGAGGGAGGGGAGGGAGCCTCGGCGGGGAGAAGAGAGTGAACAAGACTGGAGCTGAGCTGGCCCCATCCAGGATGGAGGGGTGGAAAACTGTGGAGCTGCCTTCTGTCCCGTTCCTCCCCCCCTCTCCGGGAGAAGATGCCCAGCGGGTGGGAGTTGCTGAGCCTGGGAGTGCCTGAGCCTGCAGCCCCCTGCCGAGAGCCAAGAACTGTTAACTCTTTCTGAGGCAGAAAGAAACTTTTCTCAGACACAGCTTCTCATGGCTAGTGGCTTCAGAAGAGAGAGAGAAACAGCTTGAGACTGAGATGATAAAAGAAGATGAAAAGAATCTCAGATAGACAGGGATGAAGAAGAGTAGCTTTTTGAGCTGGACTTTTCTTGCATAATGTTAGCCATAGACTGAACTTGAGTCTCTCTTGAACATAAACTGCATTTTGGGGTGGATGTGGCCGGCTCGACTTGCTGCAGTGGAGCGAACAGAGAAGAGAGGGGGAGGGTGTGGTGGTGCCCTCTGCCCACAGAGAAGAAACCCTTGGCCCCCAGAGGAAAGATGGGGAGAGCTCAGCGTGCAAGCATCTTTAAAAGAGCCCTGTATGCAGCTTTGGCCCATGGACAGTGGTGAGAGCACTGGACATGGACAAGAGAGAGAGTGTCCCCTGGCAGACTTCTCTGGGCAGTGCCACGAGTGACATGGAAACACATAAAGGGTGGACCTGTGTTTCCTGAGGAGCAGTCTGTGGTGCAAGAGAGACTCCTCTCTACCTTGCTGAATTGAAGATTAGGGTTTTTTGAGTGATGATTGTTTGATTTAAAACCCAAGGGTTTGGTCCATAGAGAGTAGTGTGTAAAGGGTGGAAACTGAGGGAGGAGAAGAAATGTTCTGGGAAGTTTTCATTTCTGTTTTTGTGTGTGTTTAGAGTTTTCTTTTCTATCTCTGTTCTTATGTAATGTAATAAAGTTTTGTTTTCTGTTTTCAAGTTTTGGGCCTGCTCTGCTTTGTTCCTGATCACATTCCACAATAATTGTTAGGGAAGAAACATATATATGCATGGGTGCATTAACATCTGGCCAGTGCTAACCCATGACACTCTCTGCTTGGAATGCTGAAGTTCAAAACACAGAATGAAAATAAATCTAATTTAGTCTTTTTATTTTTTTTAAGTTTTGGTCTGTCCTTGATGCAGAGAAGTCTTCAGAAAGGCAAGGAGGAGTGTATTGCTCTGGTGACCGGTTGTTTTCACTATGAGGAACTGTTTAGTGAACTCTCACTACAATCTATTTGGGTAATGTTTGTGGTTTGGAACTCTTACAAAAATATCTTGTTTGACATGATTAAAATTAGTGCAGTGTCATTTGTACTAAGGCAGTTCCCTTCAGTTAGGACTTGTACTTCTGCATCTTTATTGGCTGCCTTTAATTTATATTACAGTAGCTTTAAGTTTATCCTCAGTATGGGAATTGTAGCTGTAGTTTAGCAATGTGCTGAACATTATTTTTGTTGTGTCACTTTGTGCTCTGTGAATTAATAGTTCAGGAGCAGGTGATGGCAGAAAGCAAGCGAACATTGATTTGTGCAAAGAAGTGAATCAACTAGGCCTGCTGCAGATGTTTGTTTAAAAAAATAAAAATACTGTAGTGATATTAGACAAGTCCTTTCAGATGGAATATACCCCTTAATAAATGGAAGGGAGAAACTTTCCTAAATTTTTCAGGATATTTTGAGAGGTTTTATATAGAGAGAGATAATACAAAACCACTGCTGCATTGCATTTGGAGGTATCTGTGAAATGTGATCTGGGTTTTTTTCTTTATATCAATGTGTAATCACCAGGAATTTTCTCTGTCATAAACCAGCAGCAGTATGGAATTAATGATAGTACATAAATACAGTGCTTTCTGAGTCTACACCTTCCTTCGTGTGGAAGGAGTAGAAATGAGAAATAGTTTGAAATAGTTTCAACACTTCCCTTTACTCTCTAAGCGGTTGAAAAGTCAGCATGTTCAAGGGGCTCTTCTGTGCCAGGAGTAGAGGAGCTTTAATGTAATGATTAGCTAATTTAGCAACTCAGCAGTGAGTAGCAAGACAGTTTAAAAGCTTTTGTAGTTCTGCACCTGCCTTGAAATGTCTGGGGTTATGTTGGGAGTATCCTGATAAACTAATGAGCTGTTTCATGACCTTTTGCTTTCATATAAGTAATTCTTCTCTTCTGGCGGAGTATATGGTAATCTTGGCTTCTGTTGCAGTTTTTCTCCAATTTGCTTGCAAATGAAAATGTAATTGTTTTCTGGCAGAAGTTCAGTACTGCAATTTTCTTAAGGAAAACTCCCCTTTTAATTAATTTTTGCTAGTTATTTAGTTACCTTGTTGGCTCAAGACTTTTGAGGAAGCAGAAACAATGGATGATGTTGGTGTTGGGTTTCTCATTGAGTTATTTACTGACAGATGCTGATAGTATTTCAAGTTTGCTTTTAAAAAAACATTTATTTTTCATTTGTTTTCTTCTTTTTCTGTTACTATTGGTTATTCATCAATATTTTGCCATAAAAACAATTAAGTTGTTTTTTTTAGTAGGTGCTACAGAAATTTGATTTTAGTTTTTGTTTATGCAATGTTCTAATAAAGTCAGTTAAAATTTAAAGACCAGGAGAGATTTATGCCTTACCTCTGCTCTTAAATTAGGGCAAAGCTCTGTCCAAACATGGCGTATTTATGTCATACTCTCATTACATAAATGAGACTCTCTTTATGTCATACTTTTCATTACAGTAGTTTCAGACAAAAATATATTTCATTTTAGTCTTGCGCTTCATTAGGTTGACCACATGTTAACTATCAAGTTTAACCATTTTTTGATTGTGAATTTAAGATTAAAAATTTTTGTTTTCTGAATAGTCTCAGTGTTTTTCCCTAGTGTGGAATATTTATGGTACTTTTGCCTCCTAAAGGTAAGAGTAAATAGCAATAATATGTTACAAACCTTTAGAAACATGTATGAAACATGTATTTGAAAAGAAATTAAGATTTTGTATGAGAATCTATTCTTAGCAGAGCTTATTTATTTTATCTGGATATATGTGTCCTGCAAATACTGTCGTTGGGAATTCGTACATGTTGAAAGCAAGTTAACTTTACTTATTGCAAAGTTTGAGTGTGCCATGTTGCCGAACTTTAATTACATTTATTAGAGTAAATAATAGTGTTTAGCTTTCAGTCTATTTTTGTAGGAAAGTATTCCTATAAGGGCATCAGGATTGTTGAGTACTTCAGTGGTATTTTACACTTGGAAGTAATTAGCCTGAAGAAGCCTGGAGTTTGGGGTAATGGCCTATTAGAGTATTTTATTTCTTTATTTTAAAGCTGCATTAAGTTGCAGTATATTTCTATAATTGATTAATATAAAGAACACAGTAGCATTAAATGAAGCCTCAGGAAGTCACCTTGGCCATATGTTTTCCCCAGGGTCCATGTTTGATGTGATAGAAGAAGTTGAGATAAATTATACAAAGTAATCATTGATGTCACAGTGATACATGATACGTAGATGTACAAGTGTCTTGTGTAACAAGAGGCTGAGCTTCTTCAATGAAATAAAGCAGAAAACTTATTTGCAAGAACTACAATTTCCTTCCAGAAACCTGTTTTTATCTACTTTTTACTGGTTTTATGAGTACATTGCACAAGTCAATGTTTTCATGTGGAGCAGGAAAAGTTCTTTCAAAGTCCATGGATGTTACGTAAGATACTGTAATCTATGACAGCAGCAAGACAAAATAAGTGTCTTCTTTATATTGTTTTAGTATTCTCATGAGTCAGTTTGAGCATCTTGGGATGATGTGTGAGTAATCATTTCCTGGGAAGCTTTCTGTTGATTGTACGTTACTGATAATGTATTTTAGCTTTGCATTTAAAGCAATGGTGCCTTAAAATTTTCTCAGCATTTTCAGGATGGAATTAAAATAGTACTTGAGAATTTTCATGGAGGCTAAAAGTTCAATTTCCTCAACAATATTGTGTATAACTAGTACTTAGTTGGGTAGGTTTTTTGTGGGAAACCTTTGTGCTTTGTCTGTATTCAGAATGGAGTTGCATCTTTTCTGAAAGTGTTAATATCCTCTTTTGTGATTCATGAACAAAAGTTTTAAAGCATGATGTATGTGAAGAGACAGACTTTCATTCTGCTGAGAAGAGAATAAATATAAAATTCTTCTAGTTAACTTGAAACCATCCAGCACTTGTAGAAGGCTGATTTTCAGAAATTTTTGTGAACTGTGAGGACAAAAGTTAAGTAAGAGACATTCTAAAGAGTAGTAATTAGTAACTGTAGTGACAGATGTCTCACTGCAGCAAATCAGTTGGCTATATATAAACCAAATTACTTGTAAATTAGAACTCTTCCTCTAAATCTCTTTAAAAATAGCTTTTTGCATCAAAACTAGTGACACTGATGTGTAGAGAGGGATCTATTTTTGTACAGTGGTAAAACATTTAATCTTGAAGTTTTTATTGAGTATCTATCTTGTCATTCTTCTCCTTTTGACAGTGATTGCCAAATATTATAGATTATTTGAATAATCTAGGGATAGATTGGCACTCAGGTACATGAGCAACATCTTCCTTTTGCAGTCACTTCATTCCACACCTTGTGTTTCCTGCAGAAAACTTTTTTAGAAGGCTAAGGAATATTTTTATCATGCCTGGTATTGCTTCTGTTCACATCCTTCATCATGAATCTTCTATCAGAGTGTACTTACTACAGAATTTTTGAGAGGTCTTAGAGCATAATAGGGAGTGTCCAGGACTTGTTCTTCTATGACTTGCTGTTGTACTACATTTTTCCATTATGGAATGTGACTACTTAGAGATGTTAATTTCACAGCTGTCAAGCTAGGCTTGAAATGTTTGTTTCTAGAAAATAGTTTGCGTGTTACTTGAAGGCTTGCAGTTCTGCTGACGGAGGATGAAGGCAAATAGGTTAGCAAGGGGAGCCATGCTTTGTGATATTGTTTCCATTAACACTGGTTGTGCACAGTCATGGTGCACAATTGTAAGTACTTTGTTTTCAGTTTAATCTATTACTTCAGTATTGGTATATATGATATATATATATATGATCTTATATGAAGTATTCTTTCCCTATATAAACTGCTTTCACCATAACACTACTGGGTTTTTTCCAGATATTTCCTTGTTTCAGGTGTTTGGAGCTTTGATAGTTGCTTTCAAAACTGAAGTAAATAAAAGCCCTCTGCAAGTGAGTTAGTGCTGTTCATACAGTTCTGCACTGACTGATGTTGAGGGATTCAGGAAGTGTAAGGCAATTTGTTTACTTGGTTACATTTTCACAGAATCACAGAATGGTTCCGATTAGAAGGGACCACAGTGGGTCATCTGGTCCACTGGTCCACTCCCTGATCAAGCAGGATCATCTAAGAGCATGTGGCATGGGATTGTGTCCAGATGGTTCTGGAATATCTCCAGTGAGGGAGACTCCACAGCCTCTCCAGGCAATCTGTTCCAGTGTGCAGTTACTGCAGAGTGAAGTTCTCATATTCAGGTGGAACTTCCTGGGCATCGGTTTCTGCCCATTGCCTTGTGTCCCATTGCCTGGTACCTCAGATTAGAGCCCAGCTCTATCCTCTGACACCTCCCAGCAGATACTTACAGACACAGGTGAGGTCCCTTGTCAGTTGTCCCTTCTCGAGGCAGAACAGCCCCAGCTCCGTCAGCCTGTCCTTGTAAGAGATATGCTACAGTCCCTTAATCATCTTTGTAACCTCTGCTGGACCTGCTCCAGGGGCTCCATATCTCTCCTGGACTGAGGAGCCCAGAACTACAAAATATGTGTTTCATGAAAGCAAGGATGATGTAGGTCATGGTTTCCTTAATTTTCTTAATTCAGCTTGAGACAGTTGTCTCCTAATACAAAGAACTTCACATTCTTGTCGTGAACTGTACTTAAAAGTACTTACATAATTTATGTACTGATTCTGACATATTACCATTGACAGAAGTCAGGTGGTTGACACTGTAAATGCAGCCTGCTCTCTGCCATTCTGTTCTTGACTGATGTGCTGCTGTGGGAGGTGTGAGTATGTGGCTTAGGAACCAGCTTCTGAAGTTTGTTCATTTTGAGCTCAGGTCATCATTACATCCCAACCAAGTTTAGCAAACTGAAAGTGATAGGAGTTCTGAAACTGCTGTCCCTGCCATCAAGCCAACTTTGCTGCTTTCTGTGATTGCTAAGGAGCAGACAACCCACCACCATCCTGGTCCAGCTGCCTTACTCCTTTTGTTCATTATCACTTGTGAGTTGAAGAAACCAGTCTGGAATGGTGTAGTGGTTGTGAAAGGTGTGGGGGACTATGGGTTAAAGTTGGGGGCAGCATTGCATAATCACACAAACTTTTGGACACAAGCCATAGAGATGTTTCTTCTCATTTTCATACACATGCACAAATTTTGAATTGTGAACATGGGTTTTTGCTTTTGTTTTAAATTAGAGAACTTGGATTGTGATATAGTTTGAGGTCCTATACTTAAACTTTTAGCCATCTTCTGTCATTCTCTCAAGTATGAATTACTTGGAAAAATGCAACAATACTGCTTGAGAATTATATTTCATAAAAATAGCTCAAACCATTTAAAAGCGTATTTTTAAGCTCCATGTAGCTAGTTGTAAAACTGAATAATTAGAAAGAATTGTTTAATATTTGTACTAGCCCTTCTGTTAATAAAGACTGCTTTCTAATACAAATCAAAAATGATTGTAAAATAATTGTCTGATAACCTCTTTCTCAATTTTTGGATGTAAAGTAGATTATCTGTAACTGCTTGAAGAATACCATAGAGCTGTTGACTAATAGTAACCCTGAGTCCTGAGCTTTACACCTTCAGATAAGTAAGTTGAGTTGCAACTACTAGCAAACCTGTGGTTTGAATAGTGATTTAAAAAGTAGATGCAATGCTTAAATGGGCACAAAATACAGGAGGTGGCATTAAGTCTGCAGACATACTTTTTTGTTTTTCTTTTTTGTTAAAGCTTTTAATATGCCAGAATTCAAAGTTCTGAGAGGTGTATCTGTAAAAGTCAGCAGTTAAAATAAGCATTGCGAAGTCATATTGTCAAAGTCTGTGCTGAAATGTTCGCAGGTACAACTTGAACATGTTTGCTTTGTTCTGTTGAGAAAGGTGACATTTTGCTACTGAGGAAGGCACTAGAGCAACTCAACTTTGTAGCCAAACACACGTTTTATGCACAGTTAATCTATTGATGCCTCTCAGTGCTGGGCATTGCCTTTCTGCCTACCTAAGGTGCTTCTTCTTCCTTCCCACAAATCTGTCCATCTTCCCTTCCCTGTCATAGTCCCTGTGTCCTTTTCAGGCAAAGTCTGCTGACCCCTCACACAAAAATTAAGCTGAGTGACAGTGAACTTCAAAGCACTTGAGCAACCAGGACATGGCAAGGAACACAGGGATTAATATTTTATAGCACCTCAAATAACATGTCTAGAAAGGCCAAACTGTGTTTATACCCACACTCAGTTATGCTGGCACAAATCTGCTTTTACTGGCAGAGTTTATTTTGCTTGACAATAGGTATGAGCAACCAGCAGGGTTGTCCTGGCAGTACAGACAACAAAACTTCAAGGTGTAAACAGACACAGGAACAACTTGGTCAGCAGAAGAGCATATTCCCTGCTGTCCTTTCCCCTCTACCCCTTGGAACTACTGGCAAGTTTGGAAGTATAGCATTCGATTCCTGGGGATACCTGAAGATTTTAAACCTTTTCTCATCAGTGTAGCTGGATTTACATTAGGCTTGCACATTGATTTAAAAACACCTCAACCTTTTTTTGTCCATTGCTATATCAAAAAATGTTAGTTTTTTATCCTTTTTTATTTTATTACTGCATAGAAAAAGCAGTAAAGTTTATTATGTTTTAGAAAAGTTACTGGAAACTACTGGCAAGTTTTGCTTCGCTTGCGAAACCAAATACTTATAGTCGCTGAAAAACCAACTGCCACTCCTTCACTCTGTTCAATCTGACTTGAAAATCTTTCCTCACAGGTAGTTGCTTTTAGTTTCATAATGAGTGCCTGCCTGTGATAGTTAGAATAATTTTAAAAAGGAGCTTTCATAAGAACTCAAAAGTTAATTCAGTAGTTTTGTTTCTGAGTTGAAGGACCCGGGATTTAGTAAGCAAAGAGGTGTTAGATCAATGCGTTTAAGAAACAGAAAACTAAAAAGAAAAGCATTTTTGGTTGATGTGCCCCACCCTGTGAATTACGCTTGCTTATGGAGACAAATACTTCTACTTCCTTTATAGCCGGGTGGAGTTAGGCAAGTGAGAGGAAAGGAATTTAGGATCTGTCTAAGCAGACCAGAATGAGGAACTTAATCAATTGGACCTAGAGATAACTTAGCATTTGAACTTCTCTATCTTACAGCCAGAAAACCGATATGGAATTCAGTATGGCTTGCACAGTGTACTCTGCTAGCAGAGTGCTGCTCTGAAAAATGAGAAAATCGTCAGTGTTAAGACTTCAAATAAGATAAAATAATTTTGTAATAATATAACAGAAAAATAT
This sequence comes from Cisticola juncidis, assembly GCA_013400215.1. NCBI lineage: Eukaryota > Metazoa > Chordata > Aves > Passeriformes > Cisticolidae > Cisticola > Cisticola juncidis. The sequence continues at coordinate 291,442 of VXBR01002272.1, read as the reverse complement.
TTCTAGCCAGTGTGACAAATGTTGGCCATGTTGTTTGACCATGGTGTGTGTTGTTTTAAAATCTTTGGCTATGCGGAGTTGGGCTTGTGCACAGTGTACTTCGCTTCCTGGTAGAATTCTCAGCATGCAATGAGTAAATGAACTCAGTTGCATTACTGCTTAGTGAAGTATTACTCCAGGGCAAATATTCCAATTTCTAGATATCTGTTTACTTGCTGCTTTTGAGTATTAGCTTTAGTACTCAGGGGGTGCATTTATAATGCTTGCATTAGTTGTTCGATGATTATTTAGTGTGAGTAGGGGAAGAATCTTTCATCATTAAGTGCAGCATTTTATGTTTTAACTTCTCTGGCTAACAGCCTTGCTGCCCCTTTGTGGAGGTAACCATGGCAAAAATGAAGCTGCCATCTCCTTAATGGTTATAGTTAATAATTTGGCAAAATAATTTAAATCTTTCTGGTTTAAGCTAAAGCCACAAAGATATAATAGGATCCTGAAGCTCATGGGAGTTGTGTGTACTTCTTTCACAAAGGAAATAAGAGGTGAGAAAAAGAATGGTAAACTAGGAGATTCTGAAATTGGGGTTCCTTTTCTGCGTTAGTTGTTTAGGCAGTGAAAATTTATTTAATAAATAAAATTTATTTAATAAATAAAATAGATTTTCACTTTGCATAAAAGACAATAGGTTACTAATTCAGCTATTGAATGAGGCTGAAATAGGTTTAATTATATGTGATGCTTTCTACTTCCTGCATTTTTTGATGTAGAAGTTGTTCCTCTTCGCATACTGAATCTCACATCTTTGTGTAAAAACTGCCTCAGTTTTCCAGTAGTTCTTCTCACTGTAGTTCTCAGAATAATTGCCCTGAATTGCCCTCAAGCTGAGCTAGATGGAATAGCAGTAATGTGTTCTTAAAATGGCAAAGGGTGGCTGTACATAGTAATAGCAAATATTAGAAATATTAAAAAGCTGGTCAGTTGTTTGTTCCTCTAGTTCTACTGTCATTAAATCCAGGTAATCAAGTCACTGAAGAAGTGTGCTACTTTCTTTTCAAGATTTTCTATACATCTCTGAGCCCATATTTTGTTCTCTCTGAGATCCTTCAGAAGTGTCTCATTCTGGTATCAGGCTTGGGAAAGAAAACACTTCATGGCTTTCTCACTTCTCAGGCTAATTAAGGAGTTCTCTTCAGCCTGCCTTCTGGAAGATGTTACAATTATGATCATTAAACAGAATGGGTTTGTTATTTGCTAACTGGTTTTATTACTTTGAAGAAAACAGTTTACCTGCATTTCATAAGTTAGGTTAAAATCTGTCTTCCTGGAGCACAGGAGTTTGCAATTTGCTAATATCAGTTAGCATTAATATATTTTTTGTTCTTCATTTTGATGTATTATGGTTTGGGAATAGAAGAACCTTCTATTTCTCTAATCAGAAAATACTAGGAATTTGTTGTAGGGGGGAAATCATAGTGGTATCTAACTGCATGAAAATAGCACATGAACTGATTTAGTAGGTTGTTCATGCTCTTTTGAGTCATTGATCTAGAAGAAGGAATGTGATTTTTATGCACCTTAGATCAGGGCAGAGGAGGTACATTTGTTCCACTGACAAAAGTGAACAGTAACTTGAAGTGTTATAAATACTAAAGCTGTGAAATAAGTACGTAATTCCTTACAAAACAATGAAACAAAAATCGGTAGTTTTTTTAAACTTTCTTAATACATTTTCTAAGGAAGATGGACTGTACTGGAGAAGTTTGTGTGTTCTGATGAACTGCAAGTTTTAGTTTAAAATAAAATCTTCACAAATTTTGTGGAAGCAGCTTGGTAAGGTGTCTGCAGTTAACTGATCTTATTAATGGTGTGTAGATGGGAAGGAATAGAAACAGCAAATTATGAAAAAAGAAATACAGGCTAGGATTTTTTTTTTGTCTGAGCAGTCACGGTAATGGAGCGTAAGTTTCTTGAGTACTTTGTGTGTTACCTTGTATTTTTTAAGAAAGGAGGGGAAACCAGCACTGGAGCAATATATACTGCTATCCCTTGAATTAAGGATGTGGTAATACTTTAAGAGTCCTCAAAAGCTGAGTTGTTTTGAATGTGTGCGAGCTGCCGTCTCTGCTCTACATTGGACTTGTTGTTAGTATGAGATATAAAAAGGCTGGGACTTTGCTCTGGAGAGTGAGTCATAAAAGCAAGTATAATTAGGCCAGTATTTTCTGCCATTTTTTTCTGGCAGCACTGGCTTAAGCACCTCCTCGTGTACCTTGCATCAGCTCGGAACTGGTTTGCAGTGACTAAACAAGCGCCCAAACCAGTCCAAGTGACAAGGTGGTGCCACAGCTCAGCAGTGAGAGTGGGAAGGGCAGGATTCATCACTGCTGTGTGAGTTGGCACTGCTGCCTGAGCTTGGGCTGCACTGGGAGCAGGAAGGACAAGTGCTGCTGGATTCACAGAAGGTGCTGTGTTACACAGCTGCTGTGTCAAAGGCGTTGCTTTGGGAATCAGAGAACCCTCTGTAATATCACATAATTAAACAGTACATTAAAAACCAGTATACTGCCACAACTACTAGTTACTGTATAAACATGTTTGTTTCACGCTTCATTTTATTTCCTGAAGATAGCTTTAGAAATTATGCCAAAGGGATGGAGAGATTGACCTTTGAGAAAGATCATTTGAACTAGTGAAAACCAGCATGGAAGTAACATTTGAATTTGCTACCTGAAAGGGACTAGCTCAGTGGATTCCTGAGGAATGGCTACATTAAAAATAACAGAATTCTTTATAGCAAGATTTGAAGGCAATGTGTTTTCCCTTCCTTAGATATCAGCTATTAACATGTGGCTGGTATTGCTTCTTTACTAGATGCAGGAAGAGGAGTATTTACAAAAGGATGAAAAGACTTGAAGAGCATCACTTTTCCAAAATTGATGTAATACAGTTTGCTACTGTGCACTTAAACAGACATCAGTGTCGTAATATTAAATGTAATGTGTATTTTCTGTGGACATTTGCTTGTAAATATTCTTTTGCAGTTTGAATTTTGTGTCTCCTGATACAAGTTTTGTGTGACTCATGCTCTGTTGCACTTTTCCTGCAGTCCCTGTCCTTGTGCTATCTTGTCTGAGTCCCGTTTACAGATTCTGCAAAAATGTAGTTACAAGGAGCAATGATTAATCAAAACGTTGGGAGGGATAAAAGGCAGATATGCACAAGGGTGCATAAAGGGTGGGGAAGAACAAATAAGCAGAGGTATGTTTGTTTCTCCTTGCCTGTGACTCACTTTTTCGTAACAGAAGAATTTTCAAATGAAGAAGAAAGCTAATTCAAAACAAACAGGAAGCAAGAAATAATGACCTCTGCACTGAACCATGAGACGGTTCAGTATTTGCAGACTATTAAATTAATGAGCTAATGAATTTGATAGGCTTTTAAGCATATAACGTGTTAGAGATGTATTATTATGTTAGTGTTTCATAATAGGAGAGTATTATTTAGAGTAGAATGGGTTTGATTATTAATACAGTGAATGCAGTCCTAATTTCTTGATCTATCCATAATTTATGTTTACCTTCATCTTTACCAGCTTATGACTGATTACTGTTTTCTCTTCCGTCAATTGAAGATCTAAGGCGTATCTCTTGGGGGAAGGGGAAGTCTTTCACATACTGCTTTTCATTCTTTTCAGGTACCGCATTTCATTTCAAACACCTACCTGGGCTTTCCTGTGCTGGCATTCCCCTTGATTACTGAGTCCTGTGTGCTGGATGCAACTGAATTCCAGCTCTGTGCTTAGGACCACTGTGTTATGCCATACAAGATCAATATCATATCATCAGTCGTTGTCATTTTCCAATACAAGATCCGAAAAGCCCTAGTGCTGTGCTCTCACTCTGTTTGACACTGTGGTTTTGAGCTATGTATCATGGGGTTTTTTTAGGTGTACGATAATAGAGGCAATTAAAAGCATGGAAAATTTTGCATGGTATGCTGAAAAGAAAAAGAAAGGTCAATTTTTTTTATAAGAAAAAGATGGGAATACATTCATTTCTCTGAACACAACATCTTTTACCCCAACCTTATGCCTGTTTTAGGACTTGAAGAGATTCTTTATGAGTGCAGGAAGCCAGTGATTTCCACCATTCCGGCAGGTTCCTGAAGTAGCTATTGTTATCTTGGAGAAGTGAGATTGACTCTTTCCAGTAGTTACACTTGGCTGTCAGTAACATTCTGGTCCCCTCTTTTATGCTGTCACTGCTCAAGTTATAGCCAGTCACTCTGGTCTTCTGCTAGGTGATTCATTTGTAACTTCTCAGATGCAGCAGTTTTGATTAGTAGTCTTCCGTCATAAAAGCAGTTTCAGATTTAGTAAGTTGCTATTAGCATTTAATTAACTCTGCAGATGGATATTTACAGAAGTACTTGAAATTAAGTTAATGATGTGAATTAGTATTGCTGAAAAATAAAAGTATCCTGTTGGTTTTCTGTACGTTTCACCGTGGTGTTTTATTGCAGTTCCTGAATTGTCTTCTTCTAGAGGTTTTCCTTGTGCCTTCAGTACTAGCCTTCTCTGCAGCATGTTTGTCATTCAATACTGTTAACTTGAATGTATGAGCAGTTAGAATTGTTGTGTGTTGACCAAGTTAAATATGAATTGTTATATGTATTTGGCAAAAGGTGTTGTTGCTAATGACAGGTGATCCTGTACTGCAGGCAGTAGTTCAGGCACGCTTCATAGGAATTATTTGCCTAGTGTATGTGCTAGAATTCAATCATAAGTTAATTCAAAATCAAATACAAATACTTCTTAATAATGGAAAGGTGTTGCATCCTGATGAGGGTGTTTACAGTTTGATACATTTGTTATCTTCTAGAAATAGATTTTATAAAAATAAAATTTCACTTGTGCTTGTATTTCTTGTCTCATCTTTCCCGTGTTATTTTTGTTTGTTTTTACAGTTCTATCTTCAAGACACTAAAAGTAGTAATGGTACCTTTATTAATAGTCAGAGACTGAGTAGAGGATCTGAGGAAAGCCCACCATGTGAAATTATGTCAGGTGATGTCATCCAGTTTGGTGTAGATGTGACGGAGAACACACGGAAAGGTAAGGGTATGGATCATTCTTTGGTTTCTTTTCAAGTATATTTTATTTAGAACATCATTACAATCCAGTCTTTAAATGGCATTCCCATTGTAAGAAAATTGTTTAATTTGGTTTTTTCTCATGTCTTCTCTCCTCTGTGCTGGCAGTGAGCCCTGTGCCCATGTGGTACCTGATAAAGAAACCTGTCTGCTGAAAACACAGACTCTTATTTCTACCCCCACACCCCGAGATGGACTTTACTGGATTGTTTCCATGGCCTACTTTCTTCCCTGGCTGTGTAGGTGCTGCTGTGTGCAGGGGAATTGTAGGTCTGGAAAAGGAGGCTCAACTGGAGCCACATGTTCATCTATTGCCTCACTTAAATTAACAGCAGCAGTTTCAAAAGTGCAGCACAATCATGTGTGTGTAGTGCTGTATTGGGCTTTTTGTGTTTGGGTTTTAGTATTATAATTGTAATTACCTTTCTTTCAAGTCCTTTGAACCCTGAGGTTTCAGCTAATAATGAACCTGAAATTTCTTGATCATGTAGTCAGTGTAGGTTTAAAACAGGATAACTTCATTCTTTGCAGTATGCCCACTGTTTTTTTCTGTGACAGCTACTGATTTTGATTCCTGCAGGTACTTTAAAATGAAATTACAGAAAAGTTGCTAGCCAACAAATGAGGTGATGGCATTTTTGTTTGGTTTGTTTTTCTTATTGTTTTCTTCCCAGTATGTATGCTTAATTATGGCTGTAGCTCAGTATCTGTGTTAGTTAAAATGCAGCCTCTATCTATTTTCTTTTGAAATTACGTAGTATTTCAGAAACTATTTCTTTATCTATCTGGAGACTTGTCTGTTTGGGGATTATCAGGTTGTAATCAGTTTTGTCAAGAGTTTTTAAAGTTCCCTAATGGATCTGCTGCTTTCTGTAAGCATTGAACTTCCAGCCCTGTTCTGTAGAATCCTACCCTATTCAGTAACACACAAGATGAGTCAATAAAATGTCAATTGCCATCACCCTTTTACTAATTTTCTGAACAAGACCTTCATAGAGCTTATCCTTAAAGAGAAGTTCGTTAGAGAAGAATGAAAGAATAATATTGAATTGGAAGGCTGATTAAGTTCTTTTAAACAAGGAAATAAATGTCCATCAAAGCAAACCTCTCACAAATCAACACCCCCCAAAGCCCATAGTACAACAGGAGAATTTCTTGAAGTGCATTAGGTGAACAAAACATAAGGATGGCACCTGCTCTGTAACGCTTGAATTTGTCTTTAGCCAGACTGGGTTGTAATTCTCAGATCTGAAGTATCAGAGGAAGGTTAATGAATGTGTTTAAAGAAAATGTTGTTAAGTAATGGTGGTAGTGGTATTTTGTCATGGAAAGCTTTTAGAGCTTTAGGATTTTTGAGTGATTCATCGTACTGAACGTCCCATCACATTGTTTTACTCTTCTCAAAAATGATAATAATTGGTCTTAGTTGCAAAAATTCAACTCCAGGATGCCTAGCAGAAACTGCCTGGGAGTTATTAAAAATGTTTCCATGTGAAGTGATTGCAAACATTTATGAATACTAGCAGTATACATGGAAGAAGTCAAAGGAATACACTGCATCTAATGAACCCGGAGCTATTAATTTGATGAGATGCTGTCCTTGCTAAGAGAAGCTGAATTTCTTCAAGTGTATTTAGACTAGAACAATTTTTATTGTAAGGTTTAGTTGGAAGAAAAAATGGACTTGTTTCTATCAGCACATTGTAGTTAGTTCATGGAATCATTTGTGGGAAGTTCTTAGTAAGCAAATTCTTGCCATGAGTTTTTGCCAGTAATAGTTATTTGCTGTGGTTTTATGTTAGTTTTACAAAGCATGATACATTACACAAATACCGGTGAACCTGGCATTTGTGTAATGGGTGATCAGATTATGCAGCCTTCCTTGTCCTTTGCCTTGCTTTGAACATGGAAGTTGTGCTAATGTTACTCATTAATGTGTTTAGCTTGCTAATGAGGAAGAGGATACAAGTTTGCTTTCCTCCCTTTCTGCTGCCCCAAGCAGCGAACGAAGATTATTGTATCATCACAGGGTGTTTATCTGGGAATGCAGTTGGAATGCATATAAACATGGGGTTTTCACCAGTTTGTTTCAGTAAACTTAGATGTTACTGTTAATCTAATCTAGTCATGAAACAGACAGGAAAGTAGTTTTTAAATGGGTGATTCCCTTTAAAAGTACTTTGCACTCTGGTATTTACATAATGCCTTAATTGCACAAGACATTTCAGCAATCTGCTGTGTAATTATAAGGGAATGATAGGACAGAACAAGTAGCAGCTGCCCATGTAATTCTGAATTCTGTCAGTTTTGCTAGAATACATTTCTTTTGTTGTTCAAGTTGTGTTTTAGTAAGTAATTTCCTTGCAAATGTGATCTGGATTTGGTTCATTAAAATAGTGGCATGTTCAGTATGTGATTTTTCAGGTTGTCATGTATGAGCACAAATTCCTCAGTTTCCTGCTGCTGAGCTAGACTTAGTAACAGGTCCTGGAGAATTGTTTGCATCCCTCCTGCTTCCTTATTTGTCCACTTGCTGTATTATTAACAAGCACAGAGGCCTGGCCATTACCCCCTCCTTAATACAGCATGCACTTATTACCATGTCATTGTGCTTTTCTCTGTGTTAGTGTGGTTTATATTCTTTTACCTCTTTCTAAATTTCCTACTCGGTGCCAGAGTATTCCAAGTTAACTGGTGATACTTACCTGCGTGGAAATAAGCAGCAACATTGCAAAGCAATGTCAAATAATACCAACATGATTCAGTTCAAATAAAGTTTATGCACTTTTCCTGGTCTCTTTGGAGCTCTCATACATCTGTTATGTCATGGGATGTTTGTGGGAGGTCAGCATGCCAGTGGGGAGTCCAGTGTGTGCTGCAGGACAGTGCACAGACCCCTGAGGGGTATGGAGGGCTCCTCAGGGCTGGGTACATTAATGAGTGAAAATAAAAATAAGAGCATCATTGGTGAATTGTCTCTCTTTAGGAAGCAAAAATTGAGACAAACAGAAATGGTTTCTGTGTTCTCATTGTTCTCTAGTGCAGCAGAATCTGTCTCAGGGGTTTTCAACCTGTGAAATGTGTGGCAGCTCCGTGTTTTGGAGGGGACCAACAAGTTCGTGAATGAAGTGTGGAATAGCAAATGGAGCTGGAGCGGGGTTTTACTCCGTGGAGAGAGCTGTGGATGTGGGGCGGGTGTTTGACGCCGTGGAGGGAGCTGTGGCTGTGGGCCGGCTGTTGCCGTTCCGGAGGGCGCGGGCGGGGCGGACTCGGCGGCCGCCGTGACTGGCGCTGAGGCGCTGCCTGGCGGCGGCGCTGCGCAATAGCGGCTATGTCACCGCCAGGGCAGGAGCGGCGGCCCCGCGGAGCGCCGGAGGTGAGTGGGATGGAGAGGGGGCTGAGCTGTGGGGACAGGGGCTACCTCAGCTCCATTGGGAAACCAGGGATTGCTTTACTGCCTTTTCTTGTTAATTCCTCAAAAGAAATACTACAGACCTGAATTTAAACCGTTGCTGCTGTTCTGTGCAGTCAGTACTGTGTTCATGTTTTCTGTGTTGCTTTACCTCAGGCTTTCTCCTTATTTTTCCAATTGCAGTGAACTCATAGCCAAAGGTCAGATTGCAGAGTTTGGATATTGTTTCCTTTCTTACTATTTTAATTTTATAAGTTTGTCAAAATGCTTGGTACCTTTTTCCAGTCACTGTCTATTTGAGACTTTTTGCTAGGTGCCCATTATATTTTAATTTAACACAAATAAAGTTCATGCAGATTTTAGGAGATTTTTGTCAGTCTAGCTGTTGACAGAAAAACTTCAGAATTGTATAATCTTAGAGCAGACCTACCTGATATGTGACTCAAAGACAAAGCTATCTGTTGGTATTTAATCTCAGATGTCCTAATGTTTTCTTATTAAAATCACTGATTTCCTCCTAAAGAAAGAATTCTATATTATAAAAGCTGTGTATCACAAGGTACCGCTAATATTGCTAATGTATTTTTAAAATGTTTTTGTAAACTGGATTTATTCCACTATAAACAAACACCCTGCAGTTTAATCTGTTCTGCCCTGCCATGTAAATGTAATACTTTGCCAGGTCAGCCTGAAAAAACAAGACCTTCTAGCCAGGAAAATACGTCTCCAACGCATTAGCTAAAAAAGGTTAAAACCAACTTGTCTTCATTGGATCACTTCTCCTGTATTTTTAGATTCTATTGAGGTAGCTTCCTTAAAGATCTGTCTCATTTCCCTGGAGTATTACCAGTGTCCTAAAATGCCCACTGGTCTTTTTTTCAAAGCTGATTAACTGTTTTACTGATATTAATAACTGAGAAAGGAGAGCAGCTATTTGTGCTATATGTTAGTGGATGCTGGAAGTATGGTGGTACATGATGGATGGCCACACACTCCTTTGTATCTCACTTGTGGTAGTGTTTTGGGAACAATGTACAGGTATCTTTTTGTCTGGAAATAATTTTTACTTCCCAACTCATAGAACCATACAGGGGAAAAAAAATCAACCAAGACTCACACATAATTTGACTGTTCGCAAAAGCATTGACCATTGTATCAGTAACATTTTTTGGAACATTGCATAGGAAGTTTGAACTTGATATAAGAATCAAGGATTGGATTTCCCCCTCTTATTCCTTAGGTTCTTTCTCGAGTTGAAAGAATCAAGGAGCAAGTACTCTTCTGAAATGAAAGGCCACTTGTCTAGGGCTATGCGGTAGATGTGCACTACAAGCACCCCAAAATAGAAATGTGTTGTATTGAATAATGCTGCTTATACTATTTGAAAGGATGTACTTCTCAGTTGTTCCTAATACTTCCTCTGCATTTCCTTTTCAATCCATCTTTGTAAATAATAATTGCTTGGCAAGTTCCAGATCTTAAGGTAAGTGTTGGTGACACAAATTGGACATGTTACCTTTTAAGTTCCTGGATATGCTTGTGGGGATCTTGTCAAAAAGATTGTTTTGTTTGTACCTCTGCATTCCCATTACTTGGTGCAGGTAAGATGCTCTTCACTCGTTTTATGATGAAAACATTCACTTTTTCAACTTACTATAGTAAAGACAAGTTTCAGGTATTACTACATGTGGAAGAGTTGGAACTGGAATTCTCCACTGGTAGTATACCCAGCCAGGACTGAGTACACAGTATAATCTCTTGAAGTTAGTAATGATGATGTTTCCTGTGTCCAGAGGAGGTTTGAGAAGGCAGACCCAGCCACTGATGCTTGAACGTATTTGTGCCTCCTCCTCTTTGCCTGTCTCAAGGTTTCTTAAGACAATTTGCTTGGTTACTATAACATTAAGCAATGAACTTAAATTTAAGTACTAATGGATCATGATGACTTAGTATTTGTTTCTTTTCAGTTACCCATGGATGTATAGTCTCCACAATCAAACTGTTCCTTCCAGATGGAATGGAGGCTCGATTGCGATCAGAGTAAGAATATGTATTCACACGTACCAAAATTCAACTACTGTATGATGAGGATTTGATGGATATTATGTTTAAAATCATAATGGGAGCAGTTTCTTTTCCTGTGATCCTGCAAAGCGAGTAACTGAGTGCATGGTTCTTTCACGGGCATTATAAGAAATAAAAACCCCTAATTTGCTTGTTGTTTTTAGTAATTAAGACAACTATGAAGAATAAAGAAGTTCTTCAAAAGAGGAAAAAAAATCTTATGCAATTGGGCTTTTCTGACTGTGGTTTACTCTGCTGAAATGGATATTAGGAACAGAATAATATGGAGAAAAAGAAAGCAAATAAGCAAATTCTCCTGCCCTCTTTCTTTATTTGTGATTATTATTTTGCCCATTTTAAATGCATGTAGACTCGACTAAAGTGAAGCTAATGGAAACTCAGATGAATATTGACAGCATGTTCTGTGTATATGCCCATTTTTGAGAAATCTTCCAAGAGTAGTAGAAACCAAAACTTTTAACGTTTTGTTTACATCGAGTGCTAACCACAAATGGCATAATTTTAGTCACCTTTCATTATCAACAGTTTTGTTGGGTTTACTGCTAATTTAAACATCTTTTTATCATTAGTATCCAGAAATACTTGCATGGAGCTTTAGGGTGTTTTTGCTTGCTTGTGAGGAGATAAGTAAAAATAAATTACTGTAGAAGATTTTCCATATAATTTCATTTCCAAATAAGAAATTGTAGAAATGTATGGTGTTATATCTTTAGTTTTGATGAAAATGTCCAAGTACAACATTTATGCATTTTGTGTCCACTTTTTTTTTTATTTTTTAGTGTTATCCATGCTCCATTGCCTAGTCCTGTTGACAAGGTAAGTCAGTAATTTGCTAGTTTGTACCTTATTAAGACACATGCTATTTCCAAACTTGTTATAAAGATGAAGAAATAGTGAAGTCAGTTCAGTAACATTGTGATATGTTTTCCACTGACTGTTTTTACCTAGTTTAATATTTTGAGTTACATTTAAGTTAGAGAAGTAATGCAGTATTACAGTGTGTGTTTGAAGCTAAGTTGACTTTTTACATTTTGACACCTGAAACATGGCTTTGGAACAAAACCATTGATGTTAAGATGGTTGATTTCCAGGTACAGGTTGACAGACTAACAGGTCTTGCGTAATTTAATACTTGATATTCTGTGGGACCCAAGAGTAGCTCATGATGCGTTGTTTGGGTGAGGTCTGTTTTCTTTATATCACTTTTTTTATGGAGGAGAAGCTGCACTGCACATTCTGGAAAGCACCGTCATGTTCCCAAGGAAGACTGAGACCAAACCTCTCTGCCTCTCTTGTATAGCCAGGGTTGCTCACTGTAGAGTCATGGAGTCAGTATTGTTAAGTGTAATTCTTAAACTCAGTTTTGCTAACGTGGGGGACTTGTAGAAAAGCAGTTAATAGATACTCCCTTGAGAAAAGTGATCAGGAGTTGATTATTTCTCTAGTCTCTAAAAAGAAAGATTAACTTAAATAGGTTCTGGTCAGTTTTATGCATGAAGAACAAAATTTCAAGAAACTGTGGAAACTTATTTGTGAAACCAGCAGCCTGAGGAGTTCACAGATTCACAGAATCACTAGGTTGGAAGAGACCTTCAAGATCATGAAGTCCAACCCAAGCCCTAACACCTCAGCTAAACAATGGCACCAAGTGCCACATCCAGTCTTTTTTTAAACACATCCAGGAATGGTGACTGCACCACCTCCCTGGGCAAACCATTCCAGTACTTTATCACTCTCTCCATAAAAACCTTTTTCCTGGTATCCAACCTATATTTCCCTTGGCGCAGCTGAAGACTGTGTCCTCTCGTTCTGTCAGTTGCTTCCTGGAGAAAGAGACCAACCCCCTCCTGACTACAACCACCTTTCAGGAAGCTGTAGAGAGTGATGAGGTCACCTCTTGAGTTTCCTTTTCTCCAGGCTAAACAACCCTAGCTCACTCAGTCATTCACCAGCCTTGTTGCCCTGCTCTGGACACTCTCAAGCATCTCAACATCCTTCCTAAACTGAGGGGCCCAGAACTGGACACAGCATTCAGAGTGCAGCCTCATCAGTGCCAAGTACAGGGGGAGAATGATTTCCCTGGTCCTGCTGGCCACACTATTCCTGATATAGGCCAGGGTAGCATTGGCCTTCCTGGCCATCAGGGCACACTGCTGGCTCATGTTCAGCCAGATGTCAATCAGGACCCCCAGGTCCCTTTCCGCCTGGGCACTGTCCAGCCACACTGTCCCCAGCCTATAACATTGCAGGGGGGTTTTGTGGCCAAATGCAGGACTCGGCACTTAGACTTGTTAAACTTCATCTTATTGGACTTTGCCCATCCGTCTAACCTTTGCAGAATCTTTCTCCCTTCCTATAGATTGACACATGCTCCCAGATTAGTGTTGTCTGCAGATTTACTCATGAAAGACTCAATACCCTGATCTGTGTCATCAATAAGATATTGAACAGAAAGGCCCCAGATAGACCCCTGAGGAACACCATTGGTGATTGTACACCGGCTGGATGCAGCACCATCACCACCGCTCTCTATGCCCGGCCATGCAGCCAGTTCTTAACCCAGCAAAGAGACTCCTGTCCAAGGGCTGCCAGCTTTTCCAGGAGTATGCTGTGGGAGACAGTGTCAAAGGCCTTGCTGAAGTCCAAATAGACAATGTCCCCTGCCTTTCCTGCATCCATTGGGTGGATCCATCCATCCTGCATCCAGACGGGTCACTTGGTCGTAAAAGGAAATCAGGTTGGCTGAACACGACCTACGCCTCCTAAACCCATGCTGGCTGGCTCTGATACCTTGACCATCCTGTAGGTGCTGCATGATGACACTCAGTATAAACTACTCCATTACCTTACCGAGTACTGAGGTCAGGCTAAGTGGTCTATAATTACAGGATCCTCCTTCTCACCCTTTTCTGTGAATGAGTGTCACATTGGCCAGCTTCCAGTCATCTGGAACCTCACCAGTGAGCCAAGATTGTTGATAAATGATGGAGAGCGGTTTTGCAAGCTCATCTGCCAGCTCCCTCATCACCTGGGATGGATCCCATCTGTTCCCATAGATTTATGACTATCCAAGCATCTCAGCAGTTCTCTGATTGTATCCGCTTGGATAAAAGGGGGACCATTCTGCTCTCTGATACCATCAACCAACCCAAGAGGACGGTTGTCCTGAAGGCAAGTTGTCTTTTCAGTAAAAACTGAGGCAAAGAAGGCATTAAGCACCTCTGCCTTTTCCTCATCTGCAATTTCTGAGTTCCCTACCACATCTAATGAAGAACAAAGGTTGGTCTTAGCCTTCTTTTTACCATTAATATATTTGTAAAAACATCTTTTACTGTCCTTTACAGACATTGCCACTTTAAGTTCAAACTGAGCTTTAGCCTCCCTAATTTTAGTCCTGNTCAGGCTAAGTGGTCTATAATTACAGGATCCTCCTTCTCACCCTTTTCTGTGAATGAGTGTCACATTGGCCAGCTTCCAGTCATCTGGAACCTCACCAGTGAGCCAAGATTGTTGATAAATGATGGAGAGCGGTTTTGCAAGCTCATCTGCCAGCTCCCTCATCACCTGGGATGGATCCCATCTGTTCCCATAGATTTATGACTATCCAAGCATCTCAGCAGTTCTCTGATTGTATCCGCTTGGATAAAAGGGGGACCATTCTGCTCTCTGATACCATCAACCAACCCAAGAGGACGGTTGTCCTGAAGGCAAGTTGTCTTTTCAGTAAAAACTGAGGCAAAGAAGGCATTAAGCACCTCTGCCTTTTCCTCATCTGCAATTTCTGAGTTCCCTACCACATCTAATGAAGAACAAAGGTTGGTCTTAGCCTTCTTTTTACCATTAATATATTTGTAAAAACATCTTTTACTGTCCTTTACAGACATTGCCACTTTAAGTTCAAACTGAGCTTTAGCCTCCCTAATTTTAGTCCTGCATGCTCTAGTAGCCCCCTTAAATACTTCCTGAGAGACCTGACCCTCCTTCCAAAGATGACACATCCTCTTTTTATTTCTAAGTTCCTCCAAAACCTCCTTGCCCATCCAGGCCGGATGTTTGCCTTGTTGACTTGTCTTTCACAGGGACAGTCTGTTCCTGTGCCTTTAAGATTTCTGTTTTGAAGCATGCCCACCTTTCCTGAACTCCTTTGATTTTAAGGGCTGCTTCCCGAGGAACTCTCTGAATAAGTCTTCTAAATAGGCCAAAGTCTGCCCTCTGGAAGTCCAGTGTAAAAGTCTTATTGATGTTCCTCCTGATTTCACCAAATATCGAGAACTCTATAATTATTCATGATCACTGTGCCACAAGCGGCCTCCAACCACCACATCTCCTACCAGCCCATCTCTATTTGCGAACAGCATATCTAACATAGTCCCTCTCATGGAGGGCTCACCCAGCAGCTGCGACAAAAAGTTATCCTCTACACACTCTTAACAATTTCCTGGACTGCCTTTTTTCTCCTGTATTAAGTTCCCAGCAGATGTTTACCAGGTTGAAGTCGACTGCAAGAACAAGGGCTGACGATACTGAAATGTTCTCCAGCTGCTTGTAGAATAAGTTGTCCACCTCTTCTTCCTGTCTGGGTGAACAATAAGACTGTCAGCCTTGTTAGCCTTCCCCTTAATTCTTACCCATAGTCATTCAGCTTCATCATCATCAGTTTCAATACCTATGGCATCAAAAGCTTCCCTAATATAAAGGGCCACCCCTCCACCTCGTCTCGCTTTCCTGTCTCTCCTGAAGAGCTTGTAGCTATCTAGTGCAGTGCTCCAGCTGTGTGTCATCCCGCCACATTTCCATGATGGCAACTACATCATAGCTTTGCTGCTGCACCATGGCTTCCAGCTCTCTTGTTTGTTACCCATGCTGTGTGCATTAGTATACATGCACCTCAGCTTGGCTACTGATTTCACCCCCAACTCAGGCTTACCACCCTTGGGCTTGCTTCCAGACAGCCCAGCTGCATCCCCATCCCCCTTCAAACATAGTTTGAAGCCCTGTCAATGAGTTCTGCCAGTTCATGAGCTGAAAGCCTTCTGCCCTTAGCAGAGACGTGGAGCCCATCTGGTTCCAGTAGGCTAGCTGCTGTAAAAGTTGCCCCATGATCAAAGAACTCAAAATTCTGCCAATGACAGTAACCCTTGAGCCACTTGTTAATAATGTGAGCTCTTCTATTCCTTTCACCATTTTTATCAGCCACCAAAGGGACTGAGGAAAAGACTGCCTCTGCCCCTGTCCTATCAACCACTTGACCCAGTGCCCTAAAGTCCCTTTTAATTGCCCCGACACTTGTCTTTTCCAGCTCATCACTGCCAGCCTTGAGTATCAGCAGTGGGTAATAATCAGCCCAGGAAATCTCTCAGTGATATCCCATACCTGGGTCCCAGGGAGGCAGCATACCTCCTTGTGGCATGGGTCCAGTCGACATATGGGGCCCTCTGTTCCCCTCAGGAGGGAGTTACCCACTACGACTACACTTCTTTTCTTTTTGATGTCAGAGGTGGTGATCCATTGTACAGATGAATCATAATTGAGAGGCTCACTGGGCAGATAATTTTCTTCTAAATCATCTTGCTGACTGTCTAGATCCAGGGGCTCATAACTATTCTGAAGTGACACCTGGCTAGGGGATGGGGGTNACCTCCTTGTGGCATGGGTCCAGTCGACATATGGGGCCCTCTGTTCCCCTCAGGAGGGAGTTACCCACTACGACTACACTTCTTTTCTTTTTGATGTCAGAGGTGGTGATCCATTGTACAGATGAATCATAATTGAGAGGCTCACTGGGCAGATAATTTTCTTCTAAATCATCTTGCTGACTGTCTAGATCCAGGGGCTCATAACTATTCTGAAGTGACACCTGGCTAGGGGATGGGGTTCGGGAGGAATTTTTATTATTACCTCCCCTAGCAGGGACTCATTTCTACTCCCCTTCATCTACTCATTTCTACTCCCCTTCATCTACCATGTGTCCTTCTATTGCCTGACAGTGGGAGGCTCTTGTTGGCTTCCCTCAAGGATGGAAAAGCTGAACTCCACCAATCTATTTCCCTTTCACTTTCCCTGATGCTCCTTACTCTTTCAACTTCCTCCCTAAGCTTGGCCACCAGCGAAAGGAGATCATTCACCTGTTCACACCTCAGGCAAGTTTCCTCCACAATGCCCATGAAAACACTGATAAGCTCAAACATTCCACACAGGAATGGGTCTGTACAGACATATTTGGAGGGTTCCATTTGGTTACATGTATTTGTACTAACTACAGTTTTGGATCACATAAAAACCATTCCTAACAGAAACCCCCAAACCAACCAGCCAACAGAAACACCACAAACATCACACAGCAAACCTTACTGGCAAGAAAACCTGTAATCCAGCCTGCTTGTCCTGCCTGCATGAACAGGCAGTTATAGAAAGTGTTTAAGTTGGAATTTCAAAACAATGTATGGTTTGAATCCAGGGCAAAGGTGGAGATCCTGAGGAAGGACTACAGGTTTAACTGTGGGAAAACAAATTATTTCAGTGTAGGAAGCCTACAAGAATTAATAAATAGATTGGATGGAATGAACCCACAGAACAACCCCCCCACTTCTCTCCAAGTGAAGAACAGTTTGTTACTATTCAAAGATAATGCAGGTATTCCTTAATTCTGAAATAGATACTTATAAAGGGAGACGGTGATGTTAACTCATAGGTCAGAAGGAAATGTGCAGTCATAACATGTGCAATGACATTGACTTGGAAGCCCACAATTTGTGTTTGTCATTGGGTTGAATGGCTTCACCTTTGTGCTTCTTGTTGTCTTTTGTCATTTTGGTCTCAACTGTACCAAAAGCTTTAAACTCAATCAGTGTGTCATGGTTCAAGAACTTGTGCAGAAAAACACAGTGGGGCCCAAGTCCTGAGCTGGGAAGTTCTGTGATTAAAAAAAGCATAGATAGTAACAGAACAAGAAATGAAGCAAAATGCTATTATTAGATAATCTGAAGTTTACCCTTGTTATTAGATTTAAGTGAATTTTGCATTAGTTGTTTTTAATGAAAAATCCAAACCATTCTGATTCTTACTTACCTTCTTTTTCAGGTTGCTGCTAACACTCCCAGTATGTATTCTCAGGAATTGTTTCAGCTTTCACAGTATCTACAAGTAAGTTTTCTTTTAAAGGGGTTTAGTTTGGCTGAATATTTTTGTTTAAAAAACACATCATATCCTGTGGCTTATATCTATCTATTGGAAACTACAAAGGAAGGGACAGTGCTGGCAGCTCTTCCTCCTCACTGGCATTACCAACATTTCTGTGTCTGCTTCTGAGTCAGTTTAATAGGTGTGCTTTTACCAAGATGTCATGCCACAAAAGAGTTAGACTGCGAAATGGCAGCACGTTAAACTGTGTGCTGATAGATAAAAATAAACTCTTTAGAAAGGATGATAAAATCAGCTTTCTGGGAAAAAAGAGAAAGCTTTTTTTCTGGTAAATTCTGTCCAGGTTTAACTGTGTGTAAGTTCTACTGATTTATTTTGCCTGATTTTGTTTGATAATGGCAATTTTTGTTTGTTCACATCAAGGCTTTTGAAATAGATACTATCTTTATATGTATCTGCTGATATAGCAGGAAGGAGCTCATGCAGATGCTCTGTCTTTGGAAGCCAAATACATACTCACTCACCAATCTGTTCACTCTCCATATCCTGGAGTTAACGAAGATGCTCTTCTATCTTCCTGTCATGAACTAAAAATCAAACAAAAATAGTAGTTCTTGCTTGGCATTTCTCTTTTATGACCTCATTTGAGGATGAACAGCTCATTGCACGGAAGCTGCCAAGCTGTCTATTGGTGTCTGCAGTTTTGTTACTCAAATTATTGACAAGACGAAGTGTCTTTAAGTCTTGGGAAGAATAAGAGTATGTCCTCAGCATGTGCAACATAGCATGAAAAATGAAGGGTTTGGGAACGTGAGGTTATAGGATAGCATTTTCTAATTAAACTATCCAAATAAATTAAGGGATGGTTAAAATGAAATGGGCTTATTATGGTTTTGAATAAGTTGACAGTGTTTGCTGCTCACATTTCCTTTTTTTGTTGTATTTCTTGGGATCTCTTCTATTGCTTTTGATTTCCTGAGTTGTTCTAGCTGAACTGACTGGTGCCCTACTCTATTCACAGGAAGCCTTACATCGGGAACAAATGTTGGAACAGAAGCTGGCAACCCTTCAGCGACTACTTGCTGTCACGCAAGAGGCTTCAGATACTAGTTGGCAGGTATCTGCAGGCATCCTTTCCTTATAGACTGAACTATGCACTGCCATATAAATCTTATCTGTTAATGGGGGGAAAAAGCAGCAGAAATAATAAAAACTTTATGGTGGTTCTCTAAGACTGTGCAAAAGACAATGTTTAATAAATTTAATGGTTGTGTACCTTTGAAACAGCTATTAGCAGTAGGTACTTCAGCAAAATTCAGGTCTTTAAAGCAGAACTCTACTGGCACTACATTAAGTATGTGATAATTCAAAGGTGATACTTCTTTTCTTCCAGGCTTTAATAGATGAAGACAGGCTGCTATCGAGACTAGAGGTTATGGGAAATCAGTTACAGGCTTGTTCAAAGGTAAGTAGTTCACTTAAAATCGAATATTAGGAATGCTGAAAGGCATCTCATTTCAAGTGTTTTGAAAGTAGCTAGTAGTAGGATAGCATTTGGAACACAAACTTTCCAGAATGATCCTATGCAACTTTGGTAATCTGAGCAGCACAAAAACTGGACATCTGCTCTGTATTTCAAGGCATCTCAGTAAATGACTGTTGTTTTTACTGCCCATGTCCTGTCTGAAATTCCGAGTTAAAAGTATGTGCTGCCCTGATTGTTGTTTAGGCCACCTAGGCCGGCCTTGGGTTTTAATTTTTATTTTATTTCTATTTCCTCTCAACTATCTACATTGTAAGAACTTTTTCTGCAGGTCCTGTTTAAGGTTTTTCCTCTGGGACCTGGTTTGTCCACTTCTATGTATCCTAGGCTTGACACTGTTTTTGCAGTGCCCAAAAAAAGTGCCATTATTTACCTGGGATCAAAACTGATCACTGAATGTATGCTGCTATACATACACTTCAAAAAAACTTATTTATACACAGTCAAGAATCTTTCATCACTGATTTGTACATAACATTTTTTCATCTATCAGAGATTGCTGAACATTTTTAATAGAACAGGATTTATCACATTCTAATTTATTCAATGAGCAAAACAGTGATTATGCTATTCTTGAATTATTTTGCATGTGCAGAATCAAACAGAAGACAGTATACGAAAAGAGCTTATAGCATTACAGGAAGACAAACACAACTATGAGACAACAGCCAAAGAGTCCCTGAGGCGGGTCCTTCAGGAGAAAATTGAAGTGGTCAGAAAACTGTCTGAAGTGGAGGTACTGAAATTTCATTCCTGGTCTTCTGGAAGTGCTGAAATAGTTCTAAGTGCTGCTATTTAGATCCCAGCTTTGTTGATGTAATACGTCACTATCTATTGTACTCTGACACTTCCAGGATATTAAGTAGTGCTTATTTCTCCTATTGGCAGGACTAAGATTGTTAAACTATTAATGAGAAACTATTCTTCCAGCTCTTCCCTTTTCTCCCTGCTTTCAAAATGCATGATGCTGTCTTACAGAAGCTACTGTGTGTGGGACATACACAGGGAAAATGACATACATGTATTAAAAAAAATACTGTAAGACCTTGTTTAAACCACAGCACTTCTGGCAACATACACTTAACCATTTGTAAAAAGTATGCTTAAAAGGAGCTTTTACAATGAATGAGCTTTTACAGTTAAAGTGTTAGACACTCTTTTGAAGTAAGATTTCTACCCCTATAATATCTCACATTATTCTCCTTTCCTTTATGTTTTTCCTTTATCATTACTTGCTATATTCCCTTGGTCAAGAAGTCTCATGAGACTGGTTGTTTTATGACATATATATGCATTCTGTACATACATAGTGTTTGGAAAAAAACAGATCATCTGCAGTATTTGGTAATTTGTTGTCTGTCTTTTGTTATTAATTATTGCATAATAATTCTGTCTTACAGCGGAGTTTAAGTAATACAGAAGATGAATGTACACACCTGAAAGAAATGAATGAGCGAACTCAGGAAGAATTAAGGGAATTAGCTAATAAGTACAATGGAGCTGTAAATGAAATTAAAGATCTTTCTGACAAGCTAAAGGTAATGACAGAATTTCATCTAATTTAGGATACAACTGTGATAAATGGAACAAATCAATACAGTTTAATTTCTAATGCAGCAAACATTAAAAGCAAAAAAAAAGTTAAGAAACTTGTTAGACAGCAGTTA
The DNA here is from genome assembly GCA_013400215.1 of Cisticola juncidis. Classification (NCBI taxonomy): domain Eukaryota; kingdom Metazoa; phylum Chordata; class Aves; order Passeriformes; family Cisticolidae; genus Cisticola; species Cisticola juncidis. The sequence continues at coordinate 270,444 of VXBR01002272.1, read as the reverse complement.
ACAACAGAAAGTTGCATATCATCTACATATTCTCTAGGTTCCATTTTAACATAATTGAAACTGTCATCAGTTAAGTAACTTCTAAAAAGGTTCCCTCTTCATTCACTTTGAAAGTTAACAATATTTTTGGGGCTGAAATAGATGATACTGTAAAATGATGTGTAGTATAAAACTTTATATCCATCGCTTCTATTTGGACTGATAACTTTCAAGTTAAACATCAGAAAAGTAAGAGGAATAAAAATCTTGAATTAGAAATAAATTTGCATTTCATGTTTCCTCTTCATGCAGTTATAACAAACATAACTAGTCCACCACATTGTAATAATATGGCTCATCTTCCATCTTGCTATCAAGTTTGATATTAAACCAAATATCTAAGTATATGAATATTTAAGGAATCTTTATGCTGGAGAACAAAATAATCACTTTATGATAAAGGCTGTTCTCCAAGAGTCTCCAGTGTAGATAAGTAGGAGTTGTGGAGGAGGAACGTAATGGTGTTATCTCTGGAGACCTGAGACAATTGCTGCATTTATCTTGGATAAATACTGGAATTGGAACCGAGGTTCTTAGTTCAGTACTTCACAGAAATCTTTCTTTCCAAACTAAAATGTTAAATTGCTGGTCTTAAGGCAGTTCGTCTCCCAGTAAGGGGTTGATCCCTGGTGATGATGAGTATACCCAGAAGGATCAAATCTGAAACTTATTACCTTATTTTGAGGGAAGAGGCTGTTCAAAACTTACGTTATTCAGATCCAGCAAGGAAAAAGATGTGTCTTTCAATCAAGGTGGTCTGTGCAATGTACACTCAGTTCAGAAGAATTCTTGGGTTTTGATGGAATTGAAGGGCTGGAGACTTGGGGCATTTTTTAGTTCTAGGGCCCTTTACTGTTACTGTAAAACTGATGTTCCTCAGTCAAAAAGTTAGTTAAGATATTTTGAGATTTTTCTCAGTCTACTTGAAGTGAAATTTGTATATAGGTAATAGATCTTGCGGTTTGTTTTTTTTTTCTTTATCTGATTAGCAGAGAAAGTTACTATGTACATTTAGTTACATAAAAATCAAGATGCCCTTTTTTTCCACATGTTAATTTTGATTTTGGGGGGATTTTAAAAATCTTTTTGAGCAGGTAGCAGAAGGAAGACAAGAAGAAATCCAACAAAAAGGACTGGCTGAGAAAAAGGAATTGCAGCATAAAATAGATGAAATGGAAGAAAGAGAACAAGAGCTTCAAGCAAAAATAGAAGCTTTGCAGGCTGATAATGACTTCACCAATGAGCGGCTGACTGCTTTACAAGGTTAGTCAATAGCAGGGAAGAAACTTTGATTATTTGTTTTTTCTTTTAATCTGTGAAATACTTTTTTTCTTGGACTTCTGTTTACAGTACGGTTAGAACACCTTCAAGAGAAAACTCTTAAAGAACACAAGAGCTTAGGTAGGTGTGATCAATTTCTTGTTTCAAGCTGGTTTCCGGGTTTGCTGTTCCGTTACTTTTGTTATGATAATCTTGTAGTTTCAGTGCCTGGCAGAAGAGTTCTGATTCCCGGTTACCCAGTAGGGAGCTCTCCTGGACTGGTGGATCCGTGTCGGGGCAGGGCCGGCAGAGGGTGCTGCTGCTGCGGGTTTTCGCTCTGGCTCGAGGCACTAAGCTTGGAGGGGCCTTTGAGCCATTAGATTTAAAATACTTTTTTTATATATATATACACACGTGTATGTAATAGGCAGTAATTCTTTGGAGTTAATAACCTCTTAGACATTTGAACAAACAGCAACATGATCTGTAGTAGGAAGCAGCACATTTTTGCCTGGTTTATCTGATTAGGTATTTCTGAGGAGGTGGTATAAAAAGCCAGGTATGTTTCAAAATGCTGTGTTTAGAAAGAAACAAAACCCAAAACATTTTTCTTGGTTCCAAAAATAATGCCCTTTCTTAATCCTAGGCATACAAGTTGACGACTTCATACCTAAAATTAATGGGAGCACAGAAAAAGGTAGTGTATTTGAAGGCTACCTTTTGTCTTACAGTTGTGTTTGAAAATGAACAAATTCAAAATGTTCTCTAAAATTTTTGCTTGGAACTTTTTCTCTTTGCAAATGAATTTGTCCCCTCTTGACCAGCTTTCCCCCTCTCTTTTCCCCCCCCGCCTCTTTTTCCCCCCCNCTCCTCTTTTTTCCCCTCCTCTTTTTTCCCCTCCTCTTTTTTCCCCTCCTCTTTTTTCCCCTCCTCTTTTTTCCCCTCCTCTTTTTTCCCCTCCTCTTTTTTCCCCTCCTCTTTTTTCCCCTCCTCTTTTTTCCCCTCCTCTTTTTTCCCCTCCTCTTTTTTCCCCTCCTCTTTTTTCCCCTCCTCTTTTTTCCCCTCCTCTTTTTTCCCCTCCTCTTTTTTCCCCTCCTCTTTTTTCCCCTCCTCTTTTTTCCCCTCCTCTTTTTTCCCCTCCTCTTTTTTCCCCTCCTCTTTTTTCCCCTCCTCTTTTTTCCCCTCCTCTTTTTTCCCCTCCTCTTTTTTCCCCTCCTCTTTTTTCCCCTCCTCTTTTTTCCCCTCCTCTTTTTTCCCCTCCTCTTTTTTCCCCTCCTCTTTTTTCCCCTCCTCTTTTTCTTGTTATACTTCCAGTTACAGTGTTTTCAGAAAGTTCCGTAAAATACAACAAAACCACTTGGAGGCTGTCTTTTTTTGTTTGTGATGGGCTGTCACTGGAATCAGTAGGAGTCTACTGATTGAATGATGTCGGGGTGTGACACAAGAAAGTGGAGAACTCATTGGTTGTTTTTTCTTTTTAATTTTCCCTTGCAACATATAGACATACAGTGTTTTTCTAGTAAAGCTGGGTATGCTGAGTAAAGACAGCAAAACCTATTTTTTATAGCTTTAATATGAAAAATGTGAGTATATAAAATTTACAAACAATGGAAACTAACTTTCTAAAACTCAGAACTATCTTTATATGAAACAGCAATTAATACAGATTAAGTGATAGGGTTTTTTAAAGGCCAGTTAGTTAGAGCCAAATATTTTAGCTTATGTGTCTTAATATACATGAAGTTTTTTGAGTGAAATTGTCCAATATCACAAGGAGCAAAAAACATTCCAGGTATGATTCTGAATAGTTTAATTGTCTGAGATATGTTTGTCTTCTTATGTCAGTTTAAAATTTTTCTTCATGTTGCTTGCTTCTGCAATCTGAGGAATGGTGGTAGCATTGGTTTGAAGATTCAGGGACCTATATAGAGAACTCGTGGTTTTAATCAATATTCAGTGTTTAAGGATTCCTGTATTTATATTTTTGAAACAGAATTTTAAAGTTCCATCTGCATATTTGTAAATTGTGAGATTCTTAATTAGGGAGACCAATAGCAAAATCGAAAGTTACTTAAGACACAAACTCATGGCTGGTCCTTATTGGGAGCAGGAGGAGACATTTGTTAAACACCTACAGGAACTGCACCAAAACCTCCCCTACAGTTAAGAGTACTGGTTGCCCCTAAGTGTCTTAGCAGTTTAGGCACTTAGCTGTGGTGCATACTGAGGTTAGCAAGCAGGACATTCAATCGTTGTTCCCACTCCTTTACACTACCATGAGATTTTATTTTTATATGGATTGATCCATCTTGCTGATGCATAATTTTAGATTGGTAATAGCTTAATCTTTGATAGAATGGTTAAGAAGTAGATCTGCTTTTCTCTTTTTTAAACTAGAGCTAAATTTGAAACATTTAGTAAAAGCTGTTGAACTTTAACTTCAAATATAAGTTATTTTATAGAGAAATAATTTATAGCATCATACTAGATTTCACTTTTTTAAAAGAAACACTTTTTGTTTGTTTTAAAATTGTTCGTAGAAATGTCATGTGAGATTGTTAAATACTGAAACCTTTTATGAGTCCAAATTTTAAAACTGCCCATTTAAAATCATTATGTAATTATAACAAATCATTATATAACTGAAACTCACGTTTTTGATCAAAGGTGAGAAAGCAATCCCTTTCGCACTTATTTTGGGTTGTACAAGAGTCAGTGTCCTCTGAATTGATGCATGACAAGATAGATTGCTCCATCCTATGAGTAACAGCGGAACTTGACCTTAAACCTGGAAGTTTTAGGAAGCTGTTTGCCAGATTATTTTTCTTTGAGTACAGATAAATTATAACTGCTTATTCAAGGTCTCTTTCTGTATGTTTATATCACCTTTTTTGTCATGCACATACCATGCTATTTCATTATTCTGTATTTTAGCATAGTTTTTCATTATTCTGTTAGTTTTACCTTTTTCTGCATCTCTACCATACCAAACCCATCCCTACTTCTCTGGCATTTCACAGCTTGCTGCGTTGCATTCTCTTCATGACAGTCTGTGCCTTTTTGCATCTTCCAGTCCCTTATGTAGCCCGTGTATAACAGATGGGCAGTTATTTGCTCTGCTAGATCTTGGATTTTGTTCTCTTTAAAGCAGCAGGAAGCAGTTCATGCTGGGCTTTTTGTTTGATTTTGTTTTTTGTGCAATGTAGTTTTGCATTATTTTAGAAGAGCTAAGAATTTTGAGTTTATAATGCAAATTGAGCAACTTTGAGAATAAAAGAGGAAAACTGTAAAACCCATGTAAAATTAGTACGCTTTTCAAAATTGCTTTTGTCTCTCTTTCTCTCTGCATAGGCACACTACCTAGCCATGACAAGAATAATGGTTTTACATTACTTTTTTTGGTGGCTGTAGCAGTCAAGAGCTGTATTCTGAGTAGAGGAACTAAGAAGCCTTCTAATTAAAAAGTGTATTAGAGGATGATGGTTAGGCATACATTTGGTCTCATTACACATACAGCAAAGCTGGTGCAGAGGAGAGGAACTTGTTTGTACAGCAAGCCCCTGATAAAAGTTGTGTAGAATTAAGTTGTTTCAAAAAGTGGGTTTTTTTCTCAGTGTGTTGCACCACACCTGGCTTTTATCTTTAAATTCTGTGAGCCATATGTTATATAAAGAAATGTGGAAAGATACGAGAAATTTGTATACAGTCACTTAGAGGACCAGGTAAAAATGAAGATAAAAAAGGCAAGTTTAAATATGGATAATAAATTTTATAGCTGTGGTGTTGTTTTTTAAAAGCTCTGTCCTTCTGGGTTGAAAAAAGTTGACTTCAGAGCAACCTTAAAATATAGTAAAGCTTAGTATCGCAGTTGAGCTTCTGATGTTAGAGCTAATGATTGAACAATTAGGTTACCACATTCTGCAGGTTTGTACTAATGACAGCCTTTTCTGATTGCTGGACTCTTGATCAAAGGATTTTTGAGGTTCTTCAGAAAGGAAGTGTTTGCACCTTGAATAGGTGCAGGATTCCGATGGAGTTGGGAGCTGAACAAGGACTTGAGTAAACCTGGGAAATGAGGCCAGTTTTAGGAACTCTGCTGCAGAACTGTCTTTTCAAAGTGAAACTGTTCAAAAAGTATAGGCGTATATTCAATGAGACTTGTGAAATAGAGGGTGTTAGATATGAAGAATCAACATGAAGATTAATGACAAATTTTGAAAATACCCTTTTAAAGCTATTAAAAATGCTGAAAATATAGGTTAAAAACATGTTTCTTTTGAAAATGCAGCTGAAGTACTTCTTTCTTCTGATCAATTCAAAAGAGTAATCTATTTCCTAGTATCACACAACCATCATTGCAACTTCATGTCTTGTCTGCCTGCATATTAACTCAGATTTGATTCAAAAGTCTGTTATGAATACACTGACAAATATTGTTAATATGCCTTTCAAATTTTTGTTGCCTCAATTGGAAAATAAGAACATGTAAACTGAAGTGTTTCTTTCTCTACTAGAGCACTTTCTTTCAAAGAGTGGAGGGGACTGCACTTTTATTCATCAGTTCATAGAATGTCAGAGTGAGTACAAGAGTGTTCACATTTGTTTTAAAAACAACAGAAAACACAGAGAAGTTGGATGAAACCAGAACTTGTCACTACTATTTGATATTTCTGTAGTAGCAGAAATTTTCTAAGCATAGAATTATAGCATTGTGGTATTAAGCAGATGTCTGGTAGATGCAATAATAGGATATTTTTGGTCTTGCAAAGCAGTATTCACATTGTCCCTTCTCAGTTCATCCATTATTGTACCCTGACCAACAAAAGGGTGGTGATATTTGCCACATGGTGTTCAAAACTGAATGTCATTTTTCACCTGTTACAAACTAAGTGGAAATCTGTCAGTTTAAGCAAACATCACAGGCAGCAGAGGGACAGAGAATGAGGTGCATTTTCACATTTTTGTAATTCATCTGATAATTCAAGGCCTTACATATTCTCCAAATCAGTTGTAACAAAAGAACAAAAGGGAAAACAAGTCCATAGTTTGTATATGGAAATCCAAGAGACTGTTTTAAGAAGAACAGAAAATTGAATACCAGTCTTTAGAAAGATGTGTTATTCTGGAATATGAAATGTGTTTTTCAAAGCATAAAGAAATAGCGCTGTCTGCACATTTATAATTAAGGAAAAACTGAAGATGTTAATACTTTTTGCCTGCTGAAAGAAAAATATCATTAGAATGAAGAGAAGCAAAGAGCTGTTAAACTTGAAGAAAATCTGCTTCTTTTTTTACTTCAGAGTTTATAGAAATTATCTACTTAAAATTGAGCAGATAAGCATTTAGAAGCAGAAATAAGACAGGATCGTTTTTGATGTAAGGTTTGTTGGACTCTTTCCTCTCAAATTTTCATGAGGAAGTCTAGAGGACTTGTTTGATTTTATTGCTTGTGATCCAAATTGCAGTACCATAAACCATAAATGACGTGATACTGCTAATGTTTGTCTAAGAAAATTTAAATTTTATTTATTTGAAAAACATTTATTTTAAAAAAATAGTAACTGGTACCTGTCTTTTGTCAGGCTGCAATTTAAAATAATTCTAAATTTTGCAAAGATCTTGTATGAATCTTCTTTTTTCAGTATGTAAAAATGAAGTTAAATGCTTGAGTAAACTTTTTTTTTGTCCAGAACATGAGGAGCACACTGTGTGATGTTCAAACAAAACTGGTTGCCTGTTATCATTGTTTTGATGTTAGCGTAAGCTATTTTGGCAAAACTTAGGTTAGTGTTAATTCCACAAACTAAATGTGACCAGTCCTGTTCTTCCTGTTGAGAAGGAAAAGTGATCAACAGTATCTAGTAAAATATTCTAAGATGTAAAAGAAGTATTAATAAGAGTAAAATTAAGATCAGTGGATTTTTGCCTACCATTTCTCAAGTAAGCTACAGAGTGAAGACACTGCACAGCCTCGACTGCTTCAGTTTTAAAGGAATGAATATGAGTTCAAAAGGGTTCAGTATTCTGCATTTTTATGACAATCTAAGTTTTCACTCTCACATCAAGAAAAATTTCAAATCATTGACCCTTTTATTTTTTCTTGGACTGAAGGTTTGCATTTTCCACATTCAAATATGATTAGTCAGGCTTCACAATATCTTGAGGTTAGAAACTGCAAAATGTGGGATCTATTTTTTTCTTTTGTATGTAAATGTTAACCTTCAGTTCTACTCCTGTTCTTTTCTCTGTGTAGCCTCAAGGGTTGGGTCCTTCTGTGCAAAAAAATTACAGTTCTAGAGACTGTGAGGAGGTCAAGTTTTAAAGCACACAGCAAATAGTGTAGAACAATATCATAAATATTGGCAAGACAGAGCAAGAATATATAGTTCATCATATAGTAGTATGTTGGGGTTTTACCCGGAGGTTTAAGTACTGCAAGAGGAGCAGGTTAATTACTTATACAATAATGATATAATAAAAGTCCCAGAAACCAGGTGGTTTGTAAAATCCAGCTTCTGTGGATTTTTTAAAGATATAATTTTTTTTTATTTTTTAAGCACCATGCGCCCACAATATTATCCAGTAATGTATCCGGATTTCTGTGGAGTGTTATGAAATCTGGGTCTGAATGATCTGGGAAGTCTCTTATTTTCTGATCATTACATCCAGTTGACTTGTTGCTCATTCCATAGCTTCTTTTTAGTAACCACTGGTGAAAATCAGTGATATCATGAGCAGAAGTCATGGTGCTTCTTTTTGATCAGACATGATATGAATTATTGGCAAAAATGTGGTGATTTACAGACCAAAGTGGTATGTGTTGCCCTGCTAGCTTCCTGTCTTTCACTCCAGTCTAACCCTTCTTTATTTGTGTCCTTATTTTTCCCTTACTTTGTGATTTTGCATTTGATTTTAAATGCAATTCAACTTTATTTTCACCAGCCTGATTTTTGCAAATTTATTAGTAATAGTTTCTGGATGGATTGAATAGTTATTTTTAACTTTTCCTTTGATCTGTGGGTGTCAAGTAAAGTTAAAGCTGTTTAGTATCACTCTTTTCAGATGGTCAGAAATTTGTGCATTGAGGGACAGGTTTTTTATTGATTTTTAAGTCTGGCCTACCTCAAAGACTGTTTTGATGCCAAAATATAAATATAGAGGGGCCATGTTACTTAAGCAATAATTGGAATATTAACTGATCTTAGTTATTATATTGCACACAGTGATAGACAACCTAAATCTAAACTAGAGTTTTTAAACTGAAAATACAGGAAATGCCTAAAAGCCTAAAAGAAAGCTGGCTTTAAGCTGCAAAAGGAAATATTAATTATCTTAAAGATGAACTGAAAGCTTAACTTCACAGCAGATTGTGTCAGTAAAAACATTAGTTATGTGTATCTCTTTGCTTTCTGCTAAGTAGGGACTGGATAGCATGAAAGCTAAAGTTCTTTTGTGCTGGAAATTAAAGCTAGGATCCTCACCCTAATTTATATTTTGGTAGCCAAGACTGCATGTCTTAATTCAGGAAAGACACAAATTGATTTAAAAACAAATCAGGTTCATGAAGTTTTCTGAAACAGTAAAATAAAAAAATGCAGAGATTTGAAAGAGATGTTTTAAAGAAGATGTCTCTTTATTTTTCTTTCTTGTTGTTGTCTGGATTCTGCCATTTTTAGTGACTAGGGTGATAACAGAGAAAAATAAGATTGTATGGAGTTTGGTGGTACCAACATCAAATTGTCTGTGTATTATCTAAATACCAGCATGCTGAAATAAACTATTTTTTTGTTGGCTTAGGCTATATATTAATGGTGGAATTCTTGAAATATGGAGAACGTTCACTTGTTCTGAAAGTTAGGAGAGGTGTTAGTCACCAAGTGCAAAACACTGACTGTGCCAGCTTTGGGTCAGGCTGGACAGACTCATGTACTGCTGCTCAAGATCTTGGCTGAAGAAATGGTGCCAAGGAGACACCTTTCAACAAATGGTGAAACCAGTAATGGACACTAGAAAACAATAAGCCACCATGCAAATGAAAAAAGCAAAAAAAACCCATGCCTGCAGTTTCTTGTAGTCACAGAAATAAAGTGTAAAGAACTGTTGCAGAAGTTTCAGTTAGGAAAATGTGTCAAGACGGGTAGTTTCTGTTTTGTATTGCATTTCTTCAGGGTTTAGCAGTTACTGAATTGTGAAAGCTAAAAGATCCATCAATTCATAACACTAAATTTAACACTGTAAGCTGATTATGGAAACCTATTTTAAGCTAGCAGTCTAGCATGGGTGAGGTGTTACCCCTTCAGATCAAGCAGTTGAAAGATACTTTATATGCTTTCAGCTGTTTTATTCAGATTTACAAGGAAAATTCCTCCGCTTTTTTCTTGCTGTCTTCCCTTCTACCCCTCTTCCAGCCACAGTCCTGGAATAATCATATCTGAAGACTCTTGTTTAGATTTATTTTATTTTAAAGTGGAAGAGGATTCATGATATCACTCGAACTCCTATCTTGTGGCTGCCAGTAACTTGATTCCCTCCACAGTCCTTTTCGCAGTCTAGGCACAGTCATTCTCACCAGCTGTGAGGAACTCAAGGCTATTCTATATTTGGATGATGAGTGATCTCCTACAGTTGCTTGAGACCTAAAGCCAGTCCTGAGCCAGCGTTCTGTTCCATGTGTTTCTGAAGCAGTATTAGTAAAATGTTACACTAATGCAGGGTAATATTTGTAGATAAAATTAGGTGGTATGAACATCTCTTTTACACTGGGTTATCTGTCTGTGTGGAGGAAGGCAGAGGACAGGACAACCCTTTGGCCATGAAAACCCTTCTTTAGACTTCAGGGCTTTTTGTCTGAAAGCTTTTCTACCATCTAGGCTTGTAAAAGATGTCCTCTCCCAGATCTTGTCCTGCATCTGTCCTTAAATTGTCATAGTTAACAGCAACATGCCTTCAGAGGAGTAGAGGCATGAGTTAACTTCAGAGATACCTGCAGCTGGAAATGCTGACTAAAGTGTGGGTTTTTTAAATTATTATTATTTCTTTTAAATTTGAAGAGGATTTCCTGTCATCCAGCTTCTTCAGTCTGACCTCTCCTGTTTGTGCTGTTCATTCAGCTTTCTCTGTCTCAGTTACCTGTTGACAGCACATGGAGTATCCAGCAAACTGCATTCCCTGCTTGGTTATTGGGGATCTGATAGGGAGAGCATGGAGGGGAGGCAGGCAGATGCAGCTTCAATGAAGCCTGATGTTTCAGGGACTAACACCGTTACATGCAAAACTGCAGAGTAAACTGCAACATCTACTGCAAAGAAATTGAGGGTGTGATGTGCAAGATGAAACCCTCAATAATTCTGTCTCAACATCACTTCTTAAGGGATTAGAAATACCAAAATCTCACCTGCAAAAGGAAATTAATTATTCAATAATTTTTTCACTGTCTTTGATTAATCCAGTCCTGTTCCTCCCTTGGTATACTTGTTTATCTTCATGTCCTAGCAGGAGTTAGGATGAAGTTAGCAATCTAGTCTCAAATTCCACTTCTAAGATTTTTGTGCACCTCGCATACATGAGCAAACTTCCCTAAAGTAAACTTTGTATAAAAACTCCATTTTTCATGAACCTGAATGTAATGCGTTCCTGGTTTTTTGGAGGTTTGTGCAGCTCTCTTGAAAGGTTTAAACAAAGAAAGGCAGTTTCTGTGTACCTTTCACAGGTGCTGTTGAAAGAAAATTGTGATGTAGAGGGAACTTCTCTATTACTGTTTTACTGTGGTGTATTTCTAGATTTCTGCTGTGTTGGGTGGATGTCTACTTCATGCAAGAAACTGTTCAGATTCCGTTTTTGATAACTAAACTTGAGAAATGTGTTAATTACTTGTTGTTTCCAATTAGATTTTTTTTTTATTTTAAAGTACATAAAATTAATTTTTCTAGATTCTCATTAGTGAACTGCAGTATTATGTAAGTTAATAAGGAGAAATAATGATGCACTGTATTACAAAGTTCTGGTAGGTTTGTGTGCTCTGTCTCATTATTCTGTGCCAGAATAAAGTTTTTGTTCGAGCCTGAGTAGAAAGTAATATTATCAGCTTTTAATTTGGTCATGGAATTTACTCTACGTAGATGTGTGCAGGGAAAATTTGAGCTTGGGAAGTAACACTTATTTTGTTTGGCAGACAAGATCATAGATGAAGGACATCTAACCAAAGAGGAAGAAACAAAGCTTTTGAAAGGTTAGACTTCTGGATTATTTAACTGTTTTGAAGCATGATTTTTCTGTCACACAGTGCATGTTCTGTGTTAAGCTAGCAGTTTGAGTTTTGATTGAATACGCATTTGAGGAGAAATTCAATAAAAGAGAAGGAAGTTCTTTGCTGAACTCTATGCTGAACAAATACTATTGTAGGCTAAAAAGATTTAATGGAAACTATTTTTGAAGATTAAGTGCATGAAATGCTAGTCTCAGTACTGACTGAGTTCTTACTTGAATATGCATTTTAAAAAATATATAATTTTTGTAAATTCATTTCAAGTTTTAGTGCTTGCATGAATTCCAAACAGGATTTTGGTTTTACTATAGTCCTACATAGAAATAATGTTTGGTGTAATTTTAAGTTTTAAATAAAAGCCTATTTTAATTTGACTGTTTTCTATCTTACACCCTCATAACTTTAAAATAAGTATTAACCTCCTAAATGTGTCTTTTCCAAGTAAAACATATCTGTGCCTCTCTAACTCTTTTCTCTAATGTATAAAGCAAGTTAAATTAAAGGAGCTAATTGCAAAAGACTCGTCAAGGAACAGTCATCCTTACCTTACAATGCCAAGGTCAAGATTGCAACCGAGTGTGCAAGTTAATATTTCTCAAGTGCCTAATAATGTAGAATTGTTTGGACTTGCAGGCTCACTCCTCTCTTGCAACTTTTTAATACACATTAATAATAAATGTTGGTTTGTTAAAAGTCCAGTGTTTTAGAGACATTTTATTTATCTTCTCTTCCTTCAGTGCATGGAATGGCACCCTTAACTCCTTTCTGTATGTGAGGAAACTATAGATACAGTGCCATATTTGGCAAAAGAATGCATACAATAACTGTAATGTAACACTTGTATGCCTCTTCCATTGCAAAGCTCGGAGCTATTTTTAGTGTTTGGTAATATATTCTAACTCATCAAGTATGATGTCAACACATTTTAATATACTTTATCATTTTGGCTATATTTATTCAGCTAAGTTTTATTATGGGAAATAGGAACAACTGCTGTGATATAATATAATACAGGGAAGAGTTTTGTGCTTACAACTCTGGTTCCAGAATAGCAAACAGGTTTCTAATAATTTGTCTGTCTTCTGCTGTTTCACATGTAGAACTGGTACATCTTTCCTCTGGTGCCTCATCTTTTGTGCGTTGTTTCAGAGGGGGAGGATACGAGGTGGGGAGAAGCTGGTGTACCAAGGGTGGGTAGGAGGGAAGTATATAAGGGGATGCTGTGGGAGAAAGAATTAATTCAGTGGTTGGAACTCGCACTGTTCCTCCCATTTTGCACAGAGTAGGAAAGCAGTATTTCCATGGATGCCCAGATATGGTAAAGTTAGTTGGATATGGATCTTGCTCAGCTTAGTACTTCTGGATCGGCCACTAATAAAAGTGACATGGGTGAGGCTTTTAGGTTATACTTTTCTTTATAGTTTTAAAAAATAATGTATTACTTGGTTTAGTAATTAATACAGTTTTAGTGACAATCCTGCAAGCTTGGTTCTATATTATATTTCTGTATCTGTATGCAAAATGTTTTGATTTGTAACACCTTTAGATATTAGTTAAAAACCTTATTCCTAAAACTAAGAAAAAACCCTTTTTGTTTTAGCAAAAAAAACTACCCACTCCCAAAGTTTTTAACTACAGTAATCATTAGGAATTTTGAAGTCTGCTAAAATTCAAGTTATGTTTGGAATAACTGCCAGGTCTGAACCTCTAGTGAGCTTTTAACTGAACCGGTTATTTTCCCCTTCCTCTTTTCCAGTGATTTCAGTTGCATTACAATGGGAAGAGTCTCACTCTTCATCACCTGTTTTGTTTCTACTTGCTTCCTTCTGTTTCATGTACAAGTGAATGTTTATCTGGCACAGAGTTATAGAAAACTTTTCATGTTAGATTAGGAAAACTTCAGGTGTTTTTTTCTGTTAACCTGTCCATGTTCTGTCATGTTAATTTCCTCATGTAGCCACACAGGTTGTCTCCCGTTTCCACTTCTTTTGTTTTGGGGGAAATTAGTTCTGTGTATTCTCTTGTTACTTGATAAAATGTCTTATTATTCCCTTGGTTTTTATTTATTTTCATAAACTAACCCTGTTGTATAACATGATTTATTTACTGATGTGCTTCTTTCTTCCCGTGTTCTGATACTTCATTGTTGCCTGCACACTGTCTATTTGTGATGATATTATTTGTGTTCACTGTGCTTTTCTCCATGGGTGGTAGAAGTCTGTGTAGGGACAATGCTGTATTTACCCCTTTTCATACAATATCTCTGCCTGGAACTTGAGACTCGGAGGAAACCTCCGAGGTAACCTGCAGGTGGGCAGCAGTGCTGTCAAAGAAAGGCTCTGGAATAGACAGCCAAGAAAGATTTTGTTTTGCATAACCTCGCCTGCATGTTGGTGACAGTTCCTTGCTGACAGACCTGCTGGGTTCGCCCACACCAGAGATGGTGTGTCCTCTTTTAATGCACCCATTAGAACTCAACTATAATTGTTATTTAAGAAAATTTTTTAAAAATGTGTTTAAGTCACGTATAATATTTAGACTTTGAGTCAGGGGTAATTCTGTATGGGACAAAGATGCACTGGTGTAATTAAATCCCCATATCTTTAGAAAATATTTGGTCTCCACTAAAAATATAGAACTGGGGAAAAAAACCCCAACAACAAAAATCCAGCAAACCAAAAATACCCCCCAGATGTGTGGTTTCACTAGGCTGCATGTAATAAAGTGCTCAATTATATACAAATAGATATTTCACGAAGGTAATTTTTTTGTGGAAACAACATACACTGCTTCTCTTAATACAATTTAAACAGAAAATTCTTTCTAGAAACTAGTGTATTAATTTATATTGCTGTGATTCCCTAATGGTTCACATCACACTTCTTTCAAACAGTACAATATGTACAGGACTTGTTATTATTTTATTTGTCCAAAATATTGAAGCACAGTTTTATTCTTAACAGCAGTTTCTTTCTGAGCTGCTACAGTATCTGCATTGTTCTAGTTTTCTTTTCTTACTTGTTTGCTCATTGAATCCACTTTTCCACAGTTCCAGCTGGCAAGAGCACAGCATTAACCCAAATTCAAGCTGTGCACGAGGCAATTGCATCCTTTATTAGAGGCTAGACTAGGTTAATGACTCCAGGGATGCGGAATCCATTTTAACTGAGACTTGCAAAGAAATAAGCACCCAGCAGGTTTTTAACTGTTTCTTGAACCAAATTATTTTCTGTTTAGCAGTACTTTGGTGTATAGGAGAAATTATGAACAAAGCATTTATTGATTGTAGTTGCTTTTCCTTGTCTCTTCTAGAGAACCAAGCACGAGTCTCTAACGATTTGTCCGACACCCTTAGCCCAAGCAAAGAAAAAAGCAGCGACGACACTACAGGTAAGAGTTTAACTGGGATTTATGTAACCTCTAATTAGCTTGAATTAAATCTAGGTAATCATGAGCATTTTCTTAAAAGAATAGAGTGTATTATGCAGAGTTAGAGACAAGCTTACAGCAGTGTTGTCTATTTTATGGCTTCATAATTTGACTCTTGTAAATTGAGAAGGACATAAAATCTTCTCTTCACGTAAAGAATGTGTATATGAGAACTGTCTGCAGTCTGCCTGCTCTCTGAAAGGTGTGGGATTTTTTTTTAGATGCTCAAATGGATGACCAAGATCTAAATGAACCTATTGTGAAAGTAGCTCTTCTAAAAGGTAAACAAAATTTTGCAACTTTAGGTGCGTACTCTGTATATGTAATTTTTTATCTATCTAGTTTTAATCAAAAGTGCATTAAAATAGAATGCTTCAATTCAAAGATGTTAATCATGTAGTATGGAAGAGTTAAATTGAAATATCAGTAATGACTCTTGGGTGATAAAAAAGCACGCTTTTGAGTGTTGCTATAGAAAAAAATCTATGTATAAAGGTAATCTCTGTACTCACCAATGCTGTTCTAGGAATTTACATGTTATAACTTTGATTTGAGAAGTAGAGTCAGCATACATTTAAGACTGTAACTGTGGAGAGGAGGGATTCTTCCATCACTGACATTTTTCTAGTATTGTCAAATTTTACTGGCATAGCTTCTATCACTGTCAGAAATGCTTCTGCTAGTTTGCAGCTGATGCATTAATCAAAACAAGATTTTAGATTTTCTTTTTAACACAATCAAAATTAGAAGTTTGTGTTGTGACTATATTTGAAATGATTGCTGAGGCTTAGCTTTGAGCTTCATTTATATAAAAGTAATTTTTTTTTGCATTGAAGGCATAGACTTAATTAGCAAGCTGATATTTACATATTCATTAGCTGAGGAACTTTGTGGTGTAATAATTAGTTATTACATTTAGCCTACTGAAAATAATTTTATGCTTCTTTAACAACTAGACACTTGATCTGTGAAATTATGCTCTTGTTGGGATCACAAGTAAAAGAAAGTCACAATTCTTTGTGATTCAGAAAGAAAGGAAACCATAACAGAACGTAGGAGACATGTAAAACAGATTTTCTATGCAATTGTTTACACTCCCTTATTTTATAACAGAAAGGCTTCCAAAATTGCACAAATTACTTTTGCTGTTTGGCAATGTATAAAATTGAGTTTGATATTTCCCAGTGGACCTCAGTTCAGCAAGGCTGTTTAGAAAGGAGTGTTTGAGATACCAGGCATGTTCCATTTGGGGTTTGTTCTTATATCTCCAACTAATAATAAGTATGTTCAGTGACTTTCTATGCTAGAAGGTAGAATTTGATAATGTTGTTTGTAGTGATTATAATAGTCTTATTTTTGGTTATAAAACTGAGGTTGGTAGCAACTTTTCCTCTTGAGGCTATTTACTGGCATTCCAATTTTGTTCTCCTGAAACCATTAAAAATATCTGTGCAATTTTTTTATTTTTATGAAGAGCCTATAAACACATGAAGAGCCTAAACAGTTTTGTTTGAGGTTTTTTTTAGAGAGCTACTTCATGTGCCTGACTTTGCCCTAAAAAGGATCTTATTTACCTCAGAAAGGTTTTCAAGTAAATGTATTACGCAGACAAATAATTAAGGAAGAGTGAGAACATTTTTCATCTGATGGCTGTTTGGAATGCAGAAATGGCTGCTGGAAAAGGCAGCAGTCTTGTTGAAATTTAAAAAGCAAATTAATGGAACAAGAAAATTATGAGACTCCTGATTGCTGTAGTTTTCTCCAACCATTTTCAAAAATCAAAATTTTTGAGTGCATTCAGAATTTGATTCAAGTTTCTACAAGTCAGAATCTAGCAAGGAAGGAAGGCAGGGGAGAAGCTGTGACAGGCTTTGTTTTTTCCTCCCACAAGGTGAATTACTTTATTAACCATTCATAACAGCTCCCTGGACACTTCTGTTTAAATAGGCTGTTTGTGACTACTTACTGCAAAGTTAAGGAAAGGTAAATGTTTAACAGATGGAAAGAAGCAGTAAATGTCACTGGAAGATTGGTAATCTTGTTCTAAGCAATGTCCCTGTGTTTTTATAGTAATTACAGGACTGATCCATGGAATGCTAGTAGGAAATGTTTTCAGGTGAGGGTTTGCTGAATAGTGGTAATTTACATGAGAAATTTTGAAAATCAGCAGTGGTCTGTCAGCTCAGAAAGTTCGGAAACCATTGTTTTATGTCAGAATAGCCAGATACTTTATTTTAAATCTATATTACCGTTTCCTTCATGTGGATCTTATGAAGCTGAAAAAAATCTCAGGGTTGTAATTGTTGTGTCTGACTTCACCAGAGTACCCTGAAAATTGTTTTCTGAATAACCTGAGAAATCCTGCAAAATTCTGAAAGTGAACTTTGAGAAGTGAAGCTTGAAGAAATAACAGGCTGCTCATAAAGTTGCTTCCACAGGCCAGGCACATACAGATAAGGGATCAGTTAAGACCACAGCCTGTGTGTGTTTGTGCATTATCTCTGTTATCAAAAAAAAAAATTTTGAATTAAGATTGTTGAAAAAAATACTGGTTTTTAAACAGTTTTAAAATTACCGTTAGATTCAATGTTAAGGGACACCTTACTGTGTTTGTGTGGGAAACAAAGTGATACAAATTGAGAACATTTCTTAAAATGTGGCAAACTGATCAGTTTTCCATGAGGTAGAAAAAATAAATGAGAGAGAAAAAATGCTGTATTTGACCTTTTCTTTTTTATTTAATTCTTTTTGGCACCTTGTTGTAATTAATGGTAACTCCTTAGCCTTTTATGATGTGTACTTTCACTGACCAGAAAACACTGCCACCAAAAAGTTCATTTAGGGTGTCTGTTGTTGGATTTGGGACACTGCTTCTTTATCAGGCATGATTTGAGCATAATTTGTCAACTTCCTCATCCATTTCTTCTGAAAAGTCTCATTAAGGAGGGTTGAAAGTCTAATTGCCCTAAATCTTTATCCATGAGAAGCTAAGAACAAAACATGTTCAGTAAAGAGAAACTTAGATTTAGAACTCATAAATTATAAAACAGAATATTTGGATGAAATACGTAGTCCTCTCTGTTCCTTCTGCTCTCATAATTTTATTCTGAGAAAATCTAAAAGCACATCTGTTCTTAGCTCTGCTCAAACCCACAGTTCATTACTGTGAGAGCAGAAAAACAGCCCCTTAGAGAGATGCTGTATGAAGAGTTTGGCATGATCTGCTAAACAATTTTCTTAATTAAGAGAAAAAGAAAAAATCTATAATTACTTTATTGATAACATATACAGCTAAATATGAATGTCAAAATTATAATGATGAGCTAAATTATAGTTTCTTTGATTTTTTTCCTTATTAATGAAAGGTCCAGACAAACCAAAGTAATTTTTTTTCCTAAGCCTTTATCTGAAATCCATATGGTCTATAGTTGCAGATGTTTTTTGACCAGGTAATTGTCTAACCCTTTTCTGTTCACCCTCTCCCATGATACACAGCTGGAATTCTTTCACTAAGTTCCTTCCTTTACCTTTCTCACCAAACAAGCTTGATACCAAGTTTTAGCCCTCTACCTGTAGCATTGATTAGTGCTGTTTGTGGCTATTGAAAATCGGTTTGTGCATAGGCACTGCTTAAGGAAAATCTAGTAAATGGGAGTTTGCTGGATGCTATTCCTGGCTTTGCAGATTCCTGCAGGCTGGAGTGTTCCTACATCTGATTTCTAGATGTGTGCCCATTAGAGGACACTGCTCTTAGTAATAAATACTTTGTTTTCCTCTTTTAAATTCTTTTAAAACTTCAACTGTAAAAGTATTTAATTTGTCTGTGACTGTGGGCCATCTCTTGTAAAAAGCATTTAATATGCATTTTAGCAAATACAAAACTTACGGGGAAGAGCAAATGTTTTTATTTAGAGTTTAAATAATGTGCATAGATTTATAAAAATATTAAAGATACACCTAATATTTTAAGATTTATTTTAAGTGCAGTATTTATCTCAATATCCACTAAAGCCACTGAATGAAATAAGGAGGCTGGAATTTTCATCCTTTTCTTAATTTTGTTATAGGAAATTTCCCTAAATTTTTTCTTTCCTTGGTGGTCCCCAGAGGGACAATGGGTGGCTGAGCCTGGTGATGTGGTCGATGGGTGGCAGTAGTGAAACATGGAATAGCAGCTCTTGCCTCTGAACCTGTGCACTGAGACAGGCTTAGAGCAGCTTCCTTTAAAAAGAGACAAGTTGTAAACATAGTCAAGAATTGTCTTAGGCTTGTTCCTTGTTTTTATCAATCCAGAAAAAAAAAGTCCTTGCCCGTTTATGCAGTGTTTTTTAAAACTCTCTAATTCTTCCTTGTTAATTTTTGTTTCATATTGCATGTTATGTATAATGAATGTTTTAAAGTTTGCGTATGTTTTACTACTTTAAAAAATATATTAATATTTTTGCTAACATTTGCCTAATCCAAATTTGAGTTTACATTAGCTTTGGAAGATTTGAGTAAACAGTTGCCAGTCATCACATGGCAGTGCAAATTAAGCTGTTGTCCAAATTTATGATTCAAAGAAAATGTTCTTTTATCAGATGAATTGCAGGGTGCACAATCAGAGACTGAGGCTAAACAAGAAATTCAGCAACTGCACAAGGAGCTGATTGAAGCCCAAGAGCTAGCTAGGACAAGTAAACAAAAATGCTTTGAACTTCAAGGTGAGACCCAGATCAACTTGGTTCTATAGGGTATTCATTAAAATTGTAGATATCAGGTAGTTCAAGATAACCCAACACATTTTCATAGTATTGATACATACTTGAACTCTGTATGTTTCATCCTGTTTTAGTCAGATAATGGATGTAATTGAATGTCTGCAGTGGTAGCTCTTCATTAGTTCATCCTGTCAGCTATGCAGCTCTGTTGTTTTTGAGAAGAAATAATAGACTCCAGTTTAATCGCATATTGTTCAGTGTTTATTAGGGTTATATTTACCGACCTTTTTTTTTCTCCCCTTCCTCCCACATCAGTTTGCATTTAGAACACCTAGAGTTTTCAGATCAGACAACCGATTATATCAATTTTGAATTAATTGTAATACTACCACATAATGGAATGATGTCTTAGTATTAACATTTATTAAACTACTTACACAGTTACTACTTTTGATAACTTCCTGAAGTAATGTTTTTTTAATCTTTTCATTTAAGGAGAGGTTGTGACTAAATTAATTACACAAGTGAAACATATGTTACTAACAAAAACTCTTGGGCACATTTTCACTTTTGTGTGTAGCTCTCTTGGAAGAAGAGAAAAAAGCATATCGAGTGCAAGTTGAAGAATCCAGCAAGCAAATAAATGCTCTGCAAGGTAGGATTTTTTTTTCCCCCTTCTCTTTAGGGAAACTATAGTTGTTTTGACTGTTTCTGTGGTATCATAGTCACTAATAAAGGAAGATATTTAGTTGAGTGTATGGTTTAAATCTGATTTCTTTCACCTTTTTCTTTGAATGTTGTTGTGGAATGCTTCATTTTAATTCCTATGGATGTAATAGTAATTTAGAAAATGCAAAAGATGTAATCTGTCATAGGTATCTGTTCTTCATCTCTCGTTAATCTTTCTCAGTTCTGAATGATCTAGGGATTCTTACTATGACTGCCTTCAGAGCACTCAGAAGCTTTAGGTGTATTTGTGCTACTCAGTCTCTTCAGTTCATTATAGGATCGTCCTAAAGAAATTTTTCATCCAGATCCATATCCAGCATCAGAGCATGCAGTAAAGTTACTGCAACAGAGACCTTGTCCATGCATTTTTGAAAACTGATAAAATCAATCATGCTCTTTTCAGCCCAAAATGTGTACAGCAGAATATAATCCCATGATTTACATAACTTCTGAGTCACATGTTCTATATCATGTTAACTCCTCATCCATGCACATGAGTGAGCTTGTTGATCAAGAGTCTGTCAGTCTGTCCAGCCTTAAGGTCAAAAAGATTCTATTATTGTGTTCTAATTTCCTTAGAGTAAGCATTAGTTTGAAGAGCTACTCAGCCTCTGATTATTAGCAAACTCAGGAGCTTCATTCCTTTGGGATCTTTGTCAGCATATCATTTGCTTTGGACCCAAAAATGTCTGGCAGGCAGATGAGCAAATAGGCAGGGGAACTGACAGTCCTGACTTTCTTAGTAAGTCAAAATAGACCTAGAAAATCATTTTCTAGGCAGTAGTTTGTTGGATAATGTGGCACTTGTAATATACTAGTTACACTGAAAAACTTCTGTAATAGCACTGTTTTATGTGACTATCAGCAAAGAATCTTTATTTAATTAAATTCTTATTAATCTTTATTTATGAAATTTTCTGCTGTTGGTCTTGTAAGAAAGAGTAGCTTACAAAATGCTTATCTTTAGAACAAAAGGAGCAACTTAATTTTGAGTGTTACCTTGCTAATAATGAAAATTCTCCAAGTAGTAAATGCTGTAACAAAAACTACAAAATATTTGATAGTCACTTCTATGCACAAAAAAAAAATATTTTTTTTTCCTCCGAAAAAGAGAGAATGAAAGTAGAAACTTCACAGAGTCAAATGTAATTGCAGGATTCCTCTTCTCAATTCAGTACTTTTTTGTTTTCTGGATCCTTCACAAGAGAGGTCTTGCTAGTGTTTCCTCCTCTCTCTGTTGCAGTTCAAAATGTTGTGATGTTCACTGTCTGCTTTGCTGCTTCCCAAACTTTTAGGGTGTGACATATCTCAAAGTTCAGGAAAAGTTATCAGCATTCTCCCTTGGCAGCCCCTGTGAACTGCAGGGGAGTAAAAAAAACAACTGGCAGCTTCATGAAGTAACATTTCTAGAAGTATTTTCAGGGAATCAGTGTTTTAGGCCAACCAGTGTCATTGGCTTTGTTTGAGAGAAGAGATAGTGCCAGAGAAACATAGTGCCAGAGAAACAACTGAGGTCGTGTCTCTACATATCAGGTTCGTTAGATGAACAGGCCAAGAAGAGAAGTTCAAGTAACTTGTTGCTCCTTATTGAAAAAAATGAAGCAAAGCGTTCAGTTTAGATGAGGTAATGGCTTACGTAAACAAGAGATGTAATGGAAATTTTCTTTCTAATTGTCCTCTCAAACTATATCCAATGCTTCAGAAACCATTCCCATATTATTAGTAGTAATTTTCCTGTGTAACTTATTTCTACAACTCCACCAAACTTGGAACTTGTGTGTGTCTTCAGATTTCAGTCCAAGACTCTTTTCAGGCCTGAACATCTAAAGGGAGAGTTGTTCATCAACAACGTGCACAGGATACAAAAAACACATTTCTTTGAAATGGTGCCAGCACCAAGAAGTAGGAGTTTAGCTTGGCTTGATGAAAAAACCAGTATCAGGAGGATAGTGTTTGCAATCCTTTGCTCAGGCACCTGCTGTATTAGCAAGTTGTAGTACTTTGTGTTTTAGTGCATTTTTTTTGAAGGTTCAAGGCTTCTAATGTAAGGATACATGGAAAGGCAATTGTTGATGCATCCTGTGTTTTCTTACTGTCTGGTTCTTCTCATTCACTGCTTCATTTGGTTTCTCTTAGTATAAGGCGGTAGAAATTATTTCCAAATGATGTTGTAGTAAGCCTGATTTTGCTTGTAATATATTTCAAAATCCATCATGCTGCAAATCTTTGTGTTATGGAACAGATAGACTGCTTCATCTTGCACAGAATTGCCATGAGATTAATTTACTATTGTCTATAATACCTCTTAGGTATTACAATATTTAACTACTATATAGTTTCCCATTATGTCTTTTTCCTTTTAAGTGGAGAATTGGGTAATTCATAGGTTCTTTACTGTATTTAATGAAATAAATGTCTTGCTGGAGCCTGTTTAGACGAGGGCACAAGAAAGGTGAATTTTTCTTCTTCATTTCACATCAACTAAATTATATCAACAAAGTTTTGGGTTGTACCAGTATATGAATTCTTTCTGTATTGCTGCATATGTAGCTACTGAAAAACACCAAGTATAATTGTCATGGGGGTACAAGTCTCCTTTGAGTAGCTCTGATGCTCTATCAGTTTACAGCAAGACTCAACCACATTCTTCCTGTCATGTTCTATAATGGATTGAGATGACAAAAATAAATACAAGTAACCTAGGAAGCTTACTCAGCCTTGGTTATCCTCCCCAATCTTTTCACTGTCCTTGTTTTGCCCTTTGGTTCTGAAACATACAATTTTAAATCTCTGATTCTGACCCTCTGCAGTATCTTACGTTAGGTTTTCGAGTGCTCTTAAGAATTTTACCTTTTCTTCTCAGAGTAATTCTTCATTAATTTAATAATTGCTTTTTTGCATGTTGAAATAAGTGAAATACATTTTTTAAAAAGTTAAATGAACAGCAAATTATACACTTTGCTCTCATCAGTGTTACAACTCTAGTTCTCTCATTCTTTTATACTTACCTTTCCTCTGTACTGTACTTTTTTTTTA
This sequence comes from Cisticola juncidis, assembly GCA_013400215.1. Taxonomy (NCBI): domain Eukaryota; kingdom Metazoa; phylum Chordata; class Aves; order Passeriformes; family Cisticolidae; genus Cisticola; species Cisticola juncidis. The sequence goes on along the minus strand of VXBR01002272.1, from coordinate 246,987 downwards.
ACTGTTTGCACTGTATTCTACTCGCTTATGTGTTTATGAAAAATTGTGCTCAGAGATGTCTTTAGTAATGAAAAGGTTTTAAATAGGAATAATTTATAAGGTTTACTTCCCTGCAGAAATATCAAGTAGCTTCATATATGTGACTGCTGCACATTTACAGTAAGCTGTAAATGCTAAAGGACTTTCTTCTAGCTGAGTATACATGGTGCAGCTGTCCCTTTTAATTTAAAATTCATCTTGTGCTTTGAAAAATGCTGTTTGCAAAGAAATGATGTGTATTTCCTCTACTGCATGTTGAGAATAGAGTAGAAATTATTCTGTGTCACAAATATTTATAGACATCACAAGTTAACTCCTGAAAAGGCAAACATTTCCAATGTAGCTTTGCAAATGTTTGGCTTGTGACAGAAGCTTTCTTGCTTTTCCTCTTGTTCCTGAAAGCCCTAATGTCCTTGTCCTCTAATATTTATTTTGCTTATAGTGATGTTGGATGTAAATCTTTTCAGATTTTGGAAAGTTGCTTTGGTATCACACGCACAGCCTTATCTAAGACAGCTTTGTCCAGACATAATTTTTGTTTCTCTTGACTCTCTGTATTACATGGCCTACATACTTGCTTCTTTAAGGATACAGCATTTGACAAGATAAATATATTTTTTTCAGTTGCATTAGGCTTCTTTAATCCTGTTAAATATCACCGTGTTGAGAAAGGGAGGTAAGGTTTTCAGGTTTTTTGTAAATACAGTTTGAAAAAATATTAACATGAATGTCTGCTTTCCAGCTCAGTTGCGAAGGTTACAAGAAGAAATTGAGAATCTTCGCAAGGAAAAGGAGAATGAAATTTCAAGCACTCGACATGAACTTCTCAGTGCTCAAAATGAGATTCTGTCACTGCAAAAAGTAGCAGAAAAAGCAGCATCAGAACGAGACATGGATATGTCTGCATTGCAAACTGAGCTGCAGACAGTGCGAACGGAGCTTGAACGGTGGAGGAAAGATGCCTCAGATTATGAAAAAGAAATTGTCAATCTGCAAGCCAGTTTTCAGCTCAGATGCCAGCAGTGTGAGGAGCAGCAGAAGGAAGAGGCCTCTCGCCTAAAAGGTACTTGTTTGAAATGATGTCACAGAGCATGGCTACCAGAGCATCCTGCTTACTGTGGTGAATACCAGTTAGTCAAATCACTGTTTGTCTGTCCCTTTGTAGCCATTTGCCCTGTATGTGTGTGTGTATATGTATACACACGTGTATGTATTTATGTGTGTGTACCAAGGCTTGTGGTGTTAGAAAAGACATTTTGCATGCTTCATTAAACAGTTATTGTCAATTACGCCTAAATTAACTGAGATACTCTTTGATATCAGTAGACCAAGTGTAATTCCACCTAGAGAAGATGGAAACTTTTACAGTTTTAGGGATTCATAGTGGCAAAAAAAAATCCAAGAGGACTTGTGTAACTTATCTATTGTTTAAGGCCATTGAGGGGGAGGTCCTGAATATTGAACTTTACCAATGTTTCACCAAAGCTTATTGCTTTAAACATTCTTTTCCTTGTAACAGGGGCATGATATCTAGTGATTCTCTTGCTATTTTCAGGCCTTGGAAATTATTTTCTTCAAATGTGCTTTTTACTACCGTTTTTAAAATACTAGAATTGAGCCATAGAAAGATTGTTTTCTACTTCTTACTACTTTAGAAAAAGCTTTAATGAATAAAGTAACTCACCTGGCACTGGGTATAGTAAACCTTGTAACAGTAGAAGATACTGTAATGTTTTACAGGTGCTCATGAGAGAATTCATGTGACATGATTACAAACAGGTATATTTGAGATTTATGGCTGATACCAGCTTTTCCTTACTGTTTATTAGCTGGTGTTCCTTGAATCAGTCATGAAATAATTTTACTTAATTGAAGTAACTTACACATTGCAGGTGAACTTGAAAAGCTGAAGGCAGAATGGATTGCTCTGGAAGCTGAATGTGTTAAACTGAGGAAGGAAAATACTTCACTTACATCTGAACTTCAGCGACAAGAAAAGGAGCTTTCCAGGTAAGGGCACAATGGTTTGTCTAGGAGGTACCACAGCAGCTAAGAAGACCATGACCAGTCCTTTGTGTCAGCACTCTGTAAAGGGAAGCAATAATGGTCTTTTCTTCTGTGATTGCTCTAAGCTGATATTTCCATGTCAAAACCAGTGTGTTAAGCTTTCAAGGGTGAAAAGCACCTGTTTGTGTAAATTCGAAATGCATAAGGAATCAATTGGATTTTGTTTTTCAGTTCTCAGAAACAGAGTTTAGCACTAACCAGCGATATAAGTGTTCTTGAAATGTCTCGAAAGGAACTTGAAAATCAGATGGGATCTTTGAGAGAAAAACATCAACGGGATGCAGCCAGTCTGAAAACTCAACTCAGTGAAGCTGAGAGTCAAGCAAAAGATTTTCAGAAAGAGGTAACATGAAATATTTCCATTTTGCAAGAATGTAATGCCCAATGACTGACCTTTTAAAAGCTAAAAGAAAAGGGAAAGTTTTCTAGTAAAGAATTTTTTCATATGTTTATTGCAAGCAGTTTAAGTGGTAGCTAAGAAAATATAATCTGGGAGTCAAATCTAAAAAGGAAGACATCAGGTAAATACACATGTTCTTTGAGAACTTCCTGAACTTTACTTAGCTGCATTACTGTAGTGATTTTATTTTTAAGATGTTCAGACAGGTAAATCATTATTCAGAGTCTTCATGGACATGATGATCCAGAGTTTCTTTAGCTGTTACGAGTCAAAGTTAATTCTTTTTTTTTACAGTCTCATCTTCCCAGTTAGATTTGAACTCTTCTATTTGGCAATGCGACTACACATTCTTTACAAATATCTCCTTTTATCTTAGTGGATTTGTAAGTGCATAAGGAAGAGCCAGCATTCTGAGCATGTATTTAATCTGCCTGGCCTCTAAAGATTATGTCTGGAAGAAATACTTCTCTCCAACAACTTACTTGCTTCCTCTTATGAGCATTTTGAATGTTTCCCCAGTCACTGCTCTTAGTTTCTTTTGCAGACCTTTTATTTGCTGTGAGGTTAATTAATCCATGTCACATTCCTTACAGTTCTCAGAATCTGAAAATCCCAATTGTCTTAATCTGTTTTGTAATCAGATCAGTATTTGTAAAGATTTGTAAAGATTCCTCATCTTCTAAATTTATGGCGAATGCCAGTACTGAAGGTCATTGGTTCTGTCCTTACTAAACCCAGTCTAGAGGACTGCTAAAATAGAAAAAATGGAATGTGGGTTTGAAAATGAAAAGCTACTCATTCTGCAGGAACATGTCATATTCACCCAGTACTGTTTGTACTTGACTCGCATTGAGGATTATGGCATGACAGTAACCAAGGCATCATATTTTTTTAATGCCTGCCTTGCTCTTACATTTGAATTTTGCTGTGTGGGAAGAGGGTTTGATTTACTTCATACAGAGTGTTGAATTTTGCACATGTTAGAGGGGTGTAGGTATGTAAGCTGCAGTCTAGATGTGAGACAGCTATTCAAATACGAAGGACTCCTTGTTCCCTTGTTTCTTGTTTCGTCTTTGTAGTTTTTATAGTCCTTTACAATACGATAATAATTGGTATGAGAGATTAATTAAGGCTTTGCATTTACTTTATATTTCCTTGGCTTTAGTAGTCCTAGCCCTGCCAAGCTGGACAAAAAATTTTAATTTAGAAAAAAAGGAATTCTAAATTCTACCCTGCTTTTATGAAAAGAGAGTGCACTGATGCAAGTTAGTCTAGACAGATGACAGAAAGGTAGCTGTGTGCTAAGCAGATGTCAGCATGTGTTGCATGTCCAGGGGTCCACAGATTGTTCTCTCTTTGTCTTTAGTATGAAAGAACACAGACTGTGCTCTCGGAGCTAAAGGCAAAATATGAGATGGCTGAACAACAAAACCAGTCGCTCAAAGAAGAGCTTAAACAATGTAAAGAAAACCTGAAGCTGCTACAAGAAAAAGGAAACAATGTAAGTCTCTACCAAATGTCTTGGGAAGTCAGGTTATGACTCTGGCAATCCTGTTGATTGAAGGAATATAGAAGAGTCAAATAGAAAAGGATGGACTTTAAAAAAAAAGTTGTGTACCATATTATGTGAAATTCCATTCTGGTCCTGTGCAGATTTGCAGATCATTACACTGTTACAGTTATGCATGAAAGTTAAATTTACAGTTACTTGACAGTTTCAAGTATGTCCTTAGATGCCTGCTCTCTTGGAAACATGAGGCTTAAATACTAGTGAACTAGAACTAAGTAAAATTTTCTTGTTCCAGAGAATGATACAAGGGTAAAAGCTGACAAACCTGTATCCAAATGAATTGAGTAAATCTTTTTAAGCTGCTCTCATTTTATTAATATTTATTACAATGGATGTTCCTTCCTTACTCTTGCGTATGTTTCTTAACCATGGTTATTTCTGATGGGCTCATGCTTTAAACAATACAATTGAACTGTCCTTTCTGTTCACTAATGAAAATAATGTTTTCTGTTCTTCAATTTGTTTGAGAGGTTGTATCATTAGAACTGAGTTCCCAGCTAAGACAACTTTTTATTTTACTGAGATTCTGATATCTTCCAAGTATTAAGAGTGCGGCAAACACATTAAAAGGTGGTCATAGCCTTACTTTAAGTAAGTCCCATACTACCCTGGGAGGGCTGGTTCTGTCTTCCTGTACTGCCTCTGTGGTCAGTGCAGGGTGAACAGCTCCTGTACTGTAATGCACAGTACAAAACAGGAGGATAATAAATGCTCTGTTAACAGACTTCAGCAAACTGTCTCTCTGACTACAAAGAAAGTTTTACAGGTCCCATCCTCTAAATCAGCTGGCTGCTGGACACCTAAAGTTTGTATGAATATCCTTGCCATAATCAATTCTTGAATATAAACCTTAAACATCCGTAGCTGTCAAAGATGTAAAGAATTCAAAGCCTTTCTCACTTTTTTCAGCCATGTTTTCAGGAATATGATTTCACAATTCTCTTGGAACCTGATTCTTGTTTAGAATTTTTCTGCAGTGTTAAGGTAATGCTGAGTTGCTTGACTTATTTAAATCAGAAGTCGAAAACAACCAGACTAAAACCTCACCCCATTTTAATAGAAGAGATCACACTTAATAAATAATTGTGAATGTGAGATTTTCTGCTCGGTTGGAAACATTAATCTCAGCATCAAAATGATCAGTGGAAAAAGGGGGATAGTAAAGCGTTCAATACTGTGAAGGAAATTTGAGCACCTGATGAAAGTGAAAAAACTAAAAGGAAATTTTAGGGAGAATTAGAGGTGAGTATTGAAATGAAAGCAAAAACCACAGCAGTTGCCAAAATCTGCTTGCAGAAGAGGAGTTAGTTGTGACAGTTGAAACCTGGAGGTCAGGATATGATGAAGAGCCTCCTCCATATAAGGGCAAACTCGCTGCTCACCAAACATTACTCACAGTCAGTAATGTAAAACATATCCATCTTGGGGATTGTTTCAAACATCATGGATACTGGGCTGAGTTCCAAGGTTAAATTTTTCAAGTACCATTGCCCCCTTATGCTGGAATCATTATCTGCTACTTCCTTTCTGAGGACAGAAAGTGACTTCCGACTGTGGGATTTGTTCCTTTTTGCAGCCCATCTGTGTCTGAGTTTGCATATCTTCATATTCTAATAGAAGATGCACAGTTTTGTTGAAGCTAGTTAAATGTTCCTTCACAATAGGGAGATTTGTTATATATTGATAAGTTTGTGAGGGGAAAATCTGATCATTTGGAGGTGATCTCATTGAATGTGATGGATATTTATCATTGATTTCATTTGCCAAGAATGTGTATAATTTAAAAAAAACCTATAGAATTGTTCATTGAACCAACAAATGTTAGAAAAGACAAGGCTTCTGTACTCCATTTGGGATATAATTTAAATATTAAGTTTCTAATATTTAAGTTGTACTTTTAAAAAAAAATTTAAGATGCAGTGTTGTATTTTTGAAATGCTTAGCGGTGTGGCATACTACTTGAGTTTGCATGCTTGTAGTCACTGGTTGTTTCTTGATGCGCTTTACACAACAGATTTAATGATGTGGATGCTTTGAGAACATCAGCTGCTCTGGTTGATTTAAACCTCTGGCACTTTTTTGAGCACTGCTGTGATTATTTCTGCCAACAGGCTTTCTGTGAGAAGGTGGCACTGTGATTCATGGCACCTGTGACACAAAAATAATCTTGCATGGAAAGGTCTTCAATAATTACACATAATTTTTCTTTTCAATTGCCTTAATTCAATTGATTAAAAAATGTAATTGAACAAGACTAGAATACCTTCTAATATTCCCATGTTTTGAACCATATTAGAGGTTCTATAAATAAGTGATTCCTAAACTTCATAACAGGATGAGAGTTTACATACTAATCACAATGTTTTAGAAAAGTTAAGCATGAATTTATCATTTGTTTATTTATTTGACTGAACAAAATCAAGGTAGCTTCAACACAAACAGTTTTAAAAATATTTGGCATGGTTCAACCTTAACCCCTGTGTGTCTTTGTGTGCGCACAAATACATAGAGTAGGATACAGAGAAAGTAGATGTCTTCCAAGGACAGCTTAAAAAGCATTTTTGCTTTTAATTTTTCATATCACAGACAGAGGCTATTCCATCCAGAATGTGCAGTACTTTCCATGAATAGAACATAGCTGGGAAAAAGTGTAATGGTTCTGAGGAGGCCATAAGCTGGATGAACCCTGCAGTCTGGCCAGCTGATGGTTTGGCCCAGCTGCAGCATTTGATCAATTTTCAAAATTGCATTTGGTCACGCGGCTGCTGACCTGACAGAGATGCTGAGCTTTGTGGTATCTCTGATAGAAATGCGCTTCTCTGCTTTTTAGTAACTGGGTGTGGATTGTACAGTCATGTTACAATCTCATGGAAATGTGTGAACTACAGGTTTGCCTGTGGACATAGCTGTAATTAATTCACTAATGGAGGAAAAAAGATTGTTTTTCTGGAGGCTGGTGATAGAAAATGGAAAAGGCTAACTAGCAAGGGACAAAGAAATAGCTGAAAAATCCAGTATTTGATGCGAGTCCATTTCTCTCAAGAAATCCAAATAGCATTTCCTCTTACTTAGAAAAACTAAAACTATAAATAAGATACATGCAAATCAGTTTAGCGTTCGTATTGTTTTCAAGTGCTAAATTCCAAGTTGTGGCAAGAGGTTTCTTGGAACATTTTCTGCCTACTTCCCTTTATTTTCAAACATTCCCATTCATTTCAGTAGAATGGTGTACTAACTTTGTATACCAGATTAGATAATGCTGTAATGTGTTAGATGTCTTTAATAAATTTCAGTTAAAACTTACTGACTTATTTTCCCCTCTCTAAATCATCTTTTCCTGATTGATTTATAGCACTAAGTGATTTTTAATATCCCTTCCCTTCTTTAGCCTTCCATATTACAACCCGTCCCAGCCATATTCATCGGCCTAATCCTGGCTTTCCTGTATTGGTGTTACGGCCCATTGTGGTAGCGAAAGGTACAAGCACTACTGTTCAGTCAATGTATGTTTGTCCCTCTCACCTGTTTGTGCCATTTCTGTATCAAATAGTGCATGGTGAAATGCTCACAGATATTTCTTTACCTGAAGCAAACACTTCATTTAATATGCCATTCTGTTGACACTGATGAGCTGAGCAATCCACTAATCATTTAACATCTCTGTGATTTCTTTAATTCTAACAGTTTTGTTCTGACTGGTGCCTGCCTTTTGCACAACGCTGTGATGCTAGGGCTTGTAAGAAAACTTAATTGCTTAATTAACTATAAAAAATGAAGAGTTTGCAGTAATAAAATTCAGCAAGCTTTGGTTCTTATCTGTGGACTAAGAAATTCCTCTCTGGCTCTAAACACTTTAATTTTTCTCACTATTGCTGATGGAAAGATGGGAAAAAAAGACAAGAAATAGGTGGTTGGTTTGTATTCTAAACTCTTAGCTTGCATTTTCTCTTGTCCCTCAGTGTATCCTCCTTTTAAAATGCCATTGTTGTCATGGAGTGTTGTGACAGTCTGTTAAAAATGTTGCAAACTAAGTTGGAGATCTGGATTTAAACGGTCAAAAGTTAAAGATGTGCAAAAACCTCTGTCTAGCCTTGACTTGGCATGAGCGACGTTTTAAACATCTCAAGCCTTCGCATGTTCGGTGGCAGATTTCTCTGAGGTGTGTACAGTAACAAACCTACAAATACAGAGCTGCCAAAAGTCCTCCAGATGATCCTCAGTCATGAAGAGGTGTGGAATTCCCTGTGCTAGAGGAACGTGGTTTGCTGTGGTGCTCCCAAGTCAGGACTAGCCTGGGCAGGGCTCATGGGTAACATCATAGTGATGCCTATCAACAGGTACTCAGGACTTGCAGGAACCACGAGGTAAACTGATTAGTGTGAATTAGAACAAATATGATATTGATTTCTTTTTTCTCTCCACACAGAGACAATGGCCTTGGATGCCTGTGATGGCAGCTTTGGTTGCTGTAACAGCCGTGGTGCTGTACCCAGGCCTAACCAGAGCTTCTCCATGAGAACTGTTGTTGAATCCATACACCGTCCTCCCTTTAGAAGCTGGCAACATTCATTTACTGAGGGAAAACAGATTAATTCTCTTCCTTTTTACCTCTTAATACAGCAACAGCTCTGCGTGAGAACAGCAGTAGGGTCATTTGCTTTAAACTGTATAAAATGTATCTGTCTATAAAGAGGGAATAAAATTGTGATTCATCATACTGTGAGCAATATTTTTGCTTACAACTTCATGCAAGTTTTAAATTAGTATGTTGGGATTCTGAATGCTATAATGGTGGCCTAAAGTAGACTTCTTGGTATCAAATTATTTATAATGGCTAGAGCTGTGGACACTGATTTCGGAATCTGATTGCTAGACTTAGGAAGATACTGATTTGGACATCCAAGTAACCTTGCAGATACTTCGGAAACAGATGCAGTGTGCTCAGTGCCTTTCAGTACGATCTATTTTTTTTTAAACTAGTGTATCATTTTACTTGCTGTTAGTCACTGAGCTGTTGGGAACAAGACTTAAGAAAACTTCTTACCACGCCTATCAAAGGAAGCATATTTTTCTTTCATAAGGATTGCTTTATTAATGGGTTTTTGGAATAAACATAATACATGTTCAGCCTTAAAGAGATAGAGATACTGACGGTGAAGACCAGCCTGAAGTATTTAGTGTGCGCGTGTGCGAGTGTAAGCATGTGTGTGTTCTTGAGTGAACTAAGGTGTTTCTGGGAGCAAGTACTTGGTCATTTGATGGACATAGTGCAGTGATTCAACTTATGTTAACTTTAGTTTGAATGTAATTTATTAAATTTCATATATTTAAAGAGATACATTCTTTAAAAGTATGAATACCTTCTCGCATATCACATGTATCAGTTTATTTTTTCAGTCATTTGATACTTTCTGACTTGAGCTGGAGAAGCTCCTTAGAATAAGCTTTTGTGGACGTAACTTTATTAAGAGAACTGCTACAATACGTCTGTGATCAGCTAAGAAAATCTAGATACGTAAAATACTACGAAATTGGAGTCATATACCTGATGAAGTATTGTCAGGTGAAGATGATTTTAATTTGGTAGTAAAATTTTATGGCTCCTTATCACATGGTTGTAAGTATGATGCAGTGGTCCCCATTACAAAGTTTATTTTCCTTATCTAAGTACTATTGCTATTTGCTGACTTTTGGTGGGAATCACTATAGATAGTGCTGAATTAAATGTTGACCGTAGTTGTCTTATTCAGCTCAACCGTTCTGTCAAAAAAGTTTATTAAATACTTAAATAATATGTTAAAGAATGGTAAAGTAAAATTGCTCTGCTAAAAGAAACTTCAGAATAGGGAGGTAATCTCAGCAATTCAATTGGCTTTAAAGAATGTGATGGCAATTTAAATATTTAAATAGAAATTTAGTATATAATTTACTTTGTGGGGTTTTAAGGGTCATTGTCCTGTAATTAAAGGTTCTGTCTTAAGTTACATGGGATTTGCTAATGGGAGGATTATTAGTTGGAGAAAATAGTCCACAAGTGACTTGTAGAAAATAACTATTGTCATTTACTTCATTCATTTCATCCTTTTCAGTTGCAGGAAGTTGCCCAACCACAGAACACTCTATGCCAGTAGTACTTAATACTTCATGTATATAGGTTATTGCAAATACAATTCTGAAATGCTTAACTTCAGAATTACATTTTTTAAGTAATTAATTGTTTTAAATCTATTTTGTAAAGATATAAAAATACAATAGAATTTCTGGAGTACAGATTAAACTATTTGCACTAACACACATGATGTGCATGATTTAATAAAATAATACTCTCCCTATGCATGTTTGAGTTGAATGTCATTTGAAAACGAGATTCATGCTAAGTTTCTTTTGCACTAGATATTGCCACAGTTATTAGGCACAATGACTGCAGCATGTCCAGTAAGAGCAAAAGACTTTTTTTTACCTTTTATTTCACATTTGCACTGTTAAAGTTTTGGTCTAGATGATACCTCTGTCTGTGGTTTTCAGAAGGAAATGGGGTAGCAGAAAGTCATGGAAGGCTTGGGAGCATGTTGCCATAGAGGAAGAAAAGGTGTTCTGAGCTGTAGGGTGGATGTGCCCATGGCAGGGGTGGTGAGACCGGAGGAGCATTCGGCAATAGAGAAAGCCCTGCTGGGGGAAGGGATCCTGATGCTGCCTCCTCACCTCTTAAGCATCTCAAACTCCCTGTTTGTCCCTCTTTCAGCTACTATTGTTTTTGCAGTGGATTCCCTTCCCTCCTCTCTGCTGGTAGCCTGTGGAGGTGGCACGAGGAGGTGGAGCCTGGTGGAGCCAGGGGTCCATCTCCACTGGCAACAGGGAAGGTGCCACATTCCCTGGGGGCAGCCGGCAGCCAGGGGGGCATGCACCACAGCAGTTCTGCCTGGGGCTTAATTTTGTCCTTGTATTAAAGACAAATGTTGTGTTTTCAGAAATCTCTAGCCAATCAGAGAGCTGTAGTTTGAGGCCCGACATGGTTGTATTAAAGGAGAAATATTTCTAATTCCATTATGTGCATGTATGCATATTTATATTATATACACAGGTGCATAGTACACATTGCATGGGGGTTTGTGCTTACAAATATACCTGTGGTTCCCTAATACAGTGCCTTTTGCAGGAGTTCTTGACATTTGCATGTTCAAAATTACAAGGAATGGGCTAAAATGCACAGTTCACTCTTCTGTTGTGAGAATCCTTGGAGAAGGGTTGTGTAACTGGGAAGCTACTGTATTTCAGTGCTTCGATACTAAAAAACCAAGTGGAGTTATTTTGCAAGGACTCCTTGCACAAACCTTTCTGGTTTTTTATTGCTTTTTTTAAATGGTAAATGTGTGTGCTCTTTTACATTTATATTTCGATTCTTTCTTTTGTGAGGCTTGATTAGCTAAGCCTTGGAGTTACTATACCAAGCAGCTTTTCACATGTGTGAGATGCTCCACTTGTCAAACAAGTCCTCTGAGCTTGCATTGGAGTTCGAGGTCTTAAAATGTTTCCTCATAGCAGCAAAGTTAGTCAGAGAGTTCTTTTATCAGTTGCTAGTTCAATTTGGAAGGTTTAGGATAAATCTTAGAATATCTGAACACTTTTTCAGGTTTGTCCTGGTGTCTTGAGTGAGGCACCTTTTTTAAATTCTAAAAGAATTTACATACATGGGGGCTACAATAGCAGACCTTTTATTTAAAAACATAAATATGTGAAAAATACAGTGTGATTTTTCCTGTTCCTTGTAGCTGAATTAAATGCATTCTACCAGAGTCTTTGCGTCATCCTTTTTGCAGAATGTCTGGTTTTTTTGGTGCTAAATGGAAAATTGTGAGTCTGCACAATATATTGCAAGAGTTCTCATAAAACAGTGAGAATTACTATCAGACGACTGATAGCTGAAGCAAAGGTAATCAATCACCTGTGCATGTATTTTGGGGGTATATCCGTAAGTTATTTTTCTAATTAAGTCTTCTGAAGTATGTTTCCTGTTCCAGATTTCTGTGTGCTTTATGTAAGATTTTGAATGTCTTCTGCCTTAATCCATAGGGTTCTGCCACTTGCAAGAATCATTTCTTCAGCTTGAATCTTCTCCATGACAAATCCACTGCTGAATTCATTCCACCAGAAGCATCTGAGTGCTTTAAAACACCAAGTCAGCACTGGCTTTTGGGAAGCCACAATCCTTTGCACTGGCTCTGCAAGTGGGGCTGGTTGCGTTGCATCAGGGGCCTTTTTTTCCCATTAGTGTTTCATTGGCAACTGTCTCAAAATTGAGTCTCCATTATTAATAGCAGTTGATCATATAACAAAATTAGAAGCCATATTCTCTCTTGCATATACCTCTGGGTCTGTTTGAAGAGTGATTACTTCCTGCAAATAGCTGCATTGAATCTCCCAGATGCAGCTGATTTGCACATCTCAGTACATCTTTGCACATGCTCATGAACACAGAATTCTTTATTCTCTGGTGGGGAATTGGGCTGCAGTATATAGGGGATTATTTTCTGGCCTTCCTGTGTTTTTATTTTGTACCGACTTCTTGAAAGTGAGCAGAGGTTTGTCCAACAAGCCTTTTGTCTGGAAAAGAGAGCTGCACCCATACCTGCCTAAAAGCTGGGTGCTACCAGTGTCCAACTAAAGGCTCCCAGCAGTAGAAAGTAAATCAGCAATTGAAACACATTTTTTGATGGGAAGGGACATTACACGCTCAAGTTCCCATTTGTAAAGGTAAGGGGAACTCATCACTAATCTGGATATCACAGTCATAAAACTTCAGTCTGATTACAGCAGCAGCAGCAGAGTTTCAAGAAGTTCAGCATTTGTTAGACAAAAAGAATTCTTGCTTTAAGAACTTCAGAAAAAGATTAGTTGCCTCTGTTGATCAGGTATGTGAGCAACTACTGTTCTCTGAAAAAAAAACAATCCCAAGCCAATCCCCAACCTGTGTTTGAGTTCATCTTGCTTTGGCTTCCAAAAATTGAACTAAAGTACATCTCTCTTGGAGGATGTTCTTTTGCTGCAAACATTGTCCTGATCCAGGGATTTGATATACCATGATCATACCTTCCAATCTTACTTTATATTAATGGACTGAATTTTTTTTTCTTCATCCCTCTAGATTTTCTTGTCAGCTTTTTAAACTATTTTTGATTTTCTGAATGTTCTTGTTTGAGGAGCAGATGCTAGAATAGAACATGTCCTTTACAGTTATTACCTTACTAACATCACATGAATAGACAATGAGCTTTATATCCTGCTCTGGTATTCTTGTTTGATTGTCTACCAGAACTTTTTTGGGGGGGGGGTGGTTCACTGACTTATAGCTTCTACATTTTAACCTTGTCAATCAAATCACTGTGCTCCTCACAGTGTCACCCCAGTATGAGGTGCGCTCTGTGGTATCTGACTTTGCAATATTGTTTGGTAAAAACCACTGTAGGCAGCAGGCTGTTCGCATGACCGTTCAGCACAGCATTGACAAAGTTTTTTACTTCCCTTCAGGTTTTATAGGGATGACTCCTGACGCAATTTATTCTAGACTATTGATCATACACTGTTGAACAGTAGTGGGAGAAAAACTGATCCCTGAACACAATAGGAAAATATTCATAGAATAATTCCTTCACTTAGTTTTTACAAACTGACAGCTGTTCTGTAACCTGCATTATTAGTTACAGTGATAGTAGTGTAGCGATCACTGTTATTGGAATGTCATGATCACAGAAGTCTTGGTTTAATAACACTAATAAACTCATTAAAAAAAACTTTGAAAAGGGAGATTTTGTTTTCTAAATGCTTTGACAGGTATTAATTATTTTACATTTGTGATTTTTTTGCTGACTGCTTCCCATAGATTGTTTTATTATTTGCTTACATCTTAGATTGAAGCAAAGCCAATCCTTTTCCCAGAATCAGACATTTTACTCTCTTCCCTCAGCCCCATCATGTTGTTCGTACTTTACTTCCCCCTCCAAGCATTTCAAATCCAAGGTTGTTCACATGACTGAGTTTCCTAGTGTGCTCAATGAGCATCATTCCCAGAGCTGGTTGTGTCTCAGCTCCAAGGCACCAAGGGATGTGGATGTGTGTCCATGCTGTTCTGGGACTGCACTTGCATGTGGTGGACCAGGACATGGTCACTGGTGTTCAGCAGCCATGAGAGAGGGAGTGGGAGTGTAATTTTGATTCTTGGGTAAATGGTTCTGAGCTGTGGGACTGGAGATGTTGGCAGGAAGAGAGGATTCCTGTGTTATGTCAGGTGAGGCATTGAAAATGCCAATGTGCTGCCAAAGCGTGTCATCCCTTCATCGTGTCTGATGAACAAATTCAAACTAGAAGCAATGTTTTATTACTTGATGATATTAGTCAGTAAACTGAGACAAAAGAGTGAAGTCATCAATTCATGCTGTTCTATTGGAATAAAATGTAACCAAAACCTTACCTGTATTTGTTTCAGTACCCACTGTTGGGACGTGGATTTTTTTTTTAGCCGCACACACACTATGAGTGGTAAAGTACTGCCTTCAGTATGGAATGAATTTGCTATTTTAATCTTTTCATGCTAGATCATTTATGAATTTTATATTCTATTTATATTTCTTGGAAGGAGTTCTTGCTCTGGAAAATAATTTTATTGAGTATGTCATCCGTTTTGATGTGACAAAACTACTTCTTGTCTTGAATACAGTGGCTCTTACTTTAAAAATGTTCCAAATATGCAATATGTTTTTTGGGATGAATAAATGGTAAAAATTATGAGAATAAATTTACATCACAACAGAAAGCTGATCTGTATTGTATATAGTCTTTCATTCAGCCTAACTCCACAACTTCTGAACCTGATTTACTGCATTAGAAAACAAGTTACTAATTACTGAATCGATTAAAACTGATTTCAAAATTGGAATCTATTTTCCTGTTTACTTTGTGCCAATGGGATTTGCAGCCACGTGACTTCCCTCCTCTGTGTGACATTGTAAAGCTGGGCTCCAGCAGGTCTGAACCAAGGGAGAGAAGGGGAGGTTTGTGCAAGAGTTAGTGGGTTTAGTGGTGAGACATCCTCAGGGGATCAGTCACAGATCATCTTTTAAGAAAACCAACAATTCTACAGTCTTTTATCTCCACTGTAAATCAGAGGCAATTCTGGAGCTCTGTTTCAGTGCTGACTCAAGAGAACGACATTCAGTGAGTCACTCACATAGTTTTCAGCAAGTTTGAGGAAGGAAAGTCTCCTCCCTGTTGGGAGATTGTGTGGTTTGGATCCACCCCAGGGTGCAGTTTAAGTGCACATGGTTGCATTCCAGGCAAGCAGTAAGTCCTGGTATAAGACCCAGGTAACTTGTCTCTTGTATTTCTCAGTTTAAAAAGTTAAGGTCAGAGTAACATGAAAACATTTCTTCCAGATGCAGTAGTGACTGGGGGGAGAAGGAAGCCTAAAAAGGTGATAAATATATCTGCTGCTCTTCATGGGACATTGCTGGTAGCACTTAATGTGTTACAAGTTTGTCTTGAATTTGTGTGTCCCAATAGCAGCGCAGAGCGCTCTTCCTTAGACCCTGAATTAGTTTATTTCCCAATAGTGCTGCAGGCAAAAGGTGGTAATAAAGTTTGCTCATTTTTAATGGTTTCGTATCAATATTCCAGGCTCAGTAGGTATTATAGTCAAGGCATTTGGTGTTTCTGTTCTAAGTGTAGCAGCCACAGCTGACTGGCAGTTTTCCTGTTGCAGAACCTGACTGGAATCCAACTGTAGCTGGCCATTGTAAGAGATATTTATTGCTCTTTTTTTTCCTTTTTCTTTTTCTTTTTTTTCTTTTCCCACTTTGTAATTCTTGCAGTGGCACGTAAGCAAAGATAGCCTGCAGCACTGCAGCAACTTCACGGTCATTTTTTAATTGCACTTCCAGCCTTGGGTTGGCCAGGTATTGGTGTGCCTGTGCTACATGTTGCAGCAATAGTACATCCTTCTCCTGTAGACTTCTCTGAACTGCAATTCTTCTTTAGAAGAATTATGTTCCAGCCAATATTAAATTATTAACAATCTCCCCTATTGTCACTTTACATGATTGCCTTTGCAGCAAGTGAGGGTGTACCATAGCATGTCTGTGTCCCTGTTCAGGAGGATGTTTAGTAGACAAATACCAAAAAAATTTTGGTGTCTTATATAGTGTGTCTCATTTCAAATCTAGAGAAAGTGGTAAAAAAATTATTTACCCTATAAGATGCTTCTTCCAGTAATTAAAAAACAAATACTGGAATAATTCCATCTGAATGAGCACTTCTGAGATGTTTCTTTGGTGAAAACTGAATTGCTTTGTCAGACGTGTAGGATGTTGCATCTGCTTGGAATGTGAGTCTGTGAGACATCCCTGCTACTGAATGACTGCCTTAGATGGGCAGGCAAATGTACTGGAAATCTTTATGATAAAGTTTGTCAGGATGGAAGATAAGTCACAGTATTGGCAGAGATAATTCTCAGCTGAGGCACCTCAGTTTGGCTCATGTGCATGTGGACTCATTAACAGTGGTATTAATTTGGTTCATTTAATGTAAATTGTTTCCAGTTCCCATGAAATATATGTCACTGGAGATTATGAAAACATGGAAAGTTTTCAATTGTAAAATAGAGAACAATAATCGCATATTTAGTGATATTCTGCAGCTGTGTGGCTCTTGGACTTAAGACCTCAGTGTGATCCTGCTAGTTCAGACACTTCATCAGAAAACTGCTGTATTATTCTTTACATTTTGAGCACATTTTGGAGTTCTTCAGTCCTTTTGGTTGTGAAGGTACTTTGAAAATATAAAGTTCTAACGGTGTGATGTGAAAGTTGCTTGCTTCAGCCTCTGAAGTGCAAGCTTGGGAAGTGCTGGGTTTGTCCTGATGAGTATGGCCATAGGTGTCCATGACCCAGGTGTGAGCAGCCATCTCCAATTTAGAAAGAGGATGATGACTCAGGGTAGAGTCACATCCTGTTAACACTAGCTGGGGATACCACCACTTCAGTCTTCCTGCCTCTCACTAATGAAAGCCTTAATAAAAAGAAGCCCTAGAAGTGTAAGAAAGCCCTTCAGTGATTTGTAGCTGCTCAAATCTTGCATGCAGGTATCTGACTTGTTCAAAAGCAGCTCAGGCTCAGCACTGTGGTTATGGAGGTCTCAGGGTCAGGTGGGCCTCTTTCCATGGCTGGTGACTGCAGAGCCAGGCACACATAATGGCCTTGCTAAGAACTCTGTGCTTTTCTCTGCAGTCCCAGGCTGAGGTGATTTGCTGTGATGTGGGTTCTGTTTTACAGCTGATTACACCTGCTCCAGTGTCTGCCAGCGTCCAGAGTAGGAGAGAGCTGAATCCCAGCAGTTGGGAGTACTTATTTGAGGAGACTGTGAATGCCCATCAGTGAAAAGCAGTGTCTGGCTCTTGAATCTCAGTGTGCTGTGGTCTGCCTTGTGGGGTTGGCTTTCGGCTGGAATCCAGCATATGTTAACAGATGGATTTAGGTTGGATGTTGGGAACAAATTCTTCCCTGTGAGGCTGGTGAGGCCTTAGCACAGGTTGTCCAGAGAAGCTGTGGATGTCCCATCCCTGGAAGTATTCAAGGCCAGGCTGGATGTGGCTTTGAACAACCTTGTCTAATGGCAGGTGTCCATGCCCATGGCAGGGGATTGAAATGATCTTTAAAGGTCCCTTTCAGTCCAAACTGCAGTGATTCTGGGACAGATCAGCTGGGCTCGTCAGAGCAGGTGCTAGTTACCCCAAGGTTGTGGGTTTAATCCCTGTGTGAGTCATTCAGAAGTTGGACATTGAGTTGGACTGGATGATCCTTGTGGGTCCCTTCTAACTCAGAATATTCTGTGATTAAGGGTATTTATCCAGTTTCTGTTCTATAGTGCACATTCAATGGACTAGCAAAGCTGTGTTTGCATGGCTTCCTGAATCAAATGATCATGGAGCAGAAACAAGCTGGTGGAGCAGAGCATGAAACTCCACTTATCTATACATTCTTAGTGGGATGAAGCTTTGTGCTTCTCAATGCAGTTGTAATAGGATAGAGATTTAGATAAAGGTATTTCAAGCTTTTAAAATTCAGTGCATTGGAAGGGTAAAATTGGAGTTGCGATCTGTGGTGTGTACTGTATGCACAGATCTCTGCTAAAGCATCTTAGTTTGAAAGAGATGTGTGTAAAAACCTTCCCCAAATATATTGTCTGCCTCCCAATAACTTTTAAACTGGCATTGAAGCTGGAGAGGATTTTATATTTTGTTTCTGTGCTGCATTGCTTAATGCATGCAAAACAGACTGATTTAAGTAAGGAACTTCTACTAACGGCTTGAGACAGATTTTAAATACATTTCAAAACATTTTGTGGTGGAAAATACTTCCCCTACAGCCTTCTTAGGGGTGTCCTTGCTGGTTGTTGCTGCTTCTGTTTTTCCTCAAATATGTCAGGGCAGTTTTGCTGAAATAAATTGTCATCCTCAGTACACAAAGACCCTGGTAGTTGTGTTCCCTGAGCATGTTGCCCCAGGAGCCCCGTGCTGGGTGTTTGGTTGTTTTGGTTTCCTGGACAATAAACTGGTGCCTGGGAAGCCTGATCTGGCCTGTATCACCATTAGGAGTGGCAGGAGCCTGCAGGAGGAAGTTCCAGGTGTCTTGAGAGGAAGGAAATAAGGGGAAAACTGCATGTTTTGAGGAACGCTTCCACACAATGCAAGGGAGAGGCATGGGGTAGAGGGCACATCAGGAAGGGAAGGGTCTAATTTGTCTGGGAAGGATGTTCCTAGGTTTTATCACAGAGGGAAGAAGTACTCTTCCAGCCTTGAAAGCGCATCCCCATCCTCTGCTTGTGTCTGCTGCCTGCCTCCCTGAGCCAGCATGGTGGTGGAGAGCCACAGCTGCTGCCTGGGGCAGGGGGAGCTGCCCTGTGAGACCTTGGGAGCAGCAAGAGGAAAGGTGCTGTGTAAGAGAGGGGCCTCACAGACAGTATCTGCTTTCCTGCCCTATGCCTGAACCTCATGGGAAGCCTGCTCCATTCTTATCCCCTTCCTGGCATTGACCCGTGGGCCTGCTGTGACCTGAGGCTTCCTGCCACCCGTGCAGGGCCAGCACCTTCCACCACTACATAAGAACCAGGTCCATGGGCTTCCCTTACCCTGAATGCAGATTTTTCTCACCTTTTACAACAGGGAGGTGACCTGAAGCTGTGTTTGCAGCATTAAGCAGGTGAACAATAAAACAACTGCCAGGGGATTTTAACTGGAGATGCTCTTCTAGTCACTAAGGTGTCCAGGAAGCAAAGTCTTTGGTCTGGGCAGTCTCAGCTGCAGGAAACATGGTGGGATGGGATTTCGTGGAGATCACATTGCAGAATGCAGCTGGGTACACTGCCATGGGAGCACAGTGCCACTGCAGGGTGGGCAGAGCCCCTGGTGAAAGCAGCTCTGCTGGACCAAATGCCAGGACTTGTGTAGGGCACAGTGAAGGGTTCACCTGAGCCTGGCTGCATCAGGAGAAGGTAAGAGCTGGGAATATCTTTTCTGCTGTAGCAAGAATGACTCATGCCAGTACATCTGCTGCGTGGTCTGAAGTCTTGCCTTGACTGAACTGTACTGTGTGAGATGCCTTTGATGCATCTGTTGCCTTATTCATTGCCTCACCCACGGAGCTTGGCTTGAGCCATCCCTATGGCTGAGAGACAAAGATCCTTTTAAAATTTAAAAGAATCTTTGTTCTAGTTTTGTTTTGTCTAATTCTCACTTGTATATAGTAATGCACATAATATATATGGAAACAATTATCTTCACTGAAATGTTTTTTTCTCTATACACACGCCAGATGGAAAATGCTTCATCGATACTTCCTACAGCCCCACAGACCTAGACAGTGCAGTTCTCAGTACTGTTTCAATCTACATTTACTGACAAATAAAATAGTTTGTTAATTGTACCAGAAGTACCAGAAGCAGATGTCAACTTTCTAGACTCAAAGGAAAAAAAAACAAAAACAAAAAACAAACACCACCACAAACCAACAAAGCCCCCAAAACAAAGGAAAAAAAACCCTCTAAACTCAGTGTGTGGTCTAAACATAAACGTCCCTATGCTAGTGCTGCTAATTGGGCCCCGCCTGTCACCCTCATTAGCCCTTGGGCTTTTGGGCACTGCATTACAGGGCATTGGAAGAGTTGTTACATGATGTCTCTCTGTGGGAAGAAGAATTCAGTTCACACCCTGTAAGTCCAAACTATAAGGTAAAAATAATCCCTTTCTATTCTCTCCTAAACAGAACTGCTCCTGGAAAGCAGAAACAAACCCTAGTAATTGCTCTATGTCCCTGGAATCCTTAACAGAGCATCTGCAGACATGACAGGAACAAGACCTGCTCCGGGATCCCTGCAGTTTTCCGCAAAGGCAGAGATCAGTTCATGCGTTACTGTTTCAGTGCTCTGTGTGTGCTCAGTGCTGTGGCATTACAGAGAAGATGACTGTTTTCCTGCTGCAAGGAGGTTGAAATCTTAACATCCTGAACATACGGAAGGAGAATTTTCTCTGACTGTCAAAAAATCTCATAATATGTAAGCTGGGGGGATAGGGGAGGCTACGTGCATGCTCAATGTTCAAGTTAAAGCTATTTGTGCTCAGTGTAATGGCAATATTTTTCAGTTGCAACTCTCCTGTACAGAAGTTTAGTCTCCCTACTGTGGACAGAGTAAGAACAATGAGAGCTACATCACTTTTAAAATGGCCAGTTTTCTAAGAACAAAAGGAATCTGTGTCAAGTATGTGATTTGGGTCACTTTTGCACCTTTTT
>VXBR01002272.1:47394-226028 GCA_013400215.1 Cisticola juncidis | reverse complement strand
TTTTTTTTTTTTTTTGCCTGCGTTTCTATTTATGCCCTGGCCCATTCTTACACTCCCCAACCTTGTAAGAAAGTAGACATGGTTAGTAACTTATGAGGAATGTGACTGATTTCCTAGATCTGATCTGAGCACCATTGCCTTTATTTATGTAAACAGTGGCATCATCCATTGCAGAGAAGGAACCCTAAATGTTACAGCAGGGCAAATTTTAGGAAGTATCCGTATGAGACAAATGTGATTCATCTTCAAGTGTATATATTTAAGAAAGATGCTGTATCCTGAGTCAGATAAGTTCTGTGAATCTGACTTTACTCCAGTTCAAACTGTAATGTATTAGCAAATATTAATCACTTTTTTTTTTCCTTTTAAACGGTGTGAAAATTGGTGCTTGCAGCCTGCTGGGGAGTATGAAGAGCAGCAAAGCCAGCTTTTTTGTCTCCTTTCAGCTTTTTCCAGAAATCTGCTTTTGCACTCCTCCAGAAGCCTTTTGTAAGTGATGTCTGACCCATCCAGTGATGATAACGACTGCCTTGTTCCCGGGCTTCAGTGTTAGTCATCCAGGGGATGGTGTTCAGGGCATTGCTTAACTTCCAGTAAAGCACTCAGTTCCCTACTGGGGGAGTTTGATGTTAGAAAATACCACCACAGCCATGTTCAGTTCTCTCCTCCATCACACAATGTGGAGGAAATATGCATCCTTTTGGCCAGAGCAGAAAAAGCAAATCCATACATGACAGTATGGCTGAGTTGCTGCCAAGGGTGAAAATCTGTTCCACAGCTTGTCATTCAGCCCTTAAAGACATCCTGTGAGCATCCAAGAGCACTGGCCTGGCTGGTTCTTGCATCTGTTTTGTACCTGAATGGGAAATCACTCTCTCCAAAGGGGATGGTTGCAGATTGGCAAGCTCCACCTCTGTGCCAGCTACATGTGTGCAGCAACACATGGATCTGCCTGCTGGAGAGACAAAACCCTGATTTCTCCTCACTTGGATTTTCTCTGCCATATTTACTGAAAAGAATTGCTCCTGTAGTGAATTATGATGAGGAAAGTAGACAAAAGCTCCCCATCTCCTAGCACCTGCCTTGCTTCAGGGACATGTCTCTGTGCCTCTTCTTGCTGTCAGGAAGTGACTGTCAGGTAGGGACAGAAGGCTGAAAGGGTTGGCTTGTTTGTTTATTTGTTAAAAAAAAAAATCAGCAAGTATTTAGCAAGCATTAGTGGTTGTTTCCAGTGGGTTTGCTTTCAAACCTGGTCTCATGCCATGGGAAAGGCTGGTGTTAAGTGCATTGGACATTGGGAGGTTCCACAGCCCGGTGTCCTCCAGCCGTGTCCTAAACCAGAGAACCTTCTGTCCTCTCTGAATGAAGGCAAGTGTTGCATTATACTAGGGGCAGAACAGCATTTCTCCAACCTTCCTTTTGTAATAGTTGCTGCCACTTTTCCTTGGCTTTAAGCCAGGGCTGGCTCAGCCAACCTTTGGGTGAGATTCCTGACTTCTCTCATCTGGTAGTTGCCTTTTCCTGTTGTCACTGGCAGCGCTTCCAGGCTGTCAGCTGGAGTGGGGAAGCGCTCATGGACCTGCCAGTCCGTCAGCCTGGGCTGGCCCTGTGAAAGGTTCCAGTGCTGCCGAGCTGGTTTGGGGGAGGTCACCAACTTGCTTTCCGTGGCTCCTGCCAGGTTTCACTTGCTCTAGTGCCTGAGTTTCACACTTAAACCTGAGGAAGACCACATCTGAAGGTGTTATGTCTTTCCAGCTTCCTGTAGGAGGGGCAACTCCCTGATGGCAATTTGTGCTTTGTTTTGAGCTTACCAAGTGTCTTCATCCTCATCTCAAAACAGCAGCTTTATAAAAGCAGATGAACCCAGCTAGTGTGAGGGCAAAAGTGAGGTGGTTTGGGTCATCTCACAAACATACACCAGTTCCTTACTGGGGCCAAATTACAGCAGTGCCCCAAACAGATCCTCAGTGTGTCCCTCACAGGTGTGGGCCTGCCCAGAGCTAAGGGCTGGTGTCCTGGCTGACATGTAGGGCAAGAGGCAGTTTTCACTTCTGCTACCAGGAAGGTAAGGAGATTTGGACCAGGTTTGGAAAAGCTGATCCTCGTTTGGAGAAGATTTTGGGTGCCACCATCATGTGGCAGTTCTCAGGAGTATCCTTGAGATACCATTTATCCAGAAGATTTGCTGTGCCTGGTAACTTTAGGGATGTGTGGTTCTTCCCTGGTCTTACTAAGATCCTGGTGAGCCATCTGGAAATTTCATCGTATGATTACTCCAGGATCTGGAAGACCTTTTGTAACTACTAATCCCAGAAACAGATTTTTTTTTTCATCCTGTCTGTCAACACAGTCTTTAACTTATTTTTATGAGCTTTAGTACATGTTTGAAACATGACTGCTTTAGGATACAATTTATTTTTTTCTGGACTATCTAAGTGCTCCGTATATCTACTTATAGCACTTTTGGAGGAATGGCTGTTTCATGGGTATTTATTAGGATCTTTTGTGTCCTTCAATACTTGACACATCTCTATTTAGATACAGAGATGTGTCACTAAAATAGGAATCAGTGTGACTTAGCATGCCATGAGCATGAGCTCCTAGGAAATTATGCTTTGTGTTGCCATCTATTTTGCTGCAAAAAAAACAGAACAATGTTTTCATAAGTAAGATGTGATGATTTTTTCGTTAAAAAATATTGATCCAATTAAAGTGAAGGGGTAAAGCAAAAAGATTAATCTAAGATGACTGTGTCATGCTAGATTCTTGATATTTTGCCCCTTCTTATTGTGTCTTGTTCTCTGGCTCTTGTTTACCGATCAAAATAACTTGTGGATGCAGTTTGCTGTATGTGTCTTAACTGCTCTGTGGAGGGAGTGGGATATGGCAGGCAGGAATCCTGTGTGCAGGAAAAGTTGTTTAATAGAGTGCCATCAGTGTTGGGGGAGTTTGTGTTACTGCAAGAACATACAACCCTAGGCAGAGGTTCAGAGAATCTCCCTGGAGGAGCCTGCAGGACACATTTCCGATGGCTGGAGTATGGCAGAATGAGGGAGAGACAGGAAGAGTCTGTGTGTGTGCACAGAGCCAGTGAGGGGCTCGCTGCAAGTCCCCAGGTTTGTTGTGTGCCTGTGTGTAGGAGTGCGCCCCAGAGCACACAAATTCCTTGTGCACTTGCAGAGCATCATGTAGAGCCACTCTCTGTCACCGACAACACGAAAAAACTGCATGAGGACACACTGATGAGCAAAGCAGGAAAAGGGATGAGTTTATTTACAAAACTCAGTTTTATGTATTTCCTATGGTGCCCGTGGATTGGAGGATGGAATCACCATGGAATCCACATTGGTCAAACCAATTGCCAATCAACTTTCTCCGCCTACCTAAAATATGTAAACAATGAAGGAGTTAGCAAAACATGGCTATTGTTTATAGTATAAAGTGTGATAAAGTAAAAATTCTGACTCCGATATGAAGGACAATTCAGAAGGCTCAGAAAAGTCTTCAAAAACAGGGTGACAACCCTCTGCAAGTCAGGAGTGATGCAGGGAGATCTGCCTCCTTTTTCTTTGTTAAGGAAGAAGTCTCAAAAAATGTTTTTACATTTCTTGGGAACAACAGAAAAGCTTGACCTAATTGCTGTTCTAAATGTATGCCCATGGCTTCTGAAAGGCCCAGCAGGATATAAAACCACCAGTTACCAATTCTGATTTTTGCCAGAACTTAAAAGTCTTTCCTTTTATGCAGTAATCCTAAAACTAGTCCAAGAAAACACTCACACCATGACTTAGATATTCCAGTTGTGCCACCAATATGGAAACTTAAATTATTATATTTCCTCCAGGCAAAGCTTCCATCATTAGTTAAGCTCAGTGGTCTTCTACTTGATTGTAGGGAAGATACAACCTCCTTTCCACGGTCTGAAAAATGGTTGCAGCTCAAAGCTGAGCCAAGAGTGATGATTGATGGACTAAAAAAATAGAACCTTAACATAGTAACCAAAGTCCTATTTAGACTTTAAATGTTTTTTAATCATAGTCATATCCTTCTCTGGAAGAGAAGCTGCACATGGACCAGCCATTACTCATGTAATAAACGCTTTGTTATTTTTCTGTTTGAGATTTTGCAGCTCCCGTCTTTATCACTTGTGCATCAAGCCCAAACTTTATTAGTAGAGATAAAAGATTGTATAAAAGCAAAATTAGTCAGGTAGGACCCAGTCCTATCCCCTAAGTCTTACTCACTTCTTTAAAGTTTTGTAAGCTGTGGTTCACTTGCCTGTGCCAGTGTGACCCTGTGTGATCTGGCAATGTGTTTTGTGAGCGAGGCCATTGCACAGCATTCATTCATGTGTGCTCAACAAGCCATTGGCTGCTCTGCTCCAGAGATTGTAACTACACAATATCAATACACTATAAAATTGAGAGGGACATGGGGTTTTTTGGTCAGAATGTATTGGGAATTTCTTGATCAGTGCAGTTGTGTGGGCAGTCTGAGGTATTTATTTTTTCTGTTGGAGTGACCTCACAGTAGCACTTAGCCTTGCATTCAAGCCAAGGTAAGTTTGTTCCTTGGCCACTGAGCCCAGGAGAGCCCCAGCAGATGCTTCAGGTCCTGGTCAGGAGGAAGTCCTAACACACCAAACAGCCACCAGGGCCAGCAGACCCCATCATGCTCAAAGTGGTTTCAATGACTACAGGATGTGTGGTCAGAAATGAAGAGGTTGTTCAAGACTTGTTTAGATGTAGAGAAATCCTTCTGCTTAAGCAAATATCCTGCTGAGTTTCTCATGGAAAATAATTTGATGTGTAAAGCTGTATCTTTTCCAGGTTATGAGGGATGGGATTTAAGAGAGAGGTGTCTAATTCTCCAAACTTAGAAAGCATATGGGCCTCAAATGTGTTACCCAGTTGGAAAATTTTCTGTTAAGAAAAGGAAATAGATTTTTATAAGCAATATATAATTCAAGCATTTGGCTAATTCACCTGCTGCAAGGCTTTTAGGTCAAATTCTGATTCATTGATGTGGATCTGGAATTAAAGGGATTAGGAGAGGAAGTGAACTCTGAAGTTAGGAAAACTTTGGTTTCTTGTTCACTTTTTCCTACTCAACAAATGTATATTTGACCTATGTTTCTATTTTAAGTGTTGTAGGGAAAGTTACTCCTATGTGTCTGCCTTTGCTCTTTTTCTGCCCATTGTAATCAGTTCTGCCATGGGTATGTTCCATTTTACTGTTGTAGAAAGGGATCCTGATCGTTCTGGACATGACATTGTACAAATGCTGGGAATTTCTTCATTTATTCCATTACGTTAGAGAATGGAAAATGGGTGGTTTATTATTCTTATTACTCATAAAATTATGTGTTAAAACAGTGCCCTGTTTCACAGTGTGATGTTCTGCAGTAGCTCAGGGCCTGAGGGAAGCCTTCCTTTTGTTGCTACATGTCTGTGTATTCACAGAAGTGTGTATTGTGTTCAGGATTCCTACAGGGATCACTTTGGGGATCCATCTGAAAACTTTTCATCTGGCATTGAGGTCAGTCTCCCTCTGTCTGTCCTTGCCATTTTTCTGTTATGTGTGTGTGATCTTCAGCTCCTGTTGTTCACAATGCCACTGTCTCCCAGCTTCCAAAAACTTCCAGTTTCCTGTTGTGAATGCTCTCATTCCTAGGTCTGAGACCTCTCCCAGCCATCAATCCAATGTAATTTACAGTATCCTGTAACACCATGAATGATGGTTATGAGTGCTTTTTGCTTGCTGTCTTCATAAAGCTGCTACAAAGAGACTGGTGGAGAAGCCAGGTCTGCATCCCATCCTGGCTCTGGTACTGTGGAGTTGTGATGGAGTTACTGCTTTCATAAATGCAGCAAACAACATTGCCAAACCCAGTGGTTTAGCTGGGATCATCCATATGCTCTGTAAAAAATAGCTCATCCTGGGAGAAAAGAGTGATGGGGGAGGTTTCCTCCTTTCCAGTAATTACTTTGGGAGTAATTATGTTGCTCAAAAGAAAGAGCTGCTGCTTGTCTTGTGAGAAAAAGGAGATAAGAACAATAAGGGTTAAATGTGACAACTCCTTGGAATACCAGCCCTGCCAGTGCTCTGGAGAGAGGAGAGCACAGTTGTGATGAGCCAAATTCACCCTGGGGCCAGTAATTAGTCGGGTGGGAGCTTCCCACTAGATTGAGGGTGTCCTGGGAGGTCTCTTGGAACAGGGAGAAAAGAAGGGGCTTGGCAAAGCAGGGGATCTTTCTATTTTTCTCCCAGTTTTCACCATGTAATATTTTACACGGTGTTCACCGTGTAATGTTTCACCATACTTAGATCTGTAAAGCACTGTGATATAGTTTGTATATATTATGTAAAATAAGTTGTATTCTATTATATTGAAGAAATACAAATATAAAATAAAGACAAAGGATGGAGTAAAGGTAGCTGTGTGGTAACTGGATCCCCAGTCCCCAGTTGCACTGGTTGTCCCATTCCCCAAGACTGTGGTTGCAGGTCTCTGCCATCCCTGGAATTATTTAGGTGTTTTCCACGTGATATAATGTTAAATACAGACTGTCCTGGATGAAAAGGGGAGCACAGATCAAATTCTGCACAACGTTGCACAACGCTCTCCAGGAGAGCCTGTCTCCACCATCCCCTTCTCTCCTGCTGTTTGTGGCATTGTGCAGCTCTTCTGTCTCAGGAGTTTCAAGAAACAATTTTTAACTGTTTCACTTTTTTGAAATTGGGAAAGCTTTAATACATCTCGAGGCACAACTGACACCTGGGCCCTTTAGGAGTGGTGCCTGTTGGTGGGACAGTATGTGCAGTGTGTAATCTAGGGAAAGCAAAACCCTAACTCTCCAAAGTTTGAGTGGGGAGGGGGAGGCTGGGAGGGAGGTGAGGACTGCTGTAAGCATTTCAGGTGGGCAACTTGCTATTGCCGAAGTTGGAATATGCCAAAAAATGCCAAGGGGAACCTTCTGTGGGAAAGATGTGGTTGTGAGCTGCCCAGCAGCAGGACGAGATCCTGCTTCTGCATTGCTTCCCCCGAGGCACGAGCCGCATCCCGAGCGCGGGGCCCCGGCAGCCTCCGAGGGCGGCTGGGAGGAAGAGCCCCAAATCCCAGCGGCTCCCGAGCCCGGCGGCTGAGGCGGAGGAGTCGGACTTTTCTGGCTCTGCAAGGGCTGCCAAGGAGGTCAGCACAGGGGGCTCCCGGCACAAATCCTTCTGCTCTGTGGGAATTTCCCTCTTGAGCGACTGCTGCACTTTTTAACCCGAAGATTAATGGAAGGGGGCCGTGGAAAGGGCCGGAGTGCCTGAATTAGTTCATTCGTGTCCAAGCAAGCATGCAGCCGGTGAGTCACCGGCACCGCTTCCTGCACGCTGATGGTCTGCCTGGAGCTGTCCCAGCGATCCGGCCCAGCCCTGCAGTGCTGGGAATTCGTGGGGTCAGATCACCGCATGCTGCGACTGCAGGCTGTTAATGCTATAAAATAAAAACGAATCTAGATTAATTACATTGCACATATTATTTATCTATAATCCTGCTCCTTGGTCTCTTTCCCTCCCAGCATAGCTCCCCCTTGTTTTCTGTTCCTCTCTTAAGGTGTCCTTGAATTCCTTTGGGTTTCTTCATTTTTTCCGAGGGCTGGGATGACAAAGGTGCCGGGTTGGCAGCAGTGCCTGCTCTGCCTATTTACCTGGGGCAGACCCATGTCTGTGTATGTGCAGGCATAAACAGCCAGGCAGAGCTGTTACTCGGCTTTGATGGGTCACCAGCAGTGACCTGTGATCACAGTGAGGTGCTGCAGTACAGCAAGGTGGGTGGCTGGAAGGGCTACTAGACATAGGATCACAGAATATCATGACTTGGAAGGGACTCGTTGAGTCCAGCTCCTGGCCCTGCACAGGACAAGCTCAGGACACCAGAAGTAATGGTCCTGGTGGGGGATGCACACAGGATGTGTCTATTTCCATGATGTTACAAAGGTTTGTTGTTACATCCAGCAGAAATCAGTTGAAAATTAAATACAGCCATGCAGGGGACCAGCCTGTAGCTACAACCAGTTCTTACTCTGAAATAGAGCATTGTGTCAAACCAGTTGTCTTCCTCACATGGAACTAGTGGTGTTTATGTGCAAAATTTTGTGCAGTCCTGGCTGCAGCACTCAGGGGTAAGACAGTCCCTCACTGCACTGCAAGGACCTGGAGGGAGAGCAGGGCCAAAATATCAGATTTTTCATTCCTAGGACACATCTCTCACCTGCATTGTTGACCCGTGGCCAGGGAAGAGAAGCCCCAACCACAGGTTCAGACCTGGAGAGATGAGGGCTTCCAGGTGCCCCCTCCAGCTCATCCTCCACCACAGGGATCCTGGCACAGGTTTGTTTAGCAGCAGGTCTGGGAATTGAGCTTGGAGGGACCTGTAGCTGTTGTGACTGAGCATCACTGCATGCCTGGGCAGCCGCAGGAGGCTGGTGTCTGTCCCACTGCTCTTCCTGGAAACTATCCAGCTCTAGTAAATCTATTGCTGCCATAGGTGCTGGGAGATGAAAAGGTGTCAGCTAGACAGGGCAGCCTGTAGGATAAGGTCTGGTTGCCATCTGGAGCCTGTGGCAATATTCCCAATGATTTGGGTGGGAGAAGCACAAGGACCCTGATCCCCTGAGATGATTAAAGATCTAAGACTTGCTAAATCTGGACAAAATAAGCTGTACTTTTGTTTTGCTGTGAGTTGTTTCATGCAAGAAGAGACTTTGAAATTATCTTAATACCTCACAGAGGATTGTTGCACTTTCATGTGATGCCAGTGGGATCAGTGGATGCTCTGGTGGCGTCTCAGGGTGCCGTGCCTGGAGGTCTCCAGCCCCCTCAGCAGCAGCAGTAGATTATGGGCATCATTCAGGTATTTTCTGAAATGATCTGAGTGATTTTTTGCTGCAGTCACTTCTAGCAGGTGTTTTTAAATGTGGTGACCATTTGTTTTTTCTCCAGCCTTTGTTTTTCTTCCCTGTTCACCTGTTTGAACACTGTTGCCACAGGAAAAAAGGATTCAGAGGGTTGAACCACTGGCTGGATTTTTTTTTTCCTTTTATTCTTTTCCTTTTTTTTTTATGACTGCATTTTTAAATGGCATGTGTATAAGTGTGGACCTCATTTTCAAAACAAAGTGTTTTCGAAATTAATTTTGCAAACAGCTGTTGCAAAGGACAGCCCAGACTGGTGACCTTTTGCATCTGTATCTCTGACTGTGTCCTTGCAAAAGTGGTGTCAGCATGGAGGGTTCTGGGGTAGGTACAAGAGGGGCTTGTGACCCCCACAGGGCAGTAAAATAGCTGTTTTGAACTCTTGGTCTTTCCCAGCATCTGCCCAAGCTCTTCCACCAACTCAGATATCCCCAGCACCACTCTTCCTCAAGAAAACATGCGATTTCTTAAGTGGTTTAAATACAGTAACTTGGGAAATCTGCATGTTGGTGAAACAGACCTCGCCCACACCTGAACCCCTTTCTTCTGCACTTGCTACTCGCAATCACCAGCCTTGGGAAGTTGTGGCATTTACCAGCAAAACCAACCCATCGGTGGGCAATTTTCAGTGGTACTTTGTGCATCTGCTTTAGATTGCTTTAAATTACAGCAAGGGGCCAGCTATGGCTGGACTTAGAGGTGAGACAAAAGAAATTAGGCTTAAAATTCAAAGCAATCCAACCTTCCCTGCCATGGTGCAATGGTCTGAGTAAGGCACTGGCACAGAGCCATCTTCCTGACTCCTGTGAGAGATGCTTTACAAGCTCCTCACATGGGCAGTTCAAATGATGTTCACATGGGGAAAAAGAAAATAGTGTTTAATTGAAACTCTGTACATGTATATATGTTTTTAGGATAAACAAAACAGATTGGGCAAATATTTACTTCTGCCCCTACTGCTACAAAGCAAACTTTCCCACAGCTTTTGACAGAAATAATCTGGTTTTTAGCCATGATGGTGAATTTGTAATGACAAGGTTTCATTCTGAATGTTTCAGGATTTCCTGATTGGTTCTCATGCAATTATTTTGATTAACAAAAGGCTTTCAGACCAACTTGAAAGGGTCTCAGAGCCTTGGGAGTAACCTGGGTCTTGGTTATTCCTCTCACTGGGATTATTTGCTGCAGCTTTCTAGCTCTGGAATCAAATTCTTTGGAAATCAAAGAAAACTGCATCTTAAAAATATTTCATATCTCTGCCTCCCTCTGAGAAGGATTTTTTTCAGTTTAGAATAATACTTCTACCCATAAAAAAAACCATAGAATTGGAATAAGAATGAAATCCCAATGTAATTTTTTAATGAGAAGAAGTGTTTTTAATAAAAAGATGAATGCTTTTGGTCATTTCTGTGAGAAGGCAACATCTGAAGACAGAAACTGAGAAGTACTCAGGGCATTTCTGATAAAAGAAAAAGAGATCTCATACTAGAAACTTCTGGATGGTTCTCTCCCATTTATAAACATAGGAGGGAGCTTACGGAATTAGGAAACATCCATTAGTGCTATTTACTCAGATTTCGTTGTTCTGTTCTTATCACTTAGATTATTTTACCGTCTTTTTAAGATGATGTGGAAATCTCAGACTGACTTCAGAGTGTGCATGCCAGCAGATTCCCTCCTCACTGCCTGTCTCTGTACTGCAGGTGATGGCATCTTTTTGCAGATGGGAACAGTCCTCAGGAGCTCCCATTCCTGGCAGAAAATGCCATCAGTGGCAGGTATCCTTAATTAAAAGCAATGTATAATGTTCTTGGACTCAGTGCATCCTAGGCAGGGTCCAAATCAGTGGTGACTGCACCTCCTTGAATTGTCTGCACAATTGCCCACAACCCACTGGGCTCCTGCTCACAGGCAGGTGAGAAATGAGACCTGTCTCTTTCTCACAAGAGATGCACATGGAATAACCCATTCTCTTTATTTTCAGCCGGGAAGTCACCAGCACTTAATGCAACTGCTTACCTGACATCGGGGAGGGCTGCGGCCAGCCGGAGTGCTGAAGCTGCCTTGCCCTAGGGGAGGGAAGGATAGCCAGTATGGCTCCACAGTGCCCACCCTGACACTGCAACCCTCACTGAACTGTCTGGGAAGATGGAACGTTGATGTCAACCAGCTGAGCCTAAACATCTGCAATGTAACACTGTGAAATGTCTGCTGCGTCAGGTCTTGCATTCAGCAAATTAATTTGTCACCTTACAATAATTTAAACAGAATAGTGGATTTAAGTGTCATAGCGGCAGAACGCAGTGAGGATTGAGAGGGGTAGTTTTGATACAAGCTGAGAAGCCTGTAAATGAAAAAAAACCACAGTTTTTACTTTCTTTGAAAGCGAAGTTTTCTGAGTACAAGTGGTTATCCAACCAAACTATCCAAGTTAAGCAAACACACAAGCTAAAGGTAAGTATGTGTAGCATATTTCCTTTCACACTACCAAAAGTGGAAACATAAGCTATGTGTCTGATGTCATCTTCCACACAGACGAGTTTGAAATGCTGGCATCTGAAATGTCATTACTTTTACACTGAACTTTTTAAAACTCTATTATTGCTGCTAATATTATGCATATGTATTTTAGAAGTAATTTCCCTGAACTCCAATAAAATGTTCTAAAAGAGTTTTGTTCTCTAAACAATTTTAACCTGTGTTTTGCCTTTTGGGGAGTACTTTTGGCCCCCAGGCATCACCGAAGAAAAATTGCTGGCTAAGTAACACCAGATCCAGGAGAGACTACTGGCCAGACTAGAGAGCTCCCAGACAAGAAGACCTTACAGAATGAAATACAAATATGTTTTGTAATGAAAGCAGAAACCTTCTTTTACTTTAGGGCACAGGGACCAGCCATGAAATGCAGAAAGGTTTTTCGCTTGCGTTACAGCAAGAGGCATCATTATCCATAATTACATTTTTCATACCTGAAATCAAAAACCCCAAAGCTATACTCCCTCCAGAGCAAGGTTTGGAAAATTAGCTTAAATGTTGGTGTTTGCTGATCTAAGGGATGAATGAAAAGCTACTGCAGCCCCTTGATAAGTGTGTTTGCATGGGAATTATGTGTCAGCCACCATCTCACATCCCATTGGTGCAGCCTCAGAGATGCCATGTGTCACCTGGAATTACACCACTGCAGTCACAGCCTGCTGCTCTGCAGAAAAAGGGCAAGGGGGCACCTCTCCCCTCCCTCTCCCTCACTCAGGGTCCTATTATTGGGGACAAAAATCACCTTTTGCATAACTCACAGTGCCTGAGAGCTTCAGGGGTCTGGCTGTGGTATGCGCTGATGGTCCTTTGGGAATCACCTTTGGGATAGGAAGAGACTTTGCCAGGTGCACCCCATCTGGAGGGACTGGATGAGGGTCATGTTATTTATATTCGGCTAAAATGTATTGGATTGACTTAAGGGTCTCAGCAAAGCCTCTTCCTGGGCAGCTTACAAGTGAAGCCCAGCCACAGGGTGCAGGTGCTGGCATTGGAGCTGTGGGTTACCATAGGTTTGTGTTGGTTGGTTGCTGTCAGCACTTTGTTGCCAGTGATGAGAACTTGTAGAGGTTCCTGTGGATGTATATGCTGGTGCACTGGAAAGGACACAGAGGCTGAGTAGGGGTGGGCAGCAGCTGGGCTCAGCATGGCGAGTGCCAGTGCACTTGGGCTAGCAAGTGCTGTGCCCACAGGGCACTGCAACACCCTGGGTAGAAAATCTCCAACATAGCTTGGACCTGCTGCCTTCCTGCTGGCCCCATGCAATGCTCCTGTCCCTGCCATGTGTGGCCTTCCCTGTTCCTGCAGCCTGCCCGCCTGGCATATCCTCCTTTGGAGGAGGATGATAAGTTCACACCTGTCCCTTTCCTGTGACTGCCACCACAGCTGGGCAAGAGGGCAGCCTGTGTGTGGCAGCAAGAGTGGGCTTTTGTATTGAGCCATGATTTCATGCCTAGCAGGTGATGTTTGAAGAAGCCTTGAACGGGGCCAGATTTAGCCTAGTTTCCTGAGGGGGCAGAAGCCTAAAACTTCCCATCTGCCTCATCTGAATAGGCTGCAGAAGGCGTTGTGGTGGCTGAGGGTGAGAGTGAGCCCACAGCCAGTCAGTGCCTTGAAACCCAGAAAGTTTTCCATTGCTCAACAGTCACACAGCAGAGGAGTGCAAGAGGAACGTGGAGGTCAGGGTTGACATCATCATGTAAACCATTTTAAACTCTTGCTGGAAAAAGCAGCGGTTGGAGTTCCTGATGGCTGCCACTACTCTGTCCTATAACTTTTGGTAGTACCATGTACAGGGCCTAGGGCTGCTGTGAAGAGACCTGGAAACCCAGTGGGCTGCAAGGGCAAAGCAGAGACAACTTCTTACCCCTGCTCTTGCACAGGCATCTTGAGCTGGACCACAAAACCCCATCACCAGGAGCCCCTCTCTGATCAAAGCAAGGAGGGACATGGGTGCCCAGGGATGGGCCTAGCCAGGCTATGGGGTTTCCTGGCAACAAGGATGGGGCTGGGAGTTTTCAGGGCCCCTTCCCAGTGTGCCCTTTCAGATCTGGGTATCTCTGCCAGAAGAAATTTCCATCTCCTTCAATTTTCCTGGGGCTTGGTGAGATAGGGATAAAAGTGCTGTCAAAGGTTTTCCCCTTCCCTTCCAAAGTGTAAGCTCCTTGGGTCCCCAGCAGGAATTTGGCAGCCACAGGAATGTGTGGGAATACAGGAGACTTCAGGACAGGGCTTAGGGGTGTATGTTGTTTAGAGGAATAGCTCACTGAGGACTTCTTTGCATCACACTCACCCCCAAGTCTCAGAGCAAAACTGCCCATGCCAACCCCCCGTATCCTGGTTTCTCTCAGGTGCATGTTCTTGTTCTCAGCAGCCTGGAACAAGGGTGTGCCCAGAGTTCCTGGCAAGGGATGAGGACAGTGCCACAGTATTTGCTGATATTGTGCCTTTCAGGGCATGAAGGAGTTAAACTTTTCAGATGGAAAGCAAGCTGAAGATCAGACCAGCAGCCTGGTGACTTCCCGCTGCTGGGACAGCAGCAGCTTCCAGCCAAGCCCAGCAGTTCTAGCCCTCCACCAGCGTGGTGAGGCTGCAGGGAGCAGTGGACGGTAGGTGCCAGGGGTGGCGTGGCTGGGAACCATGTGGGACCTGCCCTCGGCTCTGGCAGGACCCCAGGACTGGGGCCGGAGGGTGATGGCAAGGAGTGAGGGTCTGTGAGATGGAGGGAGTGCTCGGATAGCTGTCCCTGTTCTGCTTTCAGAAAAGGAGTTGCTCAAAGTGAGCTTGTCCCGACACTGCCTGAGGAATTGTGATTTCTTTCCTTTTAAGACACCCAGTCAGCAGATACCGAGAGTTTGGGAAAAGCATAGTTTTGTAGCTGAACTCCTTGCATGCATCAAGGGAGGACATTGGGAGTTTATTTCTCTTTGATGAGGAAGGACGGAAGCTGCATTATTTAATCCTGTCCTCTGATGATGATCAGAGAATTACCAATAAATGCAAAAAGCAGTCAATGTCAGTTTACAGTTTCTAAACAATGAAAGATTTTGATATGAGTGGAAATTGGGGTTTTTTCCCCTTGAACTGAAAATACTGTGGTCTGATTCTAAGTATTATCAGGCATAGCCTATTATGCTAAGTTGTCTCCCTGGCTCTTCAGTTTATTGAGCCATAGCAGACTCTCTGGTTCAAAGACAAAGTGTCAGTAATCTGAAAGTTTATTTTGCAGTAATAAAGTGGTATTGTTTTACCTAAGGATTTGCATAAGCAGTTCTCATATAATTTACATTGTAATGTAATCATTTTGCATGATAGATTTCTCTTGTTCAGAAAGCATAGCTAAATCGAATGTCATGATAATTTCTGGTGAGGAAACAAGGCTTACTTAACATAGTTAAAAGAAAAACAAGTAGAACCACAATCCTATAAAACTAAAACAAAGTAGTATTCTGTTCCCTTCACTAGAAGAATATCCTCAACCCTTGTGGCATTTCATGTTTTACCCTAGAAAGAAATCAGAAGACATATTTTCCTAAAATTTGAGACTTTTTTTTTTAAACTGAAATGCTCTTGAGATGGTGCTTGAAGGAAGTTGCCAGGCTGATAAGTGGTCGTTTCTGCCTAGGTGAATGGACGTGTAATCACCACATTTCAGTCAGAAAAGCTCAAATTGCTCTTTACTGGACTTTCAGTCACTAGAACTCGATTCCCCCAAGGTACTTTCTGGCCAGAGACGAGGCTCTTGATTACACATATGCAGGTCTTCTGGTAATTGCATTTGATTTATTTTTCTGTATCATGGAGAACAAGTCAGTGTTATTCTTTGGAGGTATGAACGCTTCCAAATGCTAATGTGTGGGGAGAAAAAAAAGAGCAATTTTTATTATCTTCTTAACAACAGCCCACAGGAATATGCTTTGCAGTGAGTGCAGCTTAGCTCCCCTGCCTCAGCTCTGGCCTTTCCTGAGGGCTGCTGGCACAGCCAGAAACTCCTCTGCTGACTGGCCAAAAATCCATCAGGGGAAGCAATAATCCAAGAGGGGGGAGAGGAGGCCATGGGATACATTAAGAAAGGAGCTCTGAAAAGTCATTAATAGAAATGCAGTGGGGAACCCCACTCCTGAGGCCACCCCAGAGACACCCTGTGGCTGCTCAGTAAAATCCATGGGGGATCTGGAGCATCTCTCAGGGCCAAGCAGCATCTGATGTTGGTGACATCACATGGTTCCCTGGCGATTTGTCTCTTAGGACTGCTGGGAAGGGATGCTGGCTATGGCTTTTGTCATTGACATAAATGCCTTTCCTCCATGGTGGAGTTTGCCCTGTAGACATCCCTATCTGCCCCTCTCTCTATAATTGATGTCACAGAAAAAATGTCCTGAGGCAGGTGGTAATTTGTCTGAGGGGAGCAGAACCTGCTCAGGCTGGTGAGGTTTATTCAGCAGGGACTTGATACTACTCTCATTCAAGTGGATAATAAAACTCCCATTGATGTTTTTCAGTCACTAATGACTTTCTGTGGACTCTTGATTACCACTGCNCAGCATAGAGAAGTCTGCTGTATCCTGTTTTTGTAAAGGGCTTTTCCTCTTAGTAGTTGTAGTGAAAACAAACATGTGGGAGAACAATGGGACTTTTTTCTGTTTTCCTCTAGATTTTTAAATACAACAAAAAGCCCATTAGAAATTAAATAAAGTGCATTAACAAAAAAGACATTTCGATATGTTAATGAGGAAAATAAGTGTAACTATGTGAACATACAATCACAAGCCCAAAGGTCATTTGCCTTCTTGATCTCCACCTATGTTTTTGCAGTTGAAGGCCTATTCATTAAATACCTGTGAAAACAGGGCCCTGGTAACGAACAATGCCTGTGCTATAAAGCTGTTATCTGTAGAAGGGTTCACACACCAGAGAAACACCCTTGCAAGCTGCTGGGCACTCCAAAGGCTTTGGAGGTGGCAAATCAGCAGGGACCAAAGGGGAGTCTGCAGAAAGGATTTCCTTTCTTCAGATAAACCCAGAGATATCGTATTTGTTGTGTCTAAAATATTTTTCAATGAGCTAACAACCATAATTCTAGCTGATGTAAAAATGGAAGTAATATTAAGATATTAATGCTTCCTAGGAGTAAAACTTGGAATCACTATTCATAGGATGAATTGCTCCCGAGAAAACAGGAACTAGGATGAAGTACAGTATTGTAAGGTGGGACAACTGCCCTCAACTGTTTCTATTTAAAAATACATGTGTTTTAGAGAAAATCTGACATTGATTCTTCCCTCCATATCAGAGATGGAGAATCTACTGTAAGAGATAGTTAAGGGTACAGTTAGCTGTTCACAAGGTCAGGTTATTCCTGTTTGAACATATATTTCCCTAGTGTGGAGCTGCTTAGCTGCAGCTTTCTGCCATGAGTCACTTTTTCCCTGGGAACTGGAAACCTCTTGCCTCTGACATTGCTCTCTCCATCCAGGTGCTGCAGCTCGTGACACGTCTTCTGGCCTTGACCTTCTCAGCAGCAGATTAGGATCCCAAAGTCTTTCTCTACAAGGTGGGTTTCCTGTGCCATAGTCATCATCCTTGCTGCTCTCCTTTTTCATGTTGTCTTTTCTGAGTGGCAAATATACTGGGATGCAGTTTGCAGGTGTGTTTATATGGAATGAGATTATTCATGCTGCTGACAAAGTTCAGTAGTTTTCTGACAGAGTAGCTTGCACTTGACTTTTAAAAGATATAATATCCTGGGTTCTCTAGGTGTCACACACTTAGTTTTGCTTTATCACCAGTTTAATAAACTGGTGTCACTGGTTTATTAAAGAAGGGCTGCTTGTCGTTGTTGCTTGAAGTGTAGCTGTGTGTGGACACCAAGGTGAGGACACCTTCCAGATCCCATCCATCAATGAGCAGGTGAAAAAGGCTGAGAAATATCGGTAGGACCAGATTTAATCCCAGTGTGTTTCGTTTCTGTTGAGGTCAAAGTGCTTTGTGAAATCAATATGAATTTGAAGGGATTGTTGTAAGACTGGGAGATAGGGATAAGGTGCAATAATATCAAAGTACCACACTGAACATTATTTGGAGTGTAAGATTTTGGATTTATTTTGAAACAACATATCCTTTCAAGACTTGGTTTGCTCTTATTCAGCTCTAACACATAATACAAAGTCAAAAGGAAGAGTTTAGAAGCACCTGAAACTTAGGGGAACAGCTTTTTGCCATCATTCTCTTGAGAACTGTATGCATTAGGGTTTTTCCCTGTCATAGTGATGCTAAATTTAAAAATCCTTTCAAAACAGCGCTCAACCTTTCTCACAACTCTCTTCATAAAAAGCTCAATGTTGAAGTGATAATGTTCAGAACAAAGAATGCTTAGTATAAACATTTAGCTAGTACTAAATAAATTACACTTGGTCTTACAGTCACGTTACTGGTGACAGCTTGTACAGCCTGCACCCTTCCTCTGTAATTCACCAAAATGATGCAAATACACATTGTTGGGAAAAATTTCTTGACTTTTGTCAAAGAGCCCAACTGCTGTCAGAAAACATATTGTGGGAATATGAATCTGGAAACAAACAGATCATTAGAGGGTGAATTAAGGTTTTGTGATTTAATTCTAAACATGTTGAGTGAGTGAACCAAAGATGTGCAGTGCCAGGAAAACTGCACACCAAAAGGGTTTTTTTCTTTAATGAAAGCTGTTATTTTTATTGAATACAAAGTACTTTGGGTGACAAAGATGGTTACATATGGAAAATACAAAGTGTTGCTTTTCTGGAGAATTATGAAGATCACTTAATTAGAAGTAATGTTTTGCCAAAGCAAGTTTAACATTCTTTCCTTGTGGAAATTATTCATCCATTTACAGGACTTTATTAAAGTACAATAATTTTCCAGTGTTAAAAAGAGAATGTATACAGAGGATTTCTTCTTGGACAGCGAGTAGTGATCTGGGCTTGTGCAGTCACATCTCTGGTTGGATATCATCCATGCTTTGCCCTGTTACAACTGTACCAAGGGTTGAGAAAATCAAACAACTTTCCTGATCAGAGCATCTTTTTTGGGAAAAGCCTGAGCTGAGGCTGTGGTACTGCCCAGCTTGCTCTGACTGCCAGAGCCATTTGAGTCAAGGACCATGAGGAAGTCAAGGAGCCAGAGGAGCTCTTTGGAGGTCTCCTGAGAGGACTTGTAAATCATCTGTGGAATCCTGAGAGGGCACAACTGTTCTCAGCCTTTTCGAAAAATGCAGTCATGTCAGGGCAGGAAGGAGGAAGGGAGCCAGGCACCATTTCCCAGCATGAGACTCTGTATCCCTTGAGAGGGACCGAGTGCCTGTGACCAGGCTTGAACCTCTTCTGGGCTTTCATTCTTGTGACACATCTTGAAGTCCTCCCCCATGTCTGGACACATCACTCTAGAACAGATATCCCCATGTGTCCCAGCCCCTGTTCTGCAGGGACAGCCACAAGGCGGTCTGTGTCCTTGTGTACTTTGGCAGATCCTAGAGCTTTGCTCTCTGGGAAAAGCTGCTTTGGTCTCTTCCCTTCCTATAGCCAGACAGCAACTGTCTATCTGAAAGGCAGCCTGAGCTGCTCTACTGTATTTGGGCAGAGAAGGCTACGGTGAGGGAGCAGCAGGACATCTCCACTTCAGAGTGTACCACAAAGCCCATGCAGACCTGGAAGATTTCAAAACTGGCTCCTCTGTCAGGCAGGAGCACTTTCTTCAGGCAACAGCAGCTCTGCCATTAATGGTTACCTGCACAGTGTCAGTATAATGAAAAGCAAATATCCTTTGAGATTGTCAGCCTTGTGTACCCTCTAACACATCCTGGATTTCCTTAAAATTCAAGGATTTGCTTCCTGTGATCTTCTTTGTATCCCACTGGCCCATTAACCTGAATACAAATGTGGCTTGGGCGCTGGGGTGGCAAAGGAGCTTAAACTTGGAGGTGGCTTCAGCTGCCCCAGCTGCAGAAGGAATCCTTCATGACTGTGTGCCAGAGTCTTTCCCAGTGCCATCAACATACCTTCTCTTGCCTGGCCCTTCTGCTGGGCTGTGTGCAGTGTGGTCAGGCTTCCAGTTATTTCAATACTGTGTTTTATATGCTCCTTATTTTATAACAAGATAGAAGTTGATCAATACTTTCTGCTATTTCCTGCCTTCTCTCACAACACTGGTTCAAAAAGTTATTAAATCAAAAACTCCAGCCAGCTCTGTGAATCCAGCCGAGCACTCAGGTTATGGTTATGAGAGATGCACAGGATGTACCAAAACTCCTCTCAGGGTGAAGGAACAGCTTTTTGCTGCCCTTCATTTCCCTCTAGGAGAGAGCACTGATGAAGGAACAGGCTGCAAGAACACAAGAGCACTGCCTGGAGATTTTGGGCTGTTGCGAGAAGACACCAGACAATAATTTCAAAAAATCTGCCCATTGGAATCTGAGCTTCAGAACTGCTAATGGCCAAGATAATGTGTTATTTATTGCAAACAGGCATCTGCAGTGGCCTCAGAGGCCTGGATGTCCAACTGCCCTGCTACACACATCAAATCCCCTTAAGAGTCTCAGTCCCAAATTCAGTCTCCAAAACCAAACAGTGATGGTATCACATTCACTTTTTATTTCTATGTGGGCACTGTGACCATGCAGTTATAACACAGCTGAGTCTGATTTTCATATAGTTCATTGTTTACTTACGACTTACTATAAAGTTGAGCTTGTCTTATTTATGAGCAGCCATGAAGATATGGGATTTCATCCACTGTGTGATGACTCATTCACTGGTTTGGACTCTTTAGCTCCTAATATGTGACATATTTTTGACTATTGGATGAACAGCATTTCTGCATGAGCGCAAATTAAATGAGGTGAATGGAAATAATTAATTGTTTGTTTTTAAAATCATGTTTGTAGCTGGGTTTTTGCTGGTTCAGATCCAGGCACGTTCTAGCAATGTGCGCAAGGGCAGGATGAGTTGCTGTACACTATGGTGGAGAGGTGATGAACATTTCTGAGTCAAACATCTAAACATGCCAGGGGCGACTTTGTTTTGTTTCTGGTAAACAAGGAAAATCTTTGCGGTGATGGAGCATTTGATACTTTCTATGAACTTTAATGACTGCAACATTTCTTGTGCTGCTGCAAATTTGAGAAACTAATTTATAAAATCACTCATAAAAATCTCATGTTCTTTCTGTAATAATAAAGCTCCTAGGCTGGGAAAAAAAACCCAAACAACCAAATTGCTCAGAAAGAGCAGCTCAGCAGGAGCATACTTCAGCTGCTCTTGTTTCAGGCATGATCTCCCCTCCTGTGGGTGCGTCATGCCCCATGAGTTCAGCAGGAAGGATTTGTGCACAGGCAGAAATACCACCCCCGGTAACGCTCAACTACATAAGGAAAATGAAAAGTTTTTTAAACCTTTTCCCCCTCTTCCTGCCCCCAGCTCTGAGGGATGGGAGGGAGACCATGGGAAATGTTAGAGTAACTTTGTCGCAGTGAGCTGTTGTTAGGGCTTACAAGTTTTCACAGCCAGGGGCCCTGCCAGCAGAAGTTTATGCCTCCATTTCAGCTTCCCAGAGTTGTCAGCCGGCAGCGGGGTGGGAGGCAGCAGCAGGGCGTGTGGAGGACTCACCATGACATAACCACATTCCTGCGGCATGAGAAGATACTCCCAGGCCGCAGCAGGGGCAGCACAGCCCCTTCCCTGCTCCCACCCACCACTGCAGTTCTCAAGGCCTGGGGAGCGTGAATGAACCTATAGGCTGCACAGGCGATTTAGGTGATTTGGGGGCAGAATGGCTGGAAAGTTGCCGACTGGAAATGGATCTGAGGATGCTGGTTGACAGCAGCTGAACATGAGTTGGCATGTGCCCTGGTGGCCAAGGCCAGTAGCATGCTGGCTGTATTAGCAATAGTNGAAAGGTTTAGATTGGCTATCAAGGACATTTTCTTCATTAAAAGCACTGTCAAGCACCGGAATGGGCTGCCTACGTCAGTGGTGGAATCACCATCCCGGAGGTGTTTAAAAGCCATGTAGCTGTGGCACTGCAGGATACGAGTTAGTGGTAGCTTGGCAGTGCTGTGTTAATGGTTGGACTTGGTGATTTTAGAGGGATTTTCCATCCTAAGCGATTCTATGGCTCTATGATTTCACCGCCGAGGGGTTTTTTTGTAGGGGTTTTTATCAAAATAAACCAATAAGGCGTTTTGCTGGGGCTTGTCCGGCGCCG
Source organism: Cisticola juncidis (assembly GCA_013400215.1). Taxonomy (NCBI): domain Eukaryota; kingdom Metazoa; phylum Chordata; class Aves; order Passeriformes; family Cisticolidae; genus Cisticola; species Cisticola juncidis. The sequence goes on along the minus strand of VXBR01002272.1, from coordinate 204,297 downwards.
GGAGCGGTGGGGCCGGCGTGAGGGGCGGGCCAAGCGGGTTTCCGTGGGCCGGCAGGGGGCAGTAGTGCCAAAGGCTGTGTGGGGCGGTTCGCCCGGAGGGGGGATGGGGCCGCCGGCACGGTGCCAGGCTGTGCCCGCAGGGACCCCCTGCCCACTTCATCAGTGTTCCTAGGAGCTATGCGAGCGACTGGATCTGCCGGAAAGGGAAACCGGTCTGCCCCCTTCAGACAGCGAAGCCATTCTCCAGTTGTAATTGACAGGATTTCTGCTTTGCAGAAAGAAAACTTGCTGTTGCTATGAGAATCGCAGAAAACTCAGCACACCACTGCCAAGGCTGGCGAAGGAACAGGAGGAAGGCTCCTGTGGGGCCAAACCAGACTGTCACAGGACAAGGAATGGCTCATCCGTCTGCGTGGAGCTTCTAGGCTCTGGGCTGTGGCTGTGTCACATGCCAGCTGAGCACCAGCAACACCAGTGTGTTAACAGCCAGATTGGTGCTTTTCCCACAGAATCGAAGTCTTCCACTGTGGAGTCTTCCCACCTACTGCTCCCAGAGAGACAGAGATAACACAGGTGTGCTGGCATATGCCCCACTCAGCCCTATGCTTTAAGACACAGTCATACCAGCTGCTTGCCAGCCAGTGTAGCTGTGCCAAAGGAACAAAAGTCTGTGCAGAACAGAGGAAGAATTTTACATACCAAGTTCAACAAGGAGGACATATATCCAGAAGACAGTTGCTATGCAGAGAGCAGGACAAGGAGACTTCTTGTGGGTGCACCTGGCCCTCCTGGTGCATCTTGCAATCTGGGACTGTTTCTGGTCCCTAAAGGAGCTGCTGCCATCTCCCTCCCCAGGCTTGAGCCTCAGAGAAGCCAAAAGCAAACAAGGGCCCCCAGAGGCACCTGGGTGGCCACCATGCTGTACCTGTGCAAACATTCCGTGCCTCTGAGAGAGCAGTGGTGATAACCCAGAGTTTTGCAGAGCTCCTGCAGCCCTGTACTGGAGACATCCTCACTGCCTAGCCCCTGTGGGGCTTCCACATAGCACAGCTGGCCCCAGTTGAATCAGATCACCCCCATCCTGCTGCAAACCATGTTATCACTAGGGATATAAAGACAAAACCATTTACCTGGGGCTGCTCCATCTATAACTCACTCTTCCCTGCCCTTTCTCTAAAACCACTATTGCAGCAATGAGGCAGCTGGAACTAAGGCACAGTGGCCACCCTCAAAAAAAGTTCTCAAACCACGTCCCAACCCTGTTCCCTTTTTACATTTGGCTCTTGCTCACTCTGATTAGTAGGACTGGGCTTGCCAGGGCTTTGTTTTTCCATCTTTGTGTCATACCAGGCTCTTGGTTGGTGTTTGAACGTAGACAAGTGACAATACTTACAAAGGCAAGGTTCCCTGCTTGGAGTGCCATAGCAGATGGGTAATGTGCAGTGCAGCACTAGCTGATGCAGCGCCTGAGCTGCCCTTTGAAATACACAGTTTCTTGATTGAAAAGGGTCTATTTTTACTTTTTTGGTCCTTTTAGACAGATTGTGACTGGGCTCATTCTCAATATTATCTCCCATTTCAGAACTGCCAGGCACACAAGGAGCAGCTGCCCAGCTAGCTCCACTGGTAACACCTTTCTGATGGCAACTTTTCCCATTAGTATACCTTTTAGTCCTTTTTTGGGGGGGTTGGGGTTTTGTGTTTGTTTGGTTCGGGGGTTTTTGGTGGGGGTTTTTTGTTTTGTTTTGTTTTGTTTTTCTGGGTTTTTTTTTTTGTTTTGTTTTGGTTTTTTGTTGTTGTTGTTGTTGGTTTTTTTGGGGGTTTTTTTGTTTGTTTGTTGTTGTTGGGTTTTTTTTTTTTAAGCTGGTGATTTTGGGCCTGCTTCACAAAATCCAGGAATCATAATTTTTAAAAAAGCAGGAACGTGGGAATTGCGGGTTTTGCCCTACAAGCCAAAGATTGAGCCAGAGCAGAATAAGGATCCCCTCAAGGGAATCTCACATTTTTTAGGGGAAGTATACAGCCAGAGAAGATCCTAGGAACTGGTAAGGCATTGACTGTGCCATGGGGTGGGTCATCTATTCAGCTTTTTTCTTCCCATTCTTAACTCCAGTTTCTTTGGACAAACCCTTGCTGAGTTGTCCCTGGACACTCAGCCCCCTAGTTCATGCAGCTCACACAGCTCAGGGTTTTCCAAACCACCACCTTCCTCTTGCCTACCCTGGAGTGGTGTCTTCCATTTGTTCTGGGACAGTGGCAACAACCTGCCTTTTTCCCCTGCTGGTGCTTCTTGCACCCACACACCCGCCTTTCCTCTTCAAGGGTGTTGCTGGGCAGAGCTCAGCTGCAGGACATTGTTATGCTGCAATATATTCACTAATAGCAAAACTGACTAACAACTATGCAGGGGGAAGGGTGGTTGAGGCTGGTGACTGCTGGCCACATCCCAGTGCTTTTCTTCTGCCTTTTATCATTCCTAATTCTCACCCAAATCAATGTGATGTTGTCCGCAGAGGCCTCTGCTATTCCCTCTGCTTCTGCAACATGATTAAAAACTTAGATTCCTTTCAAGCAGAGGAATGCCCCCAAACACATGGCCTCACATGTACATGCATTTATGGAGGAAGTTAAATTCTCTAATTGCTTGACTGGATCAAGTGCAGGCTGCCAGCATTCCACTGAGCAGCAGAACAATGTATAGCCCTTGTGTCCTTATGCACCAGGCAAGGCTTATCAGCCTCTGTAGGGGCTAATAAAGCAGCTTTCAAATGAGTCAGTAGACTTAGGGCTTCTTTTATGCAAGATTTCTGTCTGGGAATATTTTTGTGAGAATGTTTAAAAAAGACAAAGGAGCATGACTTCAGCTTTTCACAGAAAGCAAATCCACTTAAAAGTGCTTTTGGGGTTAGTTTTTCACCATCATGAGAACACTGCAGTGGAGACGGTAGAAGTGAGCACCCAGTGTCATGCCTTTCCTGTAAAAATAGCTGGGATGTTGTGTTTCCACTCAGTCTGTGCACTGGCATTCTCACCTCACTGCTGCATCTTGGGGTGTGTGCCAGGAGAGCCAAACAAACCCCGCCTTTGGCTGGACATACGTCAACAATTTTGTTTAGAGAAGAGTTTTGGTTTGTTTAAAAAATATACAGTGTTCCTCTGGAAAGCATTCCTTCCTATGCTACATCCAGCTGTCCCAAGGAGGAGCTTGGCTACTGCTTTGAAGCCAAAAAAACCATTCATCTGTATCTCAAGTTACAACAGCTCCTGAAGAGTAACTGGGAAACACTTGGAATTCTGTGCAGTCCATGAGCTCTGGCAGATGTAAGATGCTTACTTCCAACTTTACACTGTCACTCTTGCAAACTCCAGCTCATGGAGTAAAAGCACAAGAAAAGAAATTCAAACCCTGAGAAAAATGGGTGTATCATCTTAGGAAGAGAACTCTGGTTAGCCTGAGTGCAAACACAAGCAGTAAGTGAGGTTGGAAGTAAGCAGAGAAAATGCCTAATGGGGCCCGTGCCTGCAGTATCTGCTAGGAGCAGGAAGCCCTGATTAGCTGCACACTGGTGCATTGTTTGGGTTTGTATAGGATCTGACTTCCTAGGTCATGAAATCAGATCCTGAGTTATTTTTAAAATGAGCTGCTATTTCATATTAATTTTCGACTTTATGTTTGATATGTCAAGTCAAATTTATTTGGGTAAGCTGTGTTTCGCTCTGACACCCACAGTGCAGTCATCACCGCATTCCTGGTGCTGGGGGCAGAAAGCAGGCACTGACATGGGGACATTTGCACTGCCAGGCATTGTCCTCAGGTACTGACACAAATTTGTTTGGATTTTGGAAAGAGCGATGCTTATACATGGCTGTGAGTATGTATTTTTTCATTTAAAATCAACTTCACAAATCAGAAGTAAAATTAAACACCCTGCAGCAGTTTATCAGTCAGAAAGATAGATGAACCAAGAAAAAGAGATGAACTTCATAACATTTCCATGGAAAAAAGCAGCAAGGGTATTTTGGACAAATGAATTAGGTGAATTCCTGCATGAGACACTCCCAGGGAATGCCCTGTCCTTGCTCTTCCAGTAGGTGCTAGATGGATTTCAGTTTAGTTGTCTCCTCTGATTTCAGGATAGCAAAAAGCACAAGCAGCCTTGCTCTTGTGCTGTTTACAGCCTGTGTCAAAACCAGATCTTTAAATTCCAGCTGCAAGTCTCCCTGGGACCCAAGGCAAAAGCAGCACTGCAAGTTCTGGCAAAACACTGTATTTGCCAGATGGATGGCTGCTTTTGGCGCCAATTTCAGCTTCTGGATATATATCTACATATATAATGCAGAAAGAACTCTGTGCAGAAGAAAAATCATGTTCTTCCAGACATAGAGAGATGAAAATTGCACCAGATACAACTGCTACTAGAAGCAACTGTTGCCTGAATAGACTTACTGAATATAAATTTCAATGCAAATTCTAGAACAAACATTTTTTTCAGCATATTTCTAGAGATTTCTCTGCCTAAAGACATCCCTCTGTTTGATTTGGACTGAACTGCTGCTGCAGGCTCTCTTATTGCTGTCTTCCGTGGATAACAGAGGAGGAAACAGAAGATGGAAAAACTCAGAACAAGTTGTATCAAAGGTCCTAGCCAACATTTGTATAATGCAGAGCTTCTCTGCCTTCCACAGAATTGCTGTGGAATAAGGAAAATGCAATCCATATGATGCAATCCATTTGATTCATGCTTTGACTTGAACGGCTTGTCTGGGTTTGGCTTCACTTGGTAGAGATCATGGTAACAAAAGGAGAGGTTTAATGACTACTTCATCAACTGAGAAGAAACATTTCTATTGTCTTTCAGAACCCAGTAAATGGGTAACAGGTGAAGAAAATGTGCAGTGTTTGGAAACCTTTGATATGGGAGGCTGGGAGGACCTGGCTGTGATGCTGAGCCAGGCTCAGTGCTGCCAACTGCATAGCAATGCCATTTATGGTCACTTATTCATGAAATCCCTTCGAGTTACGGTGCCTGTGGCTTCTGAAAAGGCAAACCTTTAACTACGGTAAGCCTCAGCTGCTGTATCTTTAGCATTACTGGATGCTGGGTTAGGGGATGAGCTGCCCTACGGGGATGTGAGGATTAGCATCTGCACACTGGTTTGAATGTGCTACAATTTATTTTATGGCATTTGTTATGCATGGCTTTTGTTTTAATGTACAAAGCTGTCCTGTGCTTGGATAAGGCTATTATGTGCCAAAAATTTATAACTATTTAAAATCTCCTGATAAATTTGTAAGGCTACTACCCAGGTGCTACAGCCCATGGCCCGGTTATTCTTTTTCCAAGCCTTTGCCCTGACAACTCACAAGTTCTGATGGCCCCAGGGTACAAACCTTCAGTGTGCTGCTGTTTTGACAGAAACCTTTGGAAAAGATGGAGGCATCCTGTTGGCTTTTCACCGCACATTTCTGCTGAGATATGATGCATCTTCAAAGACACCTGTGTGGGGTTAGTTGTAGTTTGGGGAAAAGAGTGTCATTGCTCCTTGTGTAGCAGCACCACTGAAATCTTTAAAAGGTGACATTTCTGTTGCACAGATCCTCAGAGAGGTGATAACTAAAGCACAACCTGCCAGGGGCAGAGAAAAGTCCTACCTGCAAAGATTCAGCCTAAATGCTCAGCCACAGCTGACCCCTGCTCTAAGCAAAGTGTGCAGATTGTGGATTAACAGTTGAGATTAATTCCAATTCTTGTCCTCTTACAAAGCAAGCTGTTGCTGAACAATGTGTCAAGCAGAGAGCATGTACAGTCTCCCAAATGGCTGGGCTCTCTCATGTATGGCCCATGACTTGGAGGAATCCAAAAACATATCATCACATGAGACTGTGATAAGTTGATTCCCCTGAAACAGACCTGACTTCATTAGTCACCCCATCATGTGCTGTTCACTGATGTCAGCAAGGGCCCATGCTGCCACTCCCCACACCCTTCTGCTTTTGCAAAGCTAGGCTTCAACAGACTTTTCCTCAATGAAACAGCTGGTGTTACAGCTGCCATATCCCTCTGCTGTTAGTGTACTCCAAAAAATCAATGGCAAGTGTCCACCATGGAGCCCCATGGTACCATTCTAGGGCCCCCAAGGCCCTAGATTAATTAGATTAAATTTCCATTAAGGATTGTCAATGATCCCAAAAAGAGCAGCAACAGACCTGCCAAGGCCAGCCAACTTTTATTTACCTTTACAGTTTAAACCGTGCTCTTAATTTTTTTAAGCCTACCAACAAAGCAACGTCCTGTGAATTCAGAGACTTTAATGCCATATTCTGGTTTGAGAGACATTCTGCAGTGACTTTTTGCTAAAAATAGAGCATGCCATAATTAATTGCCCTTACAGTTTATTCCATTTGTCAAGGCTGTATTTTCAAACACAAAATATTCTGAGCAGTTCCATGATAAAACAGTGATTAAGTGGGAGAGGAAGCCTTCTGTTGCTGAATTCAACAGGGTCTTTTTAAATTCAGCTTTGCAGTGAATTACCACAGAAGAATAATATTTTTTTAAACAGTGAAAAAAATCATTGCTGTGTTTTTACAACTGCTTAAAATAACCGAGAAAGCAATGACAGTGTTCTTCCTTCCTTGTATCTGCATCTAGCAAGTAAATGAAGAACAGAATGGAAAGATCTTTGCCATACAGGAGAAATCAAAAGAAAAATGTATCTACCCCAGAGCCCAGAGTTGAAATCTCCCTCCCTTCTGCCTATATACATACATCCACACATCTACCCATATAAATATGCACATAAGGTATTTCTGCAGGCATACATTAGTTCATTTGTAATAATATACAGTACCAAGATGGTATTCCAGCAAGTACAGATTCATGGGTTAGCTTGTTTTTATTTCCCTGTCTCCTGATGAAACTTCAAACACAGGTTCACTTGTGTTAAACTGTCTTCCAACTTCATTTCAAAGGAAATACAGTTTTTCAGGTCAAATGTGACCCCCAAAAAATCCGATCACAGAGCAGTACAGAGGGACTCTCTCATCAGTAGATGAGACCAGGCATTGATGCCCAGCCCTGCAGTTGCTGCCACAGATGGATATCACATTTGTGGCCAGGCAGGTCCCAGACAGGGCACCTCTCCTGGTCTCAGTCACCCATGCAGACGATGGGGTGCCGTGCGGGCAGAGGCTGTCCCTCTTTGCTTCCTGTTAGCCAGAAATCTTGATCAGACCATAGCTGTGAGGGTCATCTGTGACTGGGAAGAAAGGAATGAAACAAGATCTGTTCCTCAGAGCAGAAATTATTTTGCTTTTTTCATTCTCTTCCCATAAAGCAGTGTATGTTTCCCAATGAAACAAAGCATGTCAGGATGCAAAAGGCTGAATTCTGATAACAGCCCCTGTGATGTGCAGGGAAGGGCAGCTGTGACAGAGGTTGCTGCATCCAGACCACCAGTACCCCACCAATCCTGCATGATCTCAACAGCAACAGCCCCGACTGTGCCACTGCCCTTGTCCTGAGTCTGACAAGGTCAGCTGGGCTTGTGTCTCTGCCAGAGCTTTGCTGAGAACTTCACATCTGTTTTTGTGCCTCAGTGCTTCTGATGAGATGGATGGATGGATGGATGGATGGAGTGAGTGGTGCAAAACCACTCAAAGAAACCACTGTCCTTATGTGTGCAGAGCATGTCATTGCACAGTATATCATTGGGAAGAAAATTTTCTTTGCTGGGTCTGTGGAAAAATGTACTTCTATTGAAAATTTTAACTAAATACACAAGTTAAAAATAGAGGTCCCAATACTAATTCTGCCTTTTTTCCTGTGTAATTCCTGTTCATTGTCTTTGTTACAGAAAAAATAATGTCTGAAGCTTCAACTGTCAGCATGGCATGGGCACAAAATGATAATAGTGTGCGTTACTAGGTGTGGGAGTGAAAAGGAATGGAAATTTAATCATTATAAGCAATCAGCTAATCTAGACGTGGAATGGTTGCTAAGGAGTCCCAACCCAGGCCAAAGTCAATAAGCAATTAGTATCTATTAAAAGATGAAGTATAGGATGATGGGAGAAAAGTCCTTGAGAAAAGGCTCAGCTCCATGTTTCCAGGCTGCTTTCTCCTGGACTGGACAAGCCTGCACTGACAGCAGAGAGCTGCTTGCAGAAGCACAATCTGCTGTGGCTGCAGCATCTCTATGCCCTGTCTCTGTAAATTCAAGCTTCCACTTAATGTCAGTTTTTATTTTAATAATAAAAGCAGCTTCCTGCTGCTTGGCTCAGTAACTTGAGGAAAGGGCAGTGGCTGCTCTGCCATGAGATACACTTCAACATTTCACTGTACTAAATCTGATCTCTTGATTTCTTTGATAGTTTTAAAACAGGAGGCAATGCTAATTAGGGGGAAAACGGAAGTTTAGATATAACTCCACTTAACCTCACCTTCATATTTTCTTTTTTCTTAATTTATTGTCAACAAATGCATCTAATATAAATTAGTCTGGGGGAGGGATCTATTAGGTCACTGGAGAGAAACCATGGTGTGATGGTTTACTGGAGGCATTAGAATAACTCTCTTGAAAGAAAATAATTGGACATCTGTATTCTAATTTTCTAGCTGAGAATGACTACAGTAATTTAATTTATTGATTGTGTTTTAATGGATTTGTCTTCTCTGACAGATACCTGCATCTTTCAGTGTGGCAGCCTTGATGTAAATAGGTAGACACACACACTTTGCTTGAATCGGTGGAGCAGCTCCTGGTAGCAAAGCCAAGACGTAAGTGCGTGCTGGATTGGACTCAAGGGGAGGGTGAGTGGGTGGGCACACGCTTCCCTCGGGATGGGGACACACAGGGACACCTCACCGCAGCGACCCAGTGTCATGAGATGTCTCGGCGACCTGAAAAAATTCAGTATGCAGCAAGGCAGCTGGAGGCTTCTATTGACTCTGCTGACATCAAATGAGTCAGCTGCAAGCCACAGCCTTGTACGTCAGCAGGGAGTGGCACACCAGGAAATCAGTCACAAAAGTGGGGGAAGAAGCAAAGAACCCCCCAAGAATTCGAACCGTAATTGACTGATTCTAGAAGTTTCTATTATTTTCAAATGGCGGATAAAATCGTGTCTGTCGGCACAAAGGTTGCTGTCCCTCTGCCACATCGCATCTCGTGTGAGCACTCAACCTCTCCCGGCACGGGCCGTGCAGAATCGACCCCCCCAGCCCAGAGGCCTGGCTCTGCCGGCCACCCTGCACAGCTCTGCAGGCCCGGGGAGGGGTCACCCACCCGTGGCTGCATCCACCCTCTGGCGGCCTGACCTGTGTCGCCTGAGTGGGACTATGGTGGAGGTTTGCGGGTGGGTCGGGGACTGTGCTCCTGTTACTACTGGGTTTCATTTGTCCGTGGGGCGAGGGGACTGCACCCCAGCTGGGCACGAGCACCAGGCCAGCTGCGCTCCTGCCCCTGTCCGGGGGCCGCATCCCAGCCCCGTCCGGCACCTCGGCCACGTGAGCGTCGGCCAAGCGTGGCCCCCAGTCCATCAAGGGCTCGGCCAGGCCGGGCCGGCCCCCGCAGACCGATGCAGCGGGCCGCGGGGTTCATGCGGCGGAGGGCGTGCCACTCCCGGCGGATAAAGGCCGGGCGGCGCCGCGGGGCTGCGCAGTGCGGTCGGGCAGCGGCAGCAGGAGCAGGCACGACAGCACGAAAAGCAGAAAGGCCGCTGCTGCGCGCCGCACTCAGCACTCCTTCCCTCTAGGCGGCCGGGCGGGGCTCGGGCGGAGCGCAGCGGATCGAGGAGGCGGAGCAGGGCTGGCCATGAGCACGCAGGCGCGGGGTCAGGGCGTGCGGAGAGCGGCCGATCCTGACGGAGAGATGCCCGCCACCGAGAAGGACCTGGCGGAGGACGCGCCTTGGAAGCGGATCCAGCAGAATACCTTCACCCGCTGGTGCAACGAGCACCTGCGCTGCGTCAACAAGCGCATCGGTAACCTGCAGCATGACTTGAGCGACGGGCTGCGGCTGATCGCTCTGCTGGAGGTGCTTAGCCAGAAGCGCATGTACCGCAAGTACCACCAGCGGCCCACCTTTCGCCAGATGCAGCTGGAGAATGTCTCGGTGGCCCTCGAATTCCTGGAGCGGGAGAGCATCAAGCTGGTCTCCATCGGTGAGTGTGTCTCTGGCGGGCCGTTTTGTTGTTTTCTCGTTTTATTGTGTTTTTTTCCTGTGCTGGACCTTTTCCTGCCGGAACCATGACGGGGCTCAGGGCAATGGGGGCTGCGGGCTCGGAAGCTGAGGGGCTTCTGCTGCTTCGGTCTTTAAAGAGTTGTGTGTGCCGTGGGGCTGCCCCACAGCTCGGCTGTCGGAGCTGGCAATGAGCTCCTGTCCTCAGCGTGTTCCTCTTGGTCACCACTTAAGAGGTGAAGCTTTGCTTTCAGGTCTTTCCTGAAGAAACCTTGTGCCAGAGCGTGTTCTCTCCCTGTGCAGGCAGTTCCTCCAGGCACTGACCCTTCCAGCAGCCCGGCAGGGGTATGCGGCAGGACGATGCCGCTCTAGCTGGGCGTACCTGCGCTCTGGCAAGGTGCTGGAGCCAGACTCTCGCGGCTGTGTGGAATAGCTACAGCCGCAGGTAGTATAGGAGAGTGGGGAGACTTTGCTCACCGCAGCCCAATAGATGATGCCAGTGTTCAGATTAACATTGATACTTGCCTAAGCACAGTTGCATGTTTTGAATAGGATTGCACTTTTCTTCTCAATCTTTCTACTGCGGTTGGTTAGGACAGGAAATGTTCAAGGAACCCTGCTAAGCCCAGGCAATAGGTGCTTTGAGCTGCTGCCACCCAGGCTGGCATGCGATTTGTCTGCCCGCACCATACTGGAGCATGCAGTTTGTTTATAGCTGGTTTAGAGACTGCTGGCATGCACGTCGGATTGCGGATGATTCCTTAGGAATGCATTCGGTGACCGTTTGGGGAATAGCTCAGGTGTGGCCACAACGCGGTCTGTAAAGCAGTAATTTGAATGCCTGAGAGCTCTCTGAGAAGGAATGTGAATGCCTTTTCTAGCTCTTTGCCACATAACTATACTTCCTGATGACTCTGGCCTCGATGAATTGCACGGCTGAATTTGGGTGAGTGTATCTCTCCTCAGTTGTCTGAAATGCTTGGCCAAGGTAAAAACTGTTTCTCTTCAAAGGTTTTAACTACAAAAGCAAGCAAATAGAAAGTCTCTCTCTCCAGTTTCGGGGAGACCTGGTCCTCTCTGGAAACCTGTAGCTGGGTACTCTCTTCCTCTCTACTAATGTGTAAAAGCAGCTTTGGACAAGAAGTGAGGACTCCGAGTAGCTGATTGTCCTCCCTGGGCAGAACAGCTAATGTACTTTGGCAGCTGGGAATGAAGCTGGCACTAATTATTTACTTTGCTCTCAGTGGGGTTTGAATTGCAGCTGCTGATTCCTGGGCTGAGCTTTTGCTAACATCAGAGCTCACCTTTCTATGGCAGCTGCTGGACTAGCTCCAACACCAGGCCAGCACTCACCTCCTATTGTATTGTTTTCCCTAGAAAATTGTTGTTGCTCCAGCTGCCTTCCTATTTGTGGAACTTCCCCAGGGTGGTGGGTTTGGGAGATCAAGGATACTCCAGTCAGGTCTGACTTTCAGTGACTTCCATTTTAGAAAAGCTGCTGTGGCTGCACAGCTCCGTTACATGGTTAGGCTGAACTGCAGGGTGTCTGTAATCATTTAAGACATGTCTCTTTGTTTTACAGCTTACTTCCATTGTGCTGGCTATTAGAAAACCAAATAAAATTTTAAAAACCCAAACCCTGAGAAAACTTGAAGGTTTGAGAGCATGGAATGACTATGACTGCTACTTCTTTTGCCATATTCCAGCCTCTGCATGAAGGAGTGTAGAGCTCCATCAGTGCTTTGCCACCTGAGCTGTCCTGGATGAACTGAGCCTGTTCTGAAAAAAACCCATTATGAATGCCCTTTCCAAAAAAGACATTCTGAGTGAGCCTTGCAGTGTTCTGCTGGGTTGAAGGGCTGAAGCCCTTAGCACCTGTCCTGCAGGTGAAGTGTCCTTTAGGTTCACTGCCTGCCCCTGGTGTGTTTTTTCCTGCAGGTTCTGAAAAACTTGAGGCTTCCTTTTTGTTTCTACTCTTTAGTCTCTTTTATGTTGTTAAACAAAACCAGGGCCATTGCAGACTCTGGAGCTGAAGTGAAAAAAAGAAACTAGTAAAGGCTCTAGGTGTAGAAGACCAGGTTGGTCTTTAGGGCCTGGGGTGTTTAGGGCCAACTCTGAGCCAAATCAGCTGGGAAAACCTGACAGCTGTGCTTGCTGTACTTCTGGCATTAATAATGCCATCAGACCTCTGCTAAGTGGATTCAGTGCCTGTTCCAGTTATTATTTAACTTCCAGGAACATCTTGGAAGCCATGTGTTATGGCTCAGCTACCGCTGCTGTACTATAACCACATTTTAAAACCTTTCCAGTAGCAAGGTTTTGGCGTTCAATGTTTGTCTGTTTAAAATAAGTCTGCCTATACACAGTGTTTGACCACAACCCTTTCTAGATGCACATTAGCAGCCCAACTTCTCTTACTGCTGTTACCCTTTGTTTAGTCCCCGCTCAGTGTCTTTTGCTAGTTTCAGGAGGCTTTTCTTCCAGGCATGAAGTGTCTTTACTTCAATGCAAAATTGACTGCATGTATAAATCTACTGTAGAAAAGGCAATGAAGCACACTTTGATTAGCACCATCCAGCAAAGATGGGAGTGAAGGCTCTGAAAAAGATGGTTTGGGAGTAGGTGACTTCATGGAGCCCTCTGCTCAACATGAGGTGGCTGCTGTGCTGCTCAAGTGTTAACAAGTGTTAAGTCTAGCCTTTTTCCTTGTCTGCTAGACTGAGATAATTGCAAATTCCTGGGTGCTGAGTGGCATGCTGCATGACAGGCACTGAGAGTAGGATGCCAGGAATGTAGAGCACAAGGGCTTTGCTCTTGGCTGACAGGGCTGAATCAACACTACAGAATACTTACCAGAGAAGAGAGGGGAGTTGAAGCTAATTTGGCATTGAGCTTGTCCCTAGAAACCCTGGTAGCTGGCAATAGGAGTCAGCTGATCTAGCTTAGAAACTGAGGAGTTGGGTGGCTGAAGCCTGGCAAATGGTTTTGGGGTTGCAACCCAAGGTTGCAGCTGGCTGGCCCTAGGTTGGTACTCTGCTGCTTAGTTCCTGTTGGCAGTGTTCTTACGGCCACTGCTCACCCAGCAGCCTCAGATCACTAGTAGAGGGAGGATAGTTTCCAAGCTGCTTTGTTGAGTAAAACTGCAGTCTTGGGCTGCTACAGTCAGATTGAGCAAACTGAAAAATGTGGTTTCTCTGCCAGGATGCACTTTCACCAGGTAAGTGACCTGGCTTGCCTCACAAAGGCAGGATGTGAAGTGTCAATGCAAGTAAATGAACGGGCAGTGGCATGTCTGCTGCCATGGCAGTAGGATCCAGTGCTGGCCTTGGCTATAGCTGTGTGATTTGTTTACAGATTTGTCTCTGTGGTGGTCCTGTGTCCTGCTGCAGTGCCTGCAGGGAGTTAAGCTGTTGCAGGAAGGAAGTGGATGAGGATAGTATGGGGTTATAATCATGGTCTGTTGGTACTTGCCTCATGGAGAGTTTGGTGGTGGCATATCCCAGCTGCAGGACTACTGACCAAACCTAACTTGTGCATTGGGTGGGGTTTTGGTTAATGACCAAGTACTCGATGCACACACTGTGGTCTATAGTGTGCTTAAGGTGAATGTATCAAGACTCTATAAAGTCTGAGGACCTTTTAGAAATCTCATTTTAGGAAAATAGTTGAAACCACCTTTCTTCCCTATGCTGCTGATACTTTAAAGAATGACAAAGCAAACTGTACATTTCTAGAGGGAAAACTGTAAAACAGTAAATGTGTTGTCCTGTAATGCTTAGAGCTAGGTCCTTGAAAACTGCAAAAAGAAAATATGTTTTCAGCCTGTGTACATTTAAGGGTTCTTCTGCCTCACTCGGTGTTCTGTTAACACATCATAAGGAGGTACACTGCCTGCCACTTATCTGGGACTTCCCTGGATGCTGCTTGCTGGAAAATATCCAGTGTGTCTTGGAAGCAGATTTCTGCTTCTTGGAAATATGACACTCCTTCTACTTGAAAATAATTTTTGATAGATGGGCAGTGGACCTCTTTGCTGGAGGTGGCTTCAGCTTTGAAAGGTGCTTAGTCTCCTCAGGACCTTCTGTTTCAGTAGTTGGATTGCTGGTCTAATGAAAAAATGCTTTTGCCTGAGCTAGGAGTTCTAGATTACAGGAGACTTTAAGGTAGCTTACACAGACTGTTCTTGCATTCTTTTACATATGAGCGGAAACTTGTAAAGTGATCAAACTTCAGTAAAATTACTTAGGGCCAGTTAGACTAATGTGCTAAACAGCTTTTTCATTTAAGGCACTGAAGGCTATGCCAGCTATTTAAGATGGACCGAAATCTTAACTGCTCCATATTCTAATGCTATGTCCTGTATTGACTTACATGGGGATATTTAAATCTAAATGGGTTAGGATAACTTTTTTCTACCCTACAACTGTAACCTAAGAATGTGGTTAGGCGTGTGTGTGGTCATGCTGCTATGTTGCCAGCATTGTTCTGTGTCTGCTCCAAGCAATGGGAAGTAAAACAATGGTCTCTGAATCCCCTAGGCTGCAGAGGAATTCTGTTTTCTCTCTGCCCTTCAGAAAAAGACTTTGATGAGCAGCTAGTTTGAGTCCTGAACAAGGGTCTGCTAAGTTTAGACCACTAATGCATATTTAGCAAGCATACCACAGTGAAAGTGTGTTGCTAGTGATGTTGGAGTGAACAGCCTCTACTACTGTGATGTTTACCAGATCCCTGCCATCAGCATCAGCTGGCCCTGTCTTCCTTTATTGCCTGGCATGATAGCTCATGCATATGTCACTTGACTCATAAGTCATTACAGTAAAAAAGACACAGAGCTCAGTGAACTAATATTTGGCTCTGTGGTGTGATACCAGTGTGCCTGAAGAGCCTGTCACAGTGGCTCTTGCTTACAAAGCACTGAGTGTGACTCTGGCTGTTGGTGAGGTGGCCAGGCTTTCTGTAGACAAAGTATAGGTGCCTGTGGGGTTTTCTTGCCTTCTTTTCTTTTTTTTTTTTTTTCCTCTGATGTGGGTCATTTTCTGGAGTATCCACCCATGGGGAGAAGGAGTGCATTATGGTAGTGATGGAAACACATGGTGGGTGGAAGTAGGTGAGGATGGCTAGCTGCAATCAACTTGGATGTGGCAAGAAAAACGAAATTGGATATACCAAGTGTGTCTCTGCTGGAGGAAGGAAATGCTGGTGTATCTAAATGTTAACTGCTGTGGTAAGAATCCAACCCAAAATATACACAGAAAAGACTAGGGGAAGGCACCTACTCTTGTGTGGAGATCTGAGCAGTGTGCTGAAACCTTCACTGCATGGCACTGCTTAGCTTGTTGCAGGCTGAATTCCTGCTGATGGTCAAAGGTGGTGGTGGAATAGTATGTGTCTTTAGGTGGTGTTTGAAGGAATAAGAGTTGCAGTTTCATGAAAACACTGTGTCTGTGAAACTTGTGCTAGCTGCTTCTGTATCTTTTATTGATTGCTTTACATGTCTGTCTGTGTGAGTGGTAAAAGTGGATACTTAGCTCTTGCAACCCCCCACCAGGTGGGGTGAGTAGAGCTACCCTTTTTCTTCCTGGAAACTTGACGGGTTTGGAGTTGAGTCAAGTGAGATCTGGGGTTCTGTGGAATGGGCTAAGCAAGCTCTGCCTGTTGATTTGGATTTGTGCAATGAAACTCTAGTGAGTTTTCTTTCCCTAGGTTCTGCTGCTGGGAACTTGGCACCAATTTTCTTTCCCCACAAGGCAAAAGTTTGTGTAGTTGCACTGCTGCCTGTTTGTGTTCCTCCTGAGGAAGAACTAGTGCTCTGTAATCTAATAGGGAGGACTTTCTTCTAGGTCATCACTAGGAAATAAATCCCGGTTCTGTACTGAAAAGCCTTGCAGTAAGTGTATCTTAACCAGATGGTTCTCTGGGCTCTGATGTGGTCTCTAACCTGTCAATCTCTCTTGGCTCTCTGTCCCTCCTGGAACTAACTTTGAATTTTGAACATGCCTACATAGTATCTGGTACATCACACTGAGGACTGGATCTGCTGTAGTGGGCTTTGGGTTCATCTAATGGATTGCAAATCCTCATTCTTCTGTAACCAGTTGAAGTCTCAACATCCATAGTGAGACGTGTTCATGGCAACTGGGATACAACCACTGCAAGAATAAACTGGATTTTTTGTGCTAGTGAAAATAAGGTAGGCCACTTCAAACAGCAGCCAAATGAAGCTTTGCTCAAGTTCCTGGGGAAGCAAGGGTTGCCTGGCACATCCTCTTTTGTGGTGGGTAAGGCAGCAGACACTGCCCTGGGCTGCCTGGGAGTGGGCAAGAGGGCTGTCTCCTGTGGTGTGATGGGTTGAAATTGTTTGAACCTCCTGCTGATGATATTGCCTTTGAAAGAAAACAGCCATGTCTCTCTGAAGTGTTTAGGAATGACTGCACAAGCAGCTGCACTGTCTGGTTACTAGTGGGGTGCTTTCTCTGAGTCAGGTGATGGCCCTTTGCCGTTCCTTACAACCTGGAGAAGTAGACAACTGAACTAACGGGAAGGAATGAGTAAATACAGAAGGCAGTCTCTTACTTTAAAGAATAAATTCAGCAGATACATCAGAGTTAATTTGTCTGGGTCACTGAAATACAGCAAATTTTGCTGATCAGGTTGGTGAGTCGGTAGGGGCAGAGCTTTGACCATCCAGGTTGTGGCTTTTCTTGCAAAGCAACAAGCTGTTGTCATCTAACAGCAGCAGCAGGTTGCATGAACTCTTCTGCCAGCGTTACCCAGTAACAGCACAAAAATGACTGTGGGCTACAATGACATCATGGGCTGTGGCTCCTTCTCCCTTGCTTCAGGCCATGCTGTAAATCATGATGCATTTGTCAGAGCATTGAATTACTCCAGCGTGAGCTGGCCAGGCTGTGTGGCAGCACAGTTCCCAAATGATGGGTCCTCTGAGGGTGAGGTGGGCACAGACTGCCCTGCTGACACTAAGCCTGCCTGCTGAGAGGGGCAAATTGGGCAATGCCTGTTGCAGCACATTCCACTGTCACATCGCTGTGGTCAGTTCTGGCATGGTGTGGGTGCTGCGCTGAACAGAGAGCCGCCCTCTGCTTTGCTCATGCTGCTGGGATGACTCTTGCTGCCTCCTGCTTGCCTGAGTGGGGTGCAGGCATTTGCAACACTGGCCACAGCCTTGTGCATGGCTGCTCTGCTGCAGAGCAGCAGCTGAAAGCACTGGATACAACTGCTAGCCTACAGCTGGTGTGCTGCCACCTGTCTCTGTTGAATACAGAAGGCATGGAAGTAACAACATGACTCTCAGCGTAGAGCAAAAATGAGAGCAATCTTTATTTTCTAAGTTCGCTTTTTATACAGTACTTCGGTACAATTCATATGATTGGTCATTAGAGCCTACACTTCTTTGTGCATCTTTGCCAGTAAACAAGTTGGAAAAAACACTACCTGCTGATGGTTTTTCACTTCTCAAGGATTGTTATGGTTCCTCTTTTATTTTTCTCAGGCCACTTTCTCAGGCCTGTGTGAAGGTATTATGTGAATGATTTCACACAGACACTGCAGCTGCTTGATGTCTACAGTTCAGAACATTGTCAGTATCCACAGCCACCCACTTTTTGTGCTGAAACCTGTGTGATGAGCTCTGGGCTGAGCTGTTATATGCTGCTCTGAAACGCCAACTACTATCCTTTGCATTAGTGTTGTGAGCATATCTGGTCCTGGGGGCTGCCCCAACCTGACTGGGGAGTAGGAAGCTGGTGGCTGTTCTCCTCTGCAGCTCACAGCCGACAGCAATTTCAGGCTACCCTGTATGCTTGTGGCTACCTACTGGTTTTGATTATTCTGTGGCCTCTCTTGTAAGGAGACAATGTATTCTGTATTTCTGAGCCTATATTAAAATGCACTGTCGTAGCTGGTGGACCCAAAATGAGTAACTAGTGAGCTATGTTGTGTATTTATTTGCGGGCCCTGCAGCAAAAGGCACAGCGTATAGAACTGTGCTAAGCAAACACCCATGATTTGTGCATTTGAAGGCTATTCAAACACAGAAGAGGAAATACTGTTCCCTTTGGCTAGATACGAACTTGCTCTATCTGTGTTTCCTTTAATTGGTGTAATTAAATGGTTTACATTTCCTTTTCTCACAATAACATTGCAGTAATAGATGCAGCAGTTTTAGTGGACTTTTGCATAGGCAAATACTGGTAAGCCAGGTCTTGGAACTAGTTTAAGCATCAGTGTTAAGACACTGATGGGTACATCCTGGAGGTGAGCTTTGCCTTTGCACAGATCCTCCCTTTTTTATAGGGTGAGTGGTAGGAACAGGTTTCCCTGGTCTCAGACTACAGGAGCAAAGAGCCTGATCTGGGGTGTATGTGCAGGGTCCTGCATTTGTCTTAAATACATCTTCCACACTGGGAACTGACAGTATAATAAATACACTTTTTGTCCGTCATGGTGTGAGACACAAATCTTTGATTTATCTCTCTGTTTTTGATTCTTTTTACAGAACAAGAAATGCTGGCTTGCTAAACAAAATTGGTATCTAGCTTGCACATTAATGGTCCAAGGTATCTCATGTTGTATCACCATCACAGCTAGATAGTCAGTTTCTGTAGGGTTTTTCTGCAAAACTACAAGTAATTCTGCGTGTCGGTCTCCCAAACAATCTGAAGTCTAGGCATCTTTGAGCCTCCTTCAGCAGCTAGATGTTCCTGAAGGGCTGCTTTTTGCTGATGTCAGTCTAGTTGCAGTGACTCTCTGAGCCATTGTCACTTGCTCAGAAACAGCTTGTTATTAAATTCCCTTTAACCTTTCGGACAAGTTGGTGTCCGAACAGACTTAAAATACCGTCTGTGGGAAGACTTGGGATGTTAATCGTGTTGTTTCAGCTTTGTTCCAGATGTTGATTACCACTGTGGTTGCATGCAAATATCCTATAGCTCATGTAACCACTAGAACAAGATCAATGATCTAATTAAAAGTCAAATAGAAACAGCTTTAGTTGTCTCTGGGGATTATTTCTTTTGGTAATTCTTTTAGGTGTGTAGTAAAAATGCAGCTATGAAGAAGCAGAAAATCTAAGCTGGTGACTGCCAGGAAAATTTGTGCTGACACTTGAAAGGGCAGTGACTCCTGGTGCCACAGCCTGAGTTCACCAATGCTGGACTCTGCTGCTGTCAGAAGTCAGGACAAAGACATGGATACTTTTAGAGTGGGAGGACTTTTACAGGGGGACCTCTATAGTGGTGCCACCTTAATGCTCTCAGCACTATATGGTTATGTGTTCCTGTGCTATTTAGTGCTGAATTATGTGAATTCCATGGTATTAACATAGGATGCAGCATATGTACTGAACAACTGAACAGTGACATTGAACGTGGGTGGCCAAAGGGAGGAAGGTAACTTGCCACAGCCCAATACAGCTGCTTTGGAGAAGACCCCAGCTTGCAGAGGTTGCTGCATGTTGATAAAACAGCTCCTGTACCAATAGTACTTCTCTAGCCTAATCTGAGTGCTGAGCAGGAGCAGGGATTTCCAGCGCAGTCAGGGTGCCAATGACCAAGTGAGTTGTCGACTTGGTGGGAGGCCACAAAGTAAGGTGACCTGGGAGTGCCTGCAGATCCCCAAGCTGAGGTGTGCCCTGGGGCTCCCCAGAGCCATGCAGAAGCAGGTGCAGCTCCCAGGTGGCCAGTTATGCTTTTTGCATCCAAAAAACATAGAAGAGCCTGAAACAGTCTTCTAGTGGTCCAGGTTCTCTCCAAAAACATGGGTGAAGTAACACTGATTGCATTCAGCTCACAGCCACTGTTCAGTGGGGTGGCTCAGCACTGCTCTTGTCCCCAGTGCTGTCACACTAGATGATCTGTGGCTGCTCAGGGAGCATTGCTGAGCATGCTAATGACTTGCAGACACCTGCAGTTATAGGGATAGAAGCATATGCTACTCCTGGACAAGGGTATTGCAAAGACCTTGTCCCAGAGAATTAACTGCACTGCCATTGGAATTCTAACTGGAGTATATCCCAGTCTACTGCTTTCTGGAGGGAGGCAGTTTGGAGCTACACTGCAAGGGTCATCTCATGGAGAAGGTTTGCTTTGCTATGAAAGTACTGTGAGATGGAAACTTGAGCAAGAAGCTGCTAGTTCAGGCCCTGTAAACAGTGGAGATGTCTGGGATTTCCTGGGTGGAATGCTTTGCTGAATGACTTGACTCAAACAGGGAAGCCCTCTGAAGTTAGTGGCATAAAGCCCTACTTCAACACTTCACATTTTGCTGTTGTTTTGTAGCCTAGCTCTGAGTTTGGTGTTTGAGTAAAGAAATATTTCCTCTGATATAGATAAATAACTGAAGAGAGCTATGTCCCTTTGAAAGGTTTTAATTGCAAAGAGAAAAAAATGAGCTGCTTCACACATAGTGCTGCAGCTATTGGTTGAAAGCACTGCCTAAGGCAGAGGAAGTTCAAATATTTAAGTTAACCAGCTTTATTACTTAAACATAGGCTTTAACAAGGCTGCAGAATATTTCTTACTTTACCTGTAAGAGAAGTAACTCAGACTTCTGAAGCAGTACCTGATTAGCAAGAGTATTTAAACTCAAATGTAGAAGCTGAAAGAAGCAGCCCAGACTTTCTCTGAGAGTAAGATAAACACCTATGGGGCTCTTGCATCTGGATGGAGGTACTAGTATGCCAGTAACCATTTTTCATGGTGGAAATGGAGGAATTGCTAAAAATGGACATCATCTAACCTGGTAGGCATCTGGAAGAAGTATGGGAGATCAGACAGAGCAGCATAGCTTGTGAAGTTGCTGCAACTATTCCAGCTCTAGAAAAATTGCCCCTACAGGCAGTGCTCTACATTTTTAATGTTGTGTTAAAAATGTGAAATGCAATAGGCTTGCAAATGTGAATAATGTAAGACTGCAGATTAAAAAAGGGATCTTGCAACTGGTGAGGATTTGGGTAATTGCCTGCACCCTTCTTGGTCAGCATGCGTGTGATGAAGTGCTGTCGCTGAAGATTAGGGAGAGACCTGCAAGCTTGTGAAGGTTGGAAAGATTTGTGTGAAGCCTTTAGTTGAAGGATTTGAAGTCCAGCCTCTGGAGAGGAAAGGTAGTAAACCTCTGAGCACTGGGCTAGTTTGGAAACTGTTAGCAGCCAGAGACTGTTATGGCTGAGCAGCTCCTGACTAAGTTGGGTTAGGCTGATAGTGTCAAATGATCATATCTGCCTCAGCCTTTTGCTAGGAGAGTGTGAGGATGGCCCGTGAGCAGAGCCCTGGCATGGCACAGGAGGGCAGCTCTGGGGCCTAGGGTTGGCGAGCCCATAGCAGCTGGGGTGAGATGGGGACTTGGACTATTCAGGGCCATGCAAAACCCTCACATTTGAAGCAAAGGCTTTGCTGTGCAGGGAGTGAGTTTGAGTGGGAGGTGGGAGCTATACGGTTTGCATGAGCAGATGTTACACAGCTGGGACTAATGTGTGCTCAAGCTATAGCATTAATCCCAGATAGTCCTCTTTCAGGTGCTTGGAGACCACTTGTGCAGACTCTGCCTCTTTCACAACCATGGAAACTCGTGAAAGCTCCTCTGAAAAGAAATCTGTCTGATAGTGGCTGCTACAGTTGGATGAATTACCTGGGCCTCAAGCCAAGCATCTATTCCTTATGTTAGCGGCTTGTAGCTGAAACTGTATAAACGTAGCGCTCTTGTGTGGGGGGTGTTAAACACACAGAGCTCACATCAGCATGGTGCAGGGGAGAGTCTTGTGTGATGTGCAGATGGAAGTGTGTTTACGGCTGTGTTGCACAAGCATACAAAACTGTGTTCAAGCTTCATTGTTTCCCCAGAAAGAGTGGAGAGCATTTTTCCTTCAAGATGCAGCACACAATATTTTTTTACTTAAGAAGTGGCATTCCAAGAAGAAAGCAACCCCATTCCTTCTTGGAGAGGGGTAGTCATGGTTTCCCGTGGAGGGGGAGGATAGGTGTCTATATGTGTAAATTCTTGGGGAATTAAATCTAGCTGGCTTAAACACAGAAGCTTGAAGACATCTTCATAATGGTCATAGAAAAGCAGCAGTGCCTTCCAGGCCATGCATGTGTTTGTAGTGACTGTGTCCTGCACATCCTTGCTTAGCATGCAGCTGCAAGAAAGCAGCCTGGCTCTGTCACTCCCTCCTGCTTGACACTTACATGGCAATGCTATGGTGATGGCTTGAGCTTGAAGACAGGATGAGGGCTCATTTTGGGTGTTTCATATCATCACAGCAGTGCTGACAGACAGTGGCCCAATGAGATAGTTCTGGTGTTGGGCTACTTCTTGTGCTGTATATTTGTGTTGAGTGAGTACTATGTCTGAATGTCAAAATGAACTGATAAAATTCAGATTTGGAGGGTAACTCCAAAGTGCCTGTTCCAATCTGTTCTGAAGGTACAATTGCACATGTCATAGTTTAAGCCTAGCCAGCAACTCAGGCCCACACAGCTGCTAACTCACTTCCCTGTGGGGGGATGGGGGCGAGGGTTGGAAGAGTAAGAGTGGGAAAACTTGTGTGACAGTTCAATAAGCAAAACAAAACAAGGCATTTATTCACCACTTCCTATGGGCAGGAAGGCGTTCAGCTGTCTGTCACATGTAATGGTTACTGGGGAAGACAGGTGATATCTCTCCAAATATCCCCCCTGCTTTCTTCTGGTTTTGTGCTGAGTATGGCACCATATAGTATGCAGTATCCCTTGAGTCACTGAGGATCTGCTGTCCTCTCAATTTCTTGTGCATCCCCAGCCAACTCACTTGAAACTGTTATGGTGGGGTGAGAAGCAGAAAATGCCTTGATTCTGTGTAAACACTGCTCAGCAGTAACAAAAACATCCTTGTGTTCCTTGTGTTATCAGCATGTTTTTCAGCACAAATCCAAAACCCAGCCTCATTCCAGCAACTGTGAAGAAAATTCACTCTATTGCAGCCAAACTGAGCAGAGCATGTTAGAGTTTCATTACCTTTCCTGTTGCTTCTCAGGGAAATGGTTGGACAGAGATAACTGGAATAACTGTCATTAAGCTGCAGAGTGTCTGTAACTTGGCAGCTGGGCTTATATGCTTCAAAATAAAGCCTGCACAGAGCAGTGCTGTTAGATGCTCAGAATCAGATGATCAAAACTGAGACAAACCACAAATCTCTTGCAAAGCTAAAGTAACTGGCAGGTTACTTTCTGATGTGTTACTAACCCTAGACCACAAAATGTTCTCCAATCCTCAGTACTTTGGTGCTGCAGTGCTGAGTGGAGATGGGTTGAGCTGTGCAGGGTTGCATGAATGGGGATTTCCTTTGAACAGCCCTGTGCACAGTGAACCATAGTCAGTGTAGCAATTCTGGTTTCAAGTGGAAAAATTGAATCTTGCTGTATGTTGCGGCCAAGGATTTCCCCAAACAATAATCACTTCTGATAATTTCAAATGTGTTGGTTTTGGCTTCACAAGTCCATCCCTTGCAGCTTTTGTGCCTGGCATCTGCTGCACAGGAGATGTTAGGCAGCCCTATCTGAATAGGCTCATTTATTTTGGCAAGACTTTACATGCTGTTTCATATAACTATCTTGACCTCTTCACCGTGTGAATAAACACGTTAGTAGCACAGAGATCACTTTGGTGCCTGGAAAGCTCTGTATTATTAGTTGCTTCTTTGGTCTTGCTGAGGCATCTTTTTTTTGTAGCCCTGTCTCTTGCAATTCTTTTATTGTGCCTTAGATGCTGGAGGGTGGACCTTTTTGTTGTCCCCTGCACTGAAGATTGGTAACACTCATTCAGTAATATGAGATACAGCACAGTGCTAACAGCTTGTCAACTAATGCCTCTCCGCCAGCCCCTGGGAGGTCTTTGCATGAACTAGACAGGTTTTTGACCTAGATGAGACCTGATGTAACCTGCAAGATTTAGGATTACTTTAATCCTACAGAGGTGGCTACAGCAGTCTTAGGCTTCAGAAACAATTTGTAGCTTTGTTGTGTCACTTGGCAATATTCTGACCCTACAGATTTTTTTTTCAGTTCAGCCTTTCTGATTAAATCTTGCCTTTCTGGTTGTGTATGCACTAGTTGTGCTGTGAGGACATGCTTTTTTGTTTGCACATGTGAATGAAACAACCTTGAGTTGATCAAACTCTTAGGGAAATGTTTCTTGTGAGGTGTAGACAATTATACATTAAAAACTAAAATTTTACTGTCTTGCTTAAATTGAAACTCATTTTGTATGAATTCACTAGTGATGTTGCTGACTCAGGTGTAGCTGTCTGCTCTGATGGGAAGCTGAAGCCTTCCTGTGCCATGGCAGTAAATGTAATGATTCCTGGGTAGTGCAGACCTGGCATAGGGTCATCCCTTTTTCTCTCCTGTCTCATGACTGGAGCAGGGAGGTGTAGTTTTTGTCATGTTACTTGGTTTCAAAAGTTGAGCCAGTTGTTTCTCAGCAGAGTGTGACAAAGGCAGGAGGATGCCTTCTTCCCCCTCCCTCCATCAATTAACAGAAATCAAATTCTGGCGTGTTCACTCCCTACTGCAGGGACATTCCTTCTCAAGTTATTCCTGCATGATTAATTAGCACTTGGGTGCCTTGTGTTGTGCTGTCCCCATGGCTTCGTGGAGCTTCCCTCTCACCCGCCTCTGAACCTGGGCTTCTGGGTGTGAGTGGCTGTGTGCTACCCTGAAGCCATTCTCTGCAGCCCCATCCTATGCTGCCAAGTGCTGTCCAGGGGCTTTCCCAATCCACCTGGTGTCTGTGAGGTTGATGCAGTCAGACTTGGCATGCTGTCAGCTATGCTGTCCTGGAGGAGGGGGTGCTGCTGAGTCGACTTGAGCCTAAAGGGGAGCAGAACTGTCCCATGTTGGCTTGGGCTCCCTTTGCATAGTGAAGCATGAAGGCTGGCTGCTCTGCCGCCCAACTTCCACTCATTCTTCCCTGCAAACATGGATCTTTGCCATCAAAGGGGTTGAATGTCACCTGCTGGTTCGGTGGTGGTGCAGAATGCCTGCACTGTCTGTCCCTAGCATAGGCATGTGGGAGCTGCAGTGTCCCAGCCACTCCTGGGACCGTTAGCAGCACTGAGGGGCGTTGGGATGAGCTCAGCAGCAGGGAATGTGCTTTGCTGGTGTAGGGGCTGTGCTCACAGGGCCCATTGTGGGGTGGTTTTGGCAGTGATGCTGTGGGCAGCATCTTGCTGTGGCAGGCCCAGAGCCTATTGTGCAGCTGGCCATGTATGGGGCGGGAGCTGCAGGTGGGGCACAGGGGTTCCAGGACTGGGGAAACCCCCTTGTAATGCCTCCTGTCCCTCGGTTGCCAGGTGCTCGGCTGTGCCAGTTCTCGAGACAAGCCAGGGTTTTGGGGTCAGTGTGGTGCTGGCACCCTGTCCCGCCAGGCTGGGTAGAGGCTTGCTGGCTGTGGACAAAGCAGCACTCATGGCAACTTGCTGCTCTACAAAGGCTGAACATTCTGATGGCTTCCTTTTTTTCCCCCCTGCCTCAAAAGGATCTCAGATAATGAGCACAGCATTCCCGTATTCTGTTCAGCTGGGTATCTGTGCTGTAGTCCTGCAGCTGTGAGTGGGGACTTGCTTGGCAAGGGAGCAGCCAGGTCTGAAATAGTCACTGTGAATGGCAGATCTTACTGTTCTGTATTGCATCCTTGCTCACTGTTAATCCCATCCCAGCAGCATGTCAGCAGTGCAGAGCCCTCCTGATGTTCACGGACAGTATTCACAACAAGGATTGGATGTGCACTAACACCTGTCTGTGGCTCTTCTTGGATGTAAG
The DNA here is from genome assembly GCA_013400215.1 of Cisticola juncidis. Lineage (NCBI taxonomy): Eukaryota > Metazoa > Chordata > Aves > Passeriformes > Cisticolidae > Cisticola > Cisticola juncidis. The sequence continues at coordinate 178,305 of VXBR01002272.1, read as the reverse complement.
AATAATTGTTTACCTTCTCATATCCTAACTTCGGATATGGCGCTTAAGGCACCAGAAACCTAGGTGGATTCAGACTGAAAGTATTAAGGAATTTGCCTGCAGTTTGACTTTTTTCGCCAACCACCTTAACAATTCCTAATCTTGAAATTCTTGATTTATCCTTCAAGCCCCCTTGGGTGATTTCAGTTTCTCTTGGAGAAGCTGGGTTGGTTGCTGTTGCTTTTATGCTGCTGGTTTAAACTTGCTTTGTGTTATGCCTTTCTCTTCTGGATGTGAGATGTGAGTGGTCTCTGGGTACCTATTAAGAAGTTGGGCAGAACTATTTTAATCTCTTTGCTCCTGAGAGCTCCATTGGTTTGATTATTTGTGTTCTTTACTGTATTAAAACTCTGTGTGATATTTTTTCTTGCCAAAGGTATACTAAAATGACTGGATTTGAACTTATTTTTTCAGTTGCCAGTTCCACCTCATGCGATCCTTTTTAGAGGCCCAGCATGCACAAATAGGCAGTACAGGATGGTGGATGCAAGAGTGGCCTGAAGTTCTCTGACATAATTGGTTTCAAATCCAGTTGAAGTAAACACTATTTTAATAGTTGAAAACCCCCTGAAGTTTAATGTTTAGTATCTCAAATCTGAAGATTTGTCTCACAAAGGAATCTTACTACTTTTTTTTTTAATAACCAGTCACCCTGATAAGCCTAGAAGAAAATGGTTTCCATCCCTTGCAAAAAAACAAAAACCCATATTCTTTTCCATCCTCATGCCTGTGCCCAGATCACCACTCAGTTACTGTTCTTACAACCCTCCAGTGAAAAGTCGTTCCTCCTCTGGAAATTCTACCTTGTAAAAAGCTAAGCGGATTTCTGAGTCTATATGGTGTATCACTTAGACTTCCTGAAGAGACACTTCCTCAGGTGATGAAATCCCTGAGGCTCATCAGTGAAGCTGAGGAGTGGCTGTGCCTTGGCAGGGTGTGGGGAGCTCAGCTAGGAGCCAGTGAGGTGAAAGCCCAGGGAGACTCAGGTAAGCTGGATGCTGAGGATCAGTTGTCCTGGAGGTCGCAGCACTGCCTGCAAATGCTGCTGAGAAGCAGAGATGCAAGGGGAGTGGAGAATGTCAGAGTCAGAGGCTGGCAGGTCACAGCTAGGTATCCACAAAACCAGCCCGAGTTCAACCAGCTCTGTGCAATAGGCACAGCCAGTGCTTCCGTGGGGTGAGTGGACACAAGCATTGTGCTGACCCTAAGGAGCTGGGATGTGGACCTAGGTTTAGCGGACACTGGAAGAAATGGTTACAGTATGTTCTCAAAATAAAATTCACTACTCAAAAGCTTCTTCCGTCCTTCATTTGTTTTGCGATACTTCCACAGTCTGTATGATTAGCTTGATTTACTAAGGAAGCTGTCTGCTTCGGTAGCTTGTTTCCACTAATTGTCCAGCAGAGAATGACTTGCAGCTCTGCTGTAGGGCAGAGTTTAAGGAACATTGACACAGCATGGGTAGTACTTATGGGTAGTACTACTATGGGTAGTACTTATGCTTAACCTGAATGCAGAGCAGACTTGCACATGAGCAGAAGATACTAGTCACAAAGTTGTTTATAATGCCTTTTTTTTTTAAATTGTAGAATTATAGACATAATAAAGCCCATATAGTTCAAGCCACATGTTCCAAGTAGAATTTAGGAATTTCTACTGGAGTAGATAAATGTGTGAGCTTCAAATCAGTGCCAGGTTTCAATGCTGGCACTGGCTCCCGGGGTCAGCTCTAAGTACAAATGGAGAGGACCAAGCATCGGCAGTTTTCTACTTGGTCATTTGGATTGGAGAGACTGTGCCTTCTGATCACCCTGATTGGGGATGCCGGCTAGCAGGCAAAGCAGTCAGCTGGGAACACACCTCAATGCCCTGGGGTACCAAGGGGCGGCTGTGGGCATTACCCCGTGCACAGGAAGGCTGTCGTCAGGAGAAAGCAAAGGCTGAAAGAGGACTCTGCACAGTGGTATCACTTCAGGTCTTTATTTGTGACTCCAGGGAGCCCCTAGACCTAGGAAGTACAGATTGTGCAGAGAGGCTCTGACACATGGCTCAGAGCCAACAGCCCCTTTTACAGGGAGGAGGATACAAGAACCACTCATCAACCAGTGGGGGAAGGCTGGGGAGAGAACGGGGTATATAACAGACAACAAGGGTAACCATTGAGGGTAGATTAGGGAAGGAACCCTTGCTTTCCAACCTATCACTCGACGCCCTTCTTAGAGCCTTCTAGAGTAAGGGAAAGATGTACACCAAGTGATGGAAAAGGGATCAGGGAGGGGGTATGAGGATTGACATATAAAGGGGATGGTGCAAACTCTTAATGATTACATCATAGAAAGGAAAAAACCTTAACAAGCTAGAACAAATGCAAACAAACCACAACAGGCTGGGAAATATCCTGTAGCCCACCCCATAAAAATGGCAGACATTTGTCTCAAAATGGTCATGTTGCTGGCTCAGACTAGTCACACTGCTAGCTGAAGCCCTGGTACTTTGACATCTTTATTTTTGCTTTGAGGACTGTGAGTTCAGCAGTCCAAGTGTAACACATTGTATTAGTATTTTAGGATAGAGCAACAGTTATAAATCAGTTTGAGCAGTTGAAAATTGGTTCCTTTTCAGGACTGAGACCAGTGGTATGTACTGCTGGTCTATGGAATTGCCATAATCCATTTTTTGAGCTGGTTGCCACTTAGTTAACAGGATAATAAAAGTGGAAGAATTACAATCTAGACTCAGAGTGTGATGGGGGAAGCAAGTGAGTTCTGGTTCAGCCTGTTTTTCTCTTCACCCTATTAGGCAGCCACTTAATAGCTGACTAGGAAGCAGGATATTTCTACATAAAACTTAATGATGAAGGCTATACATAGGTGGTGGGTTTTGGGTGGGGTTTTTTGGGGGTTTTTTTTAGGCAAAATGTGTGCTTGCTTATTCAATACTATTTTTGATTCTGTAGATTCAGAATTCTGTAGATTCTGTAGAATCAGCTTTCGTTTGGCTGGCAAGTTTTCCCCAGCAGTCAGCATGTACGTCATAGAGATGCACCCTGCCAGCAGAACTGCAACAGTGAGCTGACAGCAGCCCTTCCCTGCAGACAGCTCCTTCCTGCCTGCAGCTGAACGAAGACTGTGTCTTGCTGATAGCTGCTGCTATTTTGTTGATGCTGGGTTGTCATCTGGTACTTCTAGAGGAGGAAAGCAGGAGAGTTGAGAGGAGGTGGAGAGTTGAAGTTAAAATGCATGTGTAGGTGGGAAGGAAGATTTGTGTTAAATCTGAACTTGAACATTTCTGTGGCTTTTGCATCTTGCTGGTTCAGGACAGCATGTCTAGCCATAAGAACTTGCAGACTGTCTGAAAGTGGTCACCATACAGCATTCAAAGTTTTGGAGTCCACAGCAAGCGTGTCAGGAGAACTTGCGTATCACACCCACAAAATTCTTAGTTTCTAATAATAACAAAAAACCACAAAACCCACCAAAACCAGCACAAAATCCTCTTTCCAAACTTTTCATCCACTGGCTCTTCTAGATGGCATCTCTAAAGTTGCCTGTTTCCAGTTGAGCTTAAGTCCTCCAAAGTACCAGTGTGAAGCAAGAGTGAGAGCCTGTGGCGTGGGTTCCTGCTTCATGCCTGGGCTTCCCATAAAAATGTGCCCTTTAAAAGTAGAAAGGCAGTGGCTGTCAGCAGATATGAGTCAGCTGTGCAGGGACTTTTGATCTCCATCTCCTACCTGGAGCCAGGGAACATTGCTCTCTGGCACACCTGTAAGGGCATCTTGCAGGTGTTAACATAAGCACTGTGACATGAACAAAGTAAATAAAACAGATGATCATGCTTTCTCCAAGAAAGGTTACATTAAAGCTGTCTACAAGGATGCTGTAAAGAGTTGGTTCAACCCTGCTAAATGATCTTGGCAGATGAGATCCAATAGCTCGCTTTCTCCAAGCCACGGGGAAGGCAGAGACCACTGGCTGTCCCCTGCATGGAGAGGGCTCCTTTACCCTGTGGAAATGGGGCTGGTGCAATGGAGTAAACATACTCTTGCAACTGAAAGCAGGCAATTTATTCCAGTCCACATAACTCACTGAAGTTGAAAGTCAAATGCACTGGGGGTGATGGAGATGAATTTTCAAGGGGTTGGGCTGTTTTGTTCAGAGCAACTGACCACAAGTGTGCCTCTCTATGTTGTAAACTTACTGTGACCTCCAGCGGAGCAATTGAGAAATGTGACTTTAAAGGCTCTATAAAGGCATTGATTGTGTGAGTAATAAGTATGCCTAAAAGTAATTTTTATTGTAGGAAAGCAGTAGTGGAAATCTGCTGTTTATGCAATCTGTTTTTCAGTCTGAGATGCCCAGGAAGTGTCTTGAAGCAGACCAGGGAATGGAGGGAATTCAGCAGCAAGCCAGCTGAGCTGGGGTACAAGCAGGGCCTGTAGTAATGATTGTTGGTGCTTAGGTGTCATTCGAATATATTATTTTTCCAACACCTTGGTAGTATTACACTGACAGTGTGCACTCAGAGTTGGTGGGGGATACTTGCAAATTTGATTGTACTAAGAGTATTCTCAGGGCTAGCACTGTGCTCCCTGTACAGGACCTGAATGGATGCGTGTCTTCCTGGTTGCCCCTTCCACCTTAAAGCCCAAGATGCACTGAATATTTGTAGTCAATGAAAAAGTCAGCAGTAAAAGAGAGGGTCTTCTGGCAAGGCTGAGTGCTCATTTGGAGCTTTACAGGAGTGCATGGAAGATAAGCCTACTATGAGCAGGACTTTGGTCTTCTTTTGAGCATGGAAGGCTCTTTTATATAGCGATTGAGATTGTAAGCCACTGCTGGGAGTGGGGTGCTTGTGAGAAGGGCATGCAGGCAGCTCTGCTGGGTGCTGATAAGGTCTCCTGCCCTGCCCAGGAGTTCTTCTTCTTCTCTACTTCCCACTCCAAATGAAAGCAGACAAGCCCTCCTCCTCAGCTTGGAAAAAATTACATCATGAGATCCCTATGCCTGTCAGGAAGCTGGGAGGCTGTGAGAGCGTGCTAACTTGCTAACAAAGTGCAGTTGTGGCAATGGCGCCAGCCCCAGAGAGGAAGAACTGTCCTGTTCATGTGATGATCTTTTCCTGTTGCCAGGGCAGCAGCCCTGTGCCCAGCCTCTCTGGATGATGCTGGTGAAATGGGATATTCTTGTTCTTGCTGTCAAGCCTGTGTAGACTGTTTTTCCCCAGGTCAAGGACTACACCCCAGCTGTGCCTTTGGAGGGGGCAGTGGGGTGTTGAGGGAAGCTCTGAAGACACAGTGGGTTGCTGCAGTAACCACAGTTCAACAATATATAGATATTATTTATATGCTATATATATAAAATGAGCCATTCTTTATCTCAAGTAATGTGTATGTAGCGTTGTACTCAAGGTGGTTCTGTCCTGCTGGCATTCTTCCCTGGAAATGCTGGATAACTTCTTGAAATGAGCTTGCTTGTAGCATACTAGATCGTCACTGTGTCCCTCTAGTAAAAATGCTCATGTCGATATAAATCTGAAACTGAAACTAGGAGGCATTTCTGAAGCAGAGATGAATTGGCCATTGGTGTGCTCTCCAGCACCACGCTGTGACCTGGTGGTTGTGCCATGGGGGTGGGATGAAGGAGTTTCTGGTACAGGGGGAGGGAAAGCACTGACCAGTTTGCAGCTCGGCTGGAAAGAGTGCAGAAACAGGTAACAGTAGGGCCTGTTTAGTTGTTGCTAGGAGATCCACTGCTTATTTGATGTAGACTTTTACCTTGGAACCTGTAATTAAACTCCAGTAGGGCTTAATGACCCCATAGCTAACTATTGTGTACCTTGGACTGGATGTGCAATCAGCAGCCAGTAGTCAAGTGGCAGACATGTATCGTAATCCTGTAAGATTAGTCAAAACTGGTGTTAAAAAATCCCATACAAATAAAATCTGGGTAGAAACCAGATTCAGAAAGTCTGAATGCTATTCAAGGTCTGAAGTTACAGTATTATCTGTTTAGGACATACTGTTCTATTGTGAAACCATGTAAATATTAACAGCTTTGCCTGAGCATTGGGTTAAAGGGTGATTACTGTTCTTGGTCACGATTCTGTATAATCACTTGTTTTGAAAGTTAGTAGATCTTTTTGCATTGATAAGATGGTGCTGGATTGGTGCTGTGGTCTCTACAGCTGAAGAGGAACAGGTAAGGCATGCCCAGTGCGAGTTGGGCACCTTGGAGGATTTTGGCTGTTAACACTCTGAATATGAAGAATGCAATCCAGCTACAGAACATTTTTACTTTGCTAGCTAGGACTCTGTAAGATTCCTGTACAGTAATTCTGATGGCATGAAAGCGAGTTTATACAGCTGTAATTGTCTTTACTCCAGCATCTGCTGCAGGAGCAGGAGATTAGACAAAACCTTCCAGGTCACTTGTAACTTCTGTTGACTGAAAAGGGATTTCTGTAACAGTTTGCACTTGAAATGGAGGAAAGAACCAAAAAAAGTGCTGTGATTTTCTGCTGTAAATAAGAGGAATTGTCAGCGTGAGAGCATCCTGAAATATTGCAGAACTCTGGTTTGGTGAGCTTGAAAAAGCTGGAGCTGTTAGCAGTGTAATACAACCTGAGTAACAATTACAACCTCAAAGGGAGGGAGGGCATCCAATCTGTGACTCATTAAAGCTGAACTAACTTGCACGAGAATTTGCAGAGCTGTAGTGCTCATTTCCCAAGGCCAAACTGATGCAGAAATGCATCTTGTCCTTGCAGGATTGCTTACAAAAATGTAATCCTGATATCCAGCAGCCTTAAACTCAGCTCCATAGTGTGTCTTAAACCAGAACAGCAGCATGGCCACTCTGGTGATAAATTTTTCTTAAGCTGGAGCATGATATAGAAAAGCCAGAGCTGGCTCTTCTGTTCTGTAACTCTGAATTTGTAGTGTGAAGGGATGACGTCTTGTGTGATGGTGCAAAGGATTGTCTATGGACCTCCACTGCCCACTTTGCTGATCATACACAGGTTTTGATATATCCAGACCAATTCCAAACTCTGTATTTGCTCGTCTTCACTACATAGCAGCACTTTATTTTCTTCCCTAACATTTTTAAGGTAAATGATTGATGTGTGTGGGAGACATGTCTCTGTATATAAATGCTATTCCCTAAATGATACTTTTATCAATGCCCTGAAGTGTATCGTGCCTGCTGGGATGCTGGTTTTGTGACCTTCATCACATGCTGTTTGGCCTTTTTCACAAAATACAAATGCCATTACAAAATACCAGGTAATACTTTCCAAATCAAAATATCTGAGATCTTAAACTGCCACTTCTCCTCAGCTGAGATCATAAAGCTGAGGGGCATAAAGCTGGAGAGCACTGAGTCCTTCGACTCCTCTCTTTTCATCCTGTCTAGTGCTTCCTGTGAGGAATGGTGTCTCTACTTAAACAAATGCCTGTAGTGGCCTGGGTCAGTTTTCTTGTCCTTGATTACCTGTGTGTGAGTGCAGGCACACTGTTTTAAAAACTCACTTCTTTTCTTTAGAATGGCAAATAATCAGTTGCATGTCTTTTGTCTCCCAGACAGTAAAGCCATAGTTGATGGAAACCTGAAGCTGATCCTTGGCCTGATATGGACCCTTATCCTCCACTACTCCATTTCTATGCCAGTGTGGGAGGATGAAGGTGATGATGATGCAAAAAAGCAGACCCCTAAGCAGAGGCTGCTGGGCTGGATCCAGAACAAAATTCCTTACTTGCCAATCACAAACTTCAATCAGAACTGGCAGGATGGCAAAGCACTGGGTGCTCTTGTGGACAGCTGTGCTCCAGGTAAGTCCTTTGTTTTGATGGATAGTGTTTTCCTTGCTTGTTGTCCTTGTGGCTGCTCTTCCTGTGAGGGGAGGTTTTCACTGCTGAGCTTGAGACTGGAATGAGGCTTTCAAGAAAACCAAGAGAGTCCACAGAGACCAGCAGCAGGAAGCAGCAAGTTGTAAACTTCTTGGCCAAGAGAAATTCTGGCTTGTAGCAGAATATGTGATTGCATTATGGGAGGCGCCACATCTAAGCTTTGTACTGGGTTGGAGAGACAAAGGCACAAATGCTGGCTTCTAAATGGCAGAAAGGATTGTTCCCACGGCAAGTGCCAACAACCTTTCAACTTCAGGGTGCAGTGGGAGACTTTATGTGTTCTCCTGAAATAGGATTTCAGAGGGAGCACAGAGCAGCCAGAAGCTGCACACTGAAAAACTGAAACTTCAGTGTTTAGCAAACTGAGGCTGAGCTGCTTAAGGCAAATAATTTGATGAAGTGGGAAAAAGGCAAAATTTCCTCACCTTCTTATAAAACAGCCTTGCTAGTGGGATTGCTGGTGCTTATCTAACGCAATCTGGGCTGCAGTGGCAAGCAGTTAAAATTTTCTTTACCAGATATGCTGCAAGAGAACCAGTGAAACATAAAGGATGGTAGATGTATTTGTGCTAAATTTAGAGTGGTGTCTTGTACAAGTTACCCAGAGAGATGGTGGATCTCCCATCCCTGGAAACATTCAAGGTCAGGTTGCACAGAGCTCTGTTGAAGATACCACTGCTCATTGCAGGGGGGTCAGTCTAGATGACCTTTAAAGATTTCTTCCAGCCTAAACCATTCTATGACTCTACACTGATTGTTGTCTTGCAGTTGTTTCAGTGAGCAGCATGTGCTTGTCTTGTTTTGGTTACTTCTGCAAAACTCTGAATGTCTTTCTGTGTAAGCAGTGTAATGCAGGTGGATGTGGAGTTTATACTTGATTTCTTCAGCTGGGAAAGCAGCTTGGCAGATAACACACAACGACTGAAATGTGCTTACAGGTTTGTGCCCTGACTGGGAGACCTGGGACCCAAAGAAGCCTGTGGACAATGCTCGGGAAGCCATGCAGCAGGCAGATGACTGGCTGGGTGTGCCACAGGTAAGGCCACCAACACAAGGGCTGTCTGTGGGGAGCACAGGGGCCAGCTTTGGCCTTGTGGCTAGCTGGAGTTTAAAGTGAGGAAACCAGGTGAAACTGCTTAGATGCTCTGAAAAGTTACTCATGTAGAGTTGCCTGAGAAAGGGTGCACTGTAGTGAAACACACTATTACGTTTCAGAGCTCTGGCTGTAAGATTTTATGTAGGTGTCTCTGCTGAAGACAGCTGCTGTTGCAGCGTGTAAGGTAGGAGGAAAGGGCCTGTGTGGTTAGTCCATAGAATGAGTTTGTTTTGCTGCATTGAATTCCACAGAAGAAAAACTTACTGGCTTAGGAAATCACCTGTGATGATAATGTTCAAACAGAGAGCAATGTATTTAGAAACTGGATTATTTTCATGCTGATAAAGTTGGACAGAATTCCAGAAGTCTCTGAAGCAGTTTATAATGTGCAAGCAAGAGAAGAGACTGGTCACAAGTTTTACTTTGCAAGCCTTGCAGTTCAGAGCTGTACCATACAGGATTGTGAATTACTAACTTTTTCAGTATCCATTATCCCCATGTCACTTTTCAAGGGGAACAACTACTGTTGTCTTGCCTTGATGCCATTAAGTTTGTTGCTGTCTCTTGAGAACCCCTAGTAATCAAGGCACAAAAAGCCCCCAAACCACACTGGGACAATAATAAGCCTCTTGATTTTCTTGCCTGAGATAATAAACGATGCACTGTGTATCAAAGGGAAAATAATGTAAGAAATCCTATCAGCATGTGGGAGTTTAGAAATCCAAGTCTGTCATAGTTTTGTTTCTTTGTTGACATGTGGTAACCCAGCACTGGTACAATATGCCTAATTGCACTGTCTTTCAGGTTATTACCCCTGAAGAAATTATCCACCCTGATGTGGATGAGCACTCTGTGATGACTTACCTGTCCCAGTTCCCCAAAGCCAAGCTGAAACCAGGAGCTCCTTTAAAACCCAAACTGAACCCAAAGAAAGCAAGGGCTTATGGCAGAGGTAAGGACTTGATGAGCTGAAGCTGCATGGAGCAGTGACTTCAGAAACCTGGGTAGGGTTTTCTGCTTATGTTGAACTTCAGACCTACTGTAACTAACTGATTTCAAAGTTTCACTTGTATACTCTTGGTGTGGTGCCCAGTTTCAGAAATACATGGATATGGTCCAGAAGGCACTCCTAGTTCTAACATGTAAATTCCCTAGTCTGAACCTGTTCTGCAAGCTGCCAGCCTCCCATCCACAGATGGAAGAAGTAGCATGATATGGGGCTAAAACATAACATGGGGCTAATACCTTGGTGTGGAATTCAGGCCAGCAGTATTGCTGCTGGTGGGTGATGATCTAGCAGTGAGTGGTTCTTGTGATAAAGCACTCATTAAAAGAAGAAAGACCTCATCATCTCACTGTCTCTCTGAGCTTCTCTGTAGAGACAGTTTTCTATTTCCATTTCCCATGCTTGATGTGTGTTTGAGTGGGCTAATTCTAAATCACTTACTTGAACTGATTGGTAGTGTTAAATACTTTGCACATGTACAAAGATGGGTTGGTAGCCCTTGAAACATTAAATAGTCCTGAGCCTTTGTTGGAAAGGCTGTATTTACTGATTGGAAGGACTGAAGGCTGAATCTGCTGATTGTCCATAGATGCTTATGCAACTGTATATCTATGTAGGCATTCTTATTTTTAACTGACCTTTCTAATTGATAATTTCATGTAACTATTGATGAGGTTCTATTCTAGATTGGTGCACAGTCCCAACTGAATAAGTAAGTTTTTTTATCTTTAATATGCTTGGTATGTTGGAAGACATCTCTTCAGCATTACACTTGGCTTTCGATTCCATCTTTTTTTTTTTTTTTAACATCTGTGGGCTGCTGTTGGTCCTTCAAGATTTTTAGAATGAGTGCATTTCAGAATTTGGTGTACAAGAGTCAAATGGAAAGAAACAAAACTTGATTTTTTTTTCTGGTTTTCTTATTTGCTTGGGTTTTTTTAAACTTGATTTTCCATTGAAACTTAGCTAGTGGAATGAAGGGATGTGGACTTTATTTATGTACTTAAGAGCAGTTGCTACAGTCAGAGTCGGTTTAGCACCTGTCCAGCTTGGGGTTTATGTCCTTTGTTGGTGCCTTCCATGTCAAACCACAATACACAGACATATTTTTCAGGCCCTAAATGGTACATGACTAATCAGCCTGCCTCAGTCTGTCAAGTCTGGCTTTAGTCATTTTTTTATTCATTCAAAAATGGGAATTACTTTGTTGCCTGCTTTCATGTGTGTTCTGCTCTGGAGCCATTGTAATGGAAATTACTTTAGAGTGAGAGGCTCTTCTTGAAAGATTGATGTTTTCCTGAAGTTAATTGCCAAAACAGAGTCACTAGATATACTGATTCAAAATTCTGACTGATAAGATATGTCAGAACTGGAAGGTGACTCCAGCAGCAAGGGGCTTAGTCCTTGACTGAGCAGGGTCTTTTGTACAGGTGAAAAACAGGTTTTCGTTCTTTCAGAAAAAGATGACTGTCAAGTGTGAAGTGGGTTAGTCTTAGCTCTTTTTATTACCCTTTTTCATGTAACCTCTCTTCATAACCTCCCAACTAGAGTCTTAGCTGTAGTACACCATCCTGAGCACCACGGGGGTTTGTGCCAAGGACAGCCACGTGTAGAGATGGTGTGAAGTGAACCTGCTGAGGGGATGTATAGAGTTGTGCAGTGGTGCACTAGTAGTTCTCATTTAACCATCCAAAGCAGAGTACTGATAAGACAGTAAAATCTAGAAGATGAAGTGTAGGCTAAGAAAGTGCTGTAACTAATGGTGCCCTGGCTGAAACTGTCTTCAGAGGATAATCAGTCCTTCTCCTTGTGCTTGCAGAAGGTGGGATACTTAACTTGAATACCATATTCTAATGCTTGTGGGATGGACTGGAGAGACACAGAGCAAATTCTTAGCAGTTTCAGCTAGATAATAATGTAGGACTTGGCTTGAAAGATGTCAATTTAGTTTGAAAGTATGTCAATTGTTAACGCCTTATCAGAATGCTCAGATTTCCTAGCAAAAACATGGTCTTCCTTGCATTACTCTCAAGTTACTGTTTTCTGAAGATAAACAAGCTCAGGAATTCTGTTGTTCACAACCACTTCCTTTATAATCTGTCAGTTGCACTTTCCACTAATTGTACTATGAAGCAGGGCTGCCCATGATTTTATGAATCAGCCAAGGAGTCATTGCTTTGGATGGAAGGGTACATGTATTCGGGCTAGTCTGGAATCAGCAACTTTGGAAAGTTCTTCCACCTACTCAGTCTGACACCATCATGATGGATGTCATGACCTGGGACAGTGTACAGGGAGGTGATGAAACCCTGCTGGTAAATACATGCTGTAGCAGGCCCTGTGCTGGGGAATAAGGAAACTGATTAAAAGTTATGTGGAAACCACACTGAGTAGCAAGATTTTTACAGTTGTAAGAGGTTCCTGCATGCCATTTGTACCATGTACACTCTGAGCAGATTTCAAAGAATATAATAGAAAATCTGAGTAGTATCTGTACAGCTGGGTTTTGAAAATGGAGTAAGATGGAGCATTGTCTTGCTTAAAGTAATGCCTTCACCTAACGGCTTCCCAAAATTTCTCTCATGCCTCTTAAGTCACCCATCCTCTGGTGCAACACACTTAAACATTTAGCTGTGAAGCAGAGCAGCTCCTAAAGAGCAGCTAATGAACATATCCTGCTTGCTGTCATCATCAGCTCTGCACTTGCCAGTAGCAGGGGTGACCCTCAGTACCTGTCAGGGTAACTTGATTTCACCTGAATCCAGATAGCAGCTGGGTTCCTGACTTGGTCAGAGATTGTAAATGCGTTGAATGCTGATGATTCAACCAATTTTTAAAAATGTTTGTGTGGTAAGAGGAGGCCTTATTGTGAGAATCATGCTCTGGGCAGAGGGTAATGACATGATGAGCAGGAGTCTGTGGAAATTGATGCTGATGGTTTGCAAGGGAGAATGGGTTGGGTAGCCTTTGGGTAGTCTCCAAACTGTCTTCTGGGTTTTGTGGCAGCAGCTAATGAGCTGTTCTGTACCTGTCTCACAGGAATTGAGCCTCATGGGAACATGGTGAAGCAGCCTGCCATCTTCACAGTGGACACCATCAGTGCCGGGCAGGGTGACCTCATGGTCTTCATAGAAGATCCAGAAGGAAACAGAGAGGAGGTATGTACGTTAAGTGTCTTGTATGGAAAAGTCAAATTGGTCTGAATGCCGTAGTTTTTACAGTAACCTTCATCTTTCACAAGTGAGATAAGTAATCTAAAAAGAAATTACAAAATACCGTGTATCTAAAGTGCAAGAAGCTTTAAGGTCTTCTTTATAATTGCCTTGGAAAAAGTCATTACCTGCAACTAAGCAACACAGCTTCAGTGTCCAGTATTTACAGACCTTTAGCTTGACTGGCCAAGTACACTCTGACTTTTAGATAAGATACATCACTAAATCACTATCTGCATTTACTCATTCTGCAAGAACGGCTAAAGCAACTATTTTGATGCCATGAATCATTTTGAGTTAAAGTGCTGGTCTTAATGCTTATAGAAACTTCTCATCCAAGTGTTCAACATGATCATATTACAGCATTCCAGAAAAATACAGCTGTACATTGGACTTGCTGTCTCCTTATTTTTGGCCTGCTTCAATACATCAATTAACAGCAAAGGAAGGGGCTGAGATAGGGAGAAGGTAGCTTTCTTCCTCTCTTGTAAAGACAAAACCAATGGGATGTTTTTCCATATGAGAAGAGGGGGATAGCAAAGATCACTGCTCTCACAGCAACAAGTGTCTAACATTGCTGACTCTGGAAACAGATTGCAGTGTCAGAAAAGAGTTCTCCTGGCATGCGTAGGCACAGCTTGATGATGAATGTGTTTTCTCTCCTAGGCAAACATAACGCCGTCCAGTGACAAAAACAAGACCTACTCAGTGCAATATGTTCCAAGGGTTACTGGACCTCACAAGGTGTGTTTTGTGTCAATAACCAGTATTCTCTTGCTAGACACACTGCTCTGCTGGTTGTTAACATGAGTTTCTGTGGGCTCCCTGTTCACTGATGGGTAAGAGCCACCCCAGGCATCCTGAAGAAAAGTTAAATTGATGTGGCCTTAGTTCTCCATATGGCTTTTGAGCTGCTCCATTCTCAAGTGGGAAAGAAGAGTCTGTTGGGAAGAAGTGCATTGGTGTTTGGGTATCAAGTGCAACAGCTGGGCCACTTTGTGCAACTCACAAAGCCAGTTTTGTTGGTTGTCACAGAGACGCAGATGAAAAAACAGGTTATTTCTACAAGGTATCTCTTTGCTGATGGTCTTGTACACTGTAGGGGTTTTGTAGAGAAGGATTCCTTCCCTTTGTCCCTGGATGCCCATAGATGCAGGTTTATGATGAGTGATCCTGTTGCTTTGACACTTCCTAGGGTGGTTGGCCCCCACAGCCAGCCTGAAAAGATAAAATGCTGCCAATTTATTGCTGGATCCAGCATCCAGAATACAATCCACCTTGTATTGGCACATCCTGATTCAAGCTTCCATGCTGGTGTGCCTGACTCTGTAATCAATAGAACTTTAAGAAGGTGGCCAGCAATTAGCATGGATGCGGTGAGGGTTGTGGGATGGATGGTCCCTCACCTCTGAGGGAAAGATTCTTTATGTTAGGAATGCAGGTGCTTAACCCTTTATGATGGTGATCTGAGCTCTGCCTGGTGGGTCTAAGCTGACACTCTCTGTCTCTAGGTTTCAGTCCTGTTTGCTGGGCAGCACATCTCGAAGAGCCCATTTGAAGTGAATGTTGACAAAGCCCAGGGAGATGCAAGCAAAGTGACAGCAAAGGGACCAGGACTGGAGGCAGCAGGGAACATTGCCAATAAGCCCACCTACTTTGACCTCTACACAGCAGGTAAGCAGGATGAGTGATGATGGAAAATCCTGCATTTCCTCAAATGTGAGAACCTAAGGCCTTGGAGAAATAAAAGCTGAAAAGTGGATGAGGATTTGTAGCCCCATCAAGCTCATAGGTGAAATAACAGCTAGGCTGCTCAGAAGGCTTTAGCTGTGTATGAAATATTTGAAGTGCAGAGCTGAACTGGGGCAGGAGGGTGCTAAGCCTGACCCAGAAATTTGCCATGAGTTTGCTGGATGGCAGCAGTCAAGTTCCTGGCTGGTTTCTTTCTTTCTTTCTCAATTTAGACAGGAGTGTGACACGTTGAACAGAAATGTGAAGGATAAACTGTGAGCAAACTGTAAACACATAGTGTGTTCTATATTTGGCTCTACAGAAGGAACCTGCTGCAGTGCTACTTTGAGTTCATACGTCAATGATGGACCGGTTTCAACCTCTATTGTAATTATTAGAGAGCTACTATCTTCATTAGGGCATCTCTATCACATTATTTGTTACCTGCTATTAGGCCAATGCTATAGCCTAGAGGAATAAGTCAGTAAGATGCTACAAATGTTAATTAATTTAGAACAATGTGAAACTACTTAGGGCAGTTACTTGTAGCATTTAAGCACCAAAACATGCTGAGTGGCATATTTGAAATTGCCTTCTGCTTGAGGGAACTGAGGAATCAAATTAAATGTTATAGTGAGGGAAATACTATGTTCAGCCTCTAATTGGGAGAGGGAGTGGTCTGAATCATGTGAAGACATGTCTGGCCTCTGAAAGCATATAGAAAACTGTTTTTGTTGTATGATGAGTTGAATAAGATGTGAGAGGAGCAGGTGTCTGAACAAAAGTGAATACATATAGTCCAGCAGAAAATCCTTGTCAGGTCAGCATTCATTTGTCCAATCTCTTAATCTAAACCACTTCAAAGCTTGAGAAATTGAACTGACTGGTAAAGCTGTGGGCTGATCTGTGATAAAGATGCTACAGGATGTTATCCATAGGGTAATCAGGCTGTATGTATATTCAGCACTATGTTGTGAAACCCTGTGTCTGGAGCAGCAGAGCTCCGTCAGTTTGACTTCACGGAATGCCACCATGGTGCCTTGCCCACTCCCTGCTCAAATGTTAGATTGCTGTCAGCAAAAGCTGAACACAGAGGCTGTGCCTAGAATTGGCAGCAGAGGATAGCTGGCTGCGCCCAGACAGCTGGTGGTAGTCTGAAACAGGGTACCTGGTGGTAGTGGGGAAGCCAAGGCTCAGCTGGGCTTGTTTCCTTTGCAGGTGCTGGTGTGGGCGACGTGATTGTGGAAGTGGAGGATCCTCAGGGGAGAAGCCTTGCGGAAGTTGTAGTGGAAGACAAAGGCAACAAAGTCTACCGCTGCACCTATAAACCTGTTCAAGCTGGTCCTCACATTGTCAAAGTGACTTTTGCTGGGGAGGCAATTCCCAAAACTCCTTGCACTATTCTTGTTGGAGAGGGTATGTTTTTTAAAAACGTGTGTAAATGTAGATGGCCACTTTTCTCCTTGGATGTGATCACAGAATATGCTTGGATCATGTCTTTTATATTCTCTGTACCTTTCAACACCTTGGTCCTGTGTCAGTGGGTCACCTGAGCACTCAGGATAAACCAGTGCTCTCTAACAGTAATATGGCTTTTGTTGCTAGTTTCTTTTCTGCCTAGACTTAAAAATGTTAAGCTGCCCTTTGAATTTTTTTGAGTAATTTATGCAGCTATGCAGTGTCTTGCTGTTTTCCACCCTTATTCCTCAAATTACTATATTTACTGTTTTCCTCCTTAACGTACACCTAATTTGCTTTCTGTTCCATCCTTACGTGCTCCTATGCTTTTAGATCTCTGCTCATCTCTCCTGAGCTACCCTCCATTTGTGGAATTTTGGACTTCACTGCTAATGGCTTCATAGTTGGTAAGAGGTGTGCAGGATGCTCTGTCATGTTTGCTTTTTGTAAGCTTCTAGCCTGCAGCTTGTCACAGCCAAAGGATTTTTGGCTTTATTGGGGTTGGGGAGGAAAGTTGCAAGTGAACTGAAGCTTTGTGTGACCCAGTCAGTGAAACTGGCTTAACCGAAAGCTGCCTGACACAGCTGTGTAAGTGCTCTGCAAGTTGTTCCCACTCCACATCAGCCACACTCTTGTGGGTTCCCACTGAGCTTTCAGAGCTGGCAGATGGCACACAATCCCCACTCACACCATCCGTTGTAGGACACGGGACGATGTTGGCTGCTGCAGGGGTAGAGGGAAAGACCTGTAAGCTGTTGCATAATGAGTGAAAACTTAATAAGCTGCTTGGCAGACTTGTGCTCCTGCTGTAAGCACGGCGTGCTTGGAGAAAGTACATGTTCGGTTTACACTGCTGAGAAGCTGTAGTTGTTTGTAAGTATCTTCAAACCTCTCAGGTCTCTGGCATTGAAAACCTCAAGACAGCTGGGATTGTGTAATTATTCCTAAGTGCACATAATTTTTGTAGCCACTCTGCAGGCCCAGAGAACTGCTTGCAGTAAAGAGGCCAAGATAAGCCTGAGCCATGTGTTACCCTCCTGCCCCACCCTGCTTCAGTCTGCAAAGGGCTTGGTGACTTCGCTTCTGTGTGAAAGTGTGAACTGTGACAAGCAGGAGGGGTTTGATGCGACATCTTTTAACAAAGCACAGGCAAAACTCAGCTTTGCTAATAGCAGTTATCCCAGTCACGTGCTTCTGAAAGACCAGAAGAATAATACTGTTCGTTGGGGCTTATCTGCAGAGGGACCCTTCACTCCACACTGCAGTGGGCCTCAGCACAAGAGGCATCAGGAAGGTTGTGTCTATGGTAAATTTCTCTATGTGATAGCTGTGTAAAAGTCTTGTATTGATAACTGGCATTGAATTGAAAAGCAGCAGGTCTTCAGTGTTTGCAGTAATTCTGAAAAAATGGTCTTGGAGGGGGTCAGTGTTGCCTGGCTGCACTGACTGCCACTGCCGGAAAGCCAGAGGGCATAGACAGCAGCTGGGCAGACTCCTGTCTGTCTGCCTTAAATGCTATAACCTTGTGCCAAAAGCTAAGCCATGATTGCCCTGAGCCAACATTAAACTAAAGGTTGTCCCAGGCTGGCTAGGCTACCTGTATGTTGAGAACAGAGATAGTAGTAATGCCTGAAGTTGCCTTGCAGCCTGCAACCCCAATGCGTGTCGTGCCACTGGTCGAGGTCTGCAACCCAAGGGCGTCCGTATCAGGGAGACGGCTGACTTCAAGGTTGATACAAGAGCAGCAGGGAGCGGAGATCTTGGAGTGACTATAAAGGGACCAAGTGAGTGCTGGGGTGAATCTGTGCTGTGCATGTGTTTTGGAGAAGGGGGAGGAGCAGGAAGGAGGTGGTGTTGCGATGGATGGGATCTGTATAAAAAGCCAGATTTCAGAAGGGTTTATTGGTTCTTTGTGTCTGTTGGGGAGGTTTTGATCTGCAGGGCTGGGTAAGATCATATCTGGTTTTTGTTCTTTCCATTTCAATGCATCAGTTAACAAAACTGAGGAAATCTGTGCATCTGCCAGCTGTGGCCTCCAAGCTTTATGGGTACACATTGCATCTTCATCCAATCTGTGGAAGCAAATTACATGCCAGGTTCTCTGGCATTATGAAAATCCTGCTCTCATAAAGCCAGGAATGGCTCAGAGCAGTATTCCTGATGTCACTAACTGCTTGGGCACACAAGTAGAGGAGGGAAGGAGCCCATAGGCTGACAGAGACCATCTCTAAGGTTCCATCTCTTGGTACTGAGCTCTGGATGTAGCCCTCTGCCTGGCAAGCTGGGAGGATGGGAACAAGGGGCCACTGGCTCATGTGGCTGCCAGCAGCAGTCCCTGTGTGGTACTCTGAGCCCACCACCTCCCCCTGCCTGGAGCAGCACTCAAAGGTGCATTGTATTGCCTTCACCTCCTCCACACACACAGAGCTCTGTGTGTCTTCATACAGCTGGGGGGAAAAAGCAACAGATGTATCCATGTAAATTGTAGCATATTAAGCTTTTCTTCCTAAATCCTTCATCTTGAAGAAAATGAAAAGTAGGCATTCCCTGCATACTTGTGGTTACAAAGTCTGAAAAATGTTAAGCTTTTTTTGTTTTAACATATGACACACATCATACTGCAGACTAAGAAAATAAAACACAAGGGAGCTTATTAAGTCTGGTAATTTAAAATACTTTCTGCTGTATTTCTTCTGGAAGTGTTTGCTGCCTTTGTCCTAGAGGGCAACTAGAACTAACTTCCCTTATAACCTGACCTTTTTTTTTCTGGTGGAAGAAATTTATTCTTGCAAGCTAAAATAAATACTAGAAAACATGAACTTGTCTGAGTAATTGAAAGCAGGACAGAAACTGTTAAGTTCAATGCTGAACTGATCTTTCAACAGAGGGCTTGGAGGAGTTGGTGAAACAAAAAGGCTTTATGGATGGTATATATGCCTTTGAATATTACCCAGCCACACCAGGGAAGTACGTTGTCACAATTACATGGGGTGGGCAAAACATCCCAAAAAGGTGAGTCAAAAGTAGCTTTTTGGGCATTTTTGTGTCCTTCAGTGGGTTGTGTAGTTGGTGGGCTTTCAAAACAATGCTGACTTTTGAAGAAGCACTGGGGAGACAAGTTATTGGAAAATTGTTGTAACATTTTATTTTTAACAACCTGGTTTTAGGCTGCAGTGGCTTGACAAAGCTCTGAAGGGTGATTCTGCATCAGTCTTTTTTTGATACAAAATCATGAATTAAAAAAAAAAATAAAGCATGGTGGGTCATGCAGCTTGGGCTTTGCTGTAAGGTTTTGAAGGGATTTATTATTTCAGTGTCCACAGCTATAGCAAACAGAGCAAGTGTTTCACATTCAGGATTTGTGGTGGAAGATGTAAGCATGTGATGGGTTGGATGACCTCTCTGCTGGAAGGACACCGTTAGGCACTGTGCCACCACATGATAGCATCTATTAATTTGGAAAATCCAATGTAAAGTCTCATTAAAATGCCTAGGGGAAAACATAGATGCTGTATTTGTCCCCATTTCTAATACTATGCTTTGTTTTTCTCTGGTAGCCCCTTTGAAATTCAGGTGGGTCATGAAGCAGGTCCTCAGAAAGTGCGAGCCTGGGGGCCAGGACTGCATGAGGGAATTGTAGGCAAGTCAGCCGACTTTGTGGTCGAGTCCATTGGCACAGAAGTTGGCTCTCTTGGTATGTTACTTGACTTAGTTTCGCTGAAATATTTGTATTTTGCAATGCTAGCAGCGAACTCATGAGAAACAATATGTTTCCCAACAGTGAAAAAGCCTTGTCTGTAAGACGTTGTGGCCTAAACACAAACATCTATCAGAGTATCAAAGGCAAGGCCTAGAGACAGGAGTGTGTGTGATGGAGAGTGTTAATCTGTGGTTTTGTGGGATGAGATCCAGAATGGAATGGTGAATGATGGATTATCTCCTGTACTGCTAAAGAAGGATAACTGAGAGATCAGGCATGGTTATGGCTAACAAAAAGGTATTTGTGGAAATGGTGTTAAATTAGCAGCCACGACAAATCTAACATGAAAAACCTACTTGTTCCTTTTTCAGGCTTTGCAATAGAAGGCCCTTCTCAGGCTAAAATTGAGTGCGATGACAAGAATGATGGCTCATGTGATGTGAAGTATTGGCCCAAAGAGCCTGGTGAATATGCTGTGCACATCATGTGTGATGATGAGGACATAAAAGACAGCCCTTACATGGCCTTCATTCGACCAGCTTCAGGAGACTTAAATGCAGATAAGGTGAGGCATGGGAGTTCACCCGTGGCATAGCATGTCTTTGAAGTAACTACAGTAGAGATGTTTCTAAAGGATTCTGGTAGCAGATTCTTAAGCTGCCTCTGCTTAAAGCTCTGAATTTGCCAAGATATTACCCAGCCAGATATTCCCCTGCTTTTTCTAGTAACACTGTTGTGGTTTTGATTAATGTAATGAAAAATTGCTGGAGAAGTATTGCATGCTTCATGGGGTTTGTGGAGGGGGGCAGGTCTTCTTACATAAATCACTTAGTTTTGTTTCTCTTTCTGAACTGCAAACTAACACTCTTGAGGTGCTCTTTTAGGTGAAGGCTTATGGCCCAGGCTTGGACAGGACTGGCTGTATAGTGAACAATCCTGCTGAGTTCACAGTTGAAACCAAGGGTGCTGGGAAAGCACCTCTGAAGATGTATGCACAGGTAAAAACCCAAAGGCAGCTGTGTGAAACTGCACCAAAAGAACTTTAATACTGTTTAGAAAAATGCCTTAAGTATTTCTACTCACACACCACTTAATTCTGGGCATGTGTAATTCAGTCGAAGCTCTGTGCTTTGATCTGTGTAATGTAGTCAGGCAACAACTGAAGACAAAGTGACTGTTCTGAAGTGTATGAAGTACATGGCTTTGATTCCTTACTTGGAGTCTCCTCAGCAAAGCAAGGTGTAATTTCCTTGAGTTGTCATTTGGAAGCACTGAAGTGTCTCTGAGCCTGTAAATTTTCTATGTGTTGTAGGATGGTGTATGAATGAGCAAGTGTTAGATCAGGAAGACTTACAGGAGTGTGAATTTCATGTTTCTTCAGTGTTTCAGGGCTGCAGTTCTGAAAAAAACAAAAAACTTGACACATTTTGGAACAGTCTTGAGCTGTTCAAACTATGCAAACATTTTTGAAGTCCCTGAACCTTCTGCTTATATTTACTGCTTTTTAGGATGGAGAAGGAAACCCTATAGATATCCAGATAAAGAGCAAGGCTGATGGTGTGTTTGCCTGCTCCTATGTGCCAGTTAAACCAATCAAACATACAATTTCTGTTGTCTGGGGAGGAGCCAATGTGCCCAATAGCCCATTTAGGGTAAGTATGGAGATGAACAGTTCTTAGTTATAGCCAAATAGGACATTGGTGTTCACAACTACTTGTTAGTACAACTAGGATGATAGGACCCTTCTGTGAACTTCAAGGAGGTGTGCTGTTCTGCTCCATTTTTTTAGAAATCTAGCCACTTTTATAAATATTTCTTTTTTACAAGTTCACATGGTGGTCTCCTATCAGCCCACCTGCAGCTGGAAGATTTGTGGCCATTCATTTGCATCTGTTATCCTGTAGCTCCTCTCCAAGCAATGCTCTGACTTGTCTGTGATCTCAAGTGTGACAGAGATGTGTCATTCTGACCCTTGTGAATTTATGTAGGTCCTTATAGGTCAAGGAAGTCATCCTCAGAAAGTCAAAGTATTTGGACCTGGTGTGGAGAGAACTGGCCTGAAAGCAAGTGAGCCGACCCACTTCACTGTGGACTGCACAGATGCAGGAGAAGGTAAAAGTAGACTGGACTGTTCTGTAGTATCAGAATCACAGGTCATGCAAGGAGGAGATTATGTACTGTTCCATGCTTAGTTACTTACTGGAAAAACTTTGGGAAGCAGAACATTGCAGTGAGTTGTGATCTGATCTGTTACACTAGTTAACGTGGTGACTCAGACAGCTAGAAATGGGAATGGTCTGGCTGTTTGGCTGGCAATGTCTGTGCTGTCCAGTAGCAAAACCTCAACTTGCTTTTCTTAGGTGATGTCAGTGTTGGAATTAAGTGTGATGCTCGTGTGGTCAGCAGTGAGGAGGAGGACATAGATTTCGACATCATCCACAATGCTAACGATACATTCACAGTGAAATACTCACCACCTGCTGCTGGGCGCTACACTATTAAAGTGCTTTTTGCAGGCGAGGTTCGTAATACTCGTTTTGCAGCCTGATGTTTTGAGAATATGTTTATTTGCTCTTTGATCACCATGCATTTGCCAGTTCACCACTGGCTCTTTCCATGTCAGCTCACATGCACTTGGTTTGGTCACTGTTTCTGTAACAGCATAAAAAACGGAAACTTCTTTAGCAATGTATGCAAATGAGAGGAGTTGGTTGAGGACACTGAAGTTTGTGTAATGTATTGGACTGGCATAATGAGTGTGGTCTCCATGGTGGGGCAAGGCTGCCTTCTGAGGGAAAAAAACCTAAATGACTTTCCAAGGAAAATAGGGGAAAAAAGCTTTCCTTAGAAAGAAAAAGCAGAGAGAGACAAACTTCCAGCTGTTAACTTTGCCCTATATTTTGTATTATACTTAGTAAGGCAATGTTTAAGTGAGGTAAAATTTTACTCAAGATGCTGGAATTAGAGCAGAATTATCTTAAATTTATTATCTGTTTAATTTTGGCTAGTGAAGAAGTGATCTGGTTATTTTTGGAGTTATGTTTTTGTTGCAGGAAATTCCTGCAAGCCCATTCAGAGTTAAAGTGGACCCTTCGCACGATGCCAGCAAAGTGAAAGCTGAAGGACCTGGGCTGAACAAAACTGGTGAGAGCTGGGTTCATGTAGTATGACCAGTACTGGATCGTGAGGAGCTGTTGCAAGATGGTCGCAGCCTGGCTGAGCATTGCTGGCATGTAGCAGCAGGGTGGGGTGTCAGGCAGTTGGAAACAATGCCTTTTCCTTTGGCATTTTGCTTGACTGGGCTTTATTGGTACTGAATGCTTCTTGAGAAGAGTTTCTGTGTGTGAGCTGTGTGTAAATTAGAATGAACATTTTTCTTCAGGTGTGGAAAATGGCAAACCAACACACTTCACTGTGTTCACCAAGGGAGCTGGAAAAGCACCACTGGATGTGCAGTTCAGCAGCTCGGTGGCAGGAGTGGCAGTGATGGATCTGGATATTATTGACAACTATGATTATTCCCACACTGTTAGGTACACGCCTATACAGCAGGTAGGTCCCACTCCTGTAGCAGTACAAGAGTGAACAACTCACATTGCAGTAGTGCAATGACCTTCCTCCCTAGTACCTGTGCACAGAGGAAAAAGCAGAGAAAACTTGACAGGGTATCCTGTTACTGTGGGTCCCTAACACTTGCAGTACAATGGGAGTTGGAAAGCAGTAGTGCAGTTTTTCTGGTGTAGTTATGGATAGCTTCCCACTGGTTTCTTTTCTGTGGCAGAGAGCGATACTGGTGCAGTAGCACACAGCTCACATCGTCTTTCCATATCCACAGTGGAGCTTACTGCTGCCACAGTCCTGTAGAGCTGGGGTTGTGGTGTACTGCCTGTCAGCAAGCTGCTGGTCTCAAAGGAGCTGGAGTGCAAACCGGAGAAGGGACAAAAGAAGAGTTTGGGTGACGCTGCACTAGTTCTCAGTAGACAAATGATGAAGTTGGTGCCTTTCTAGCAACACCATTAAAGAGCTAAAAGTGGAAGTCCTAATAACTAGAAATATTTTTCCTTATGCTGTACTTGTATGTTTGTAAAGGGCCACTAAACACCAGAATGCGCAAATCTCATATTTGTAAAGACTTAGGCGCTCTGGTGCTGAGACAAAAGTTTTTCCTCGTCTTGTTTTCCTGAACAACTAAATGCCCCAGGTCATCTGTCCCAGCTACCTTGAATGGAGCTATGTAAAAGTGAACTGATGAGGAAGACAGTATTATTTAGCTGATAATGCTGGGTCAGAATTCTTGGAAGCACCATAAAGCTTTTGGCATTTGTTTTTCCATAAAGCAGTTTCATGATCTCAGGATGTGGCTGGCGGGTCTGTTTGGAAAGGCTTTGGCTTATTTAGTCAGGGTTGGTATGCAGAAGGGTCAGGTTTGGTATGCACTCCTCTGTACTCCATGTGTTCATGAGCAGTAGCAGATTGCTGTATTTCACCTGAAAATCACTGTTGAAACAAGCCAGGATGCCCAAATCAGATTTTCAACTTGGATCTTCCATCTGGAGAAGTACCATGGGTCATGGAAGAGCTGTAGGCTTACAGGCGATGCTCGCAGACAACAGTGACAGGAGAGCAATGGTTAAAAAGAGATGAAAATAGACTGCTCAGTAATTAGAGTAGCCTCGTTGTCCCTCCATGCTGTGAGCACACAGGTCTTTCCTGGACCCTGACCTTCTCAGGTTCCTAAGCAATATCTTATGAATGAGCCTGTGGACTCTTCAGAGCAGGGGAAGGATGGAGTAGGTAGTTAAATTCCTGAGGGGCAGTGTCAGTTGCAGAGCAGCCTTGGTTTAATGCTGTTTATTTAGCCATATCTGTGTCGTGGTGTTGCTACAGCTACCTGTGTGTGTTTTTTAAAAACATCCAAAAATAATCATGAAAGCTATTCACTAGCTTGCATAAAACATCCATGATTATTTCACTTTTGAGCAGAATTGGCCAAGAATGAAAAGTAAGCAAACAGCGAATATAGCTAAAATATGAACTGCAGTAGGAGAGAATAAAAGGAACACACATCATGGGCTGGAGCTTGCCGTGGCTGTGCAGCATTCCAGCCAAAATACACAAGAGCATTAATCTTTCTGACTCGTAGAGCTTAAACCCCTGGTATTTCAGATGCTATAATAATACGGCCTCTTTGCACTCTTAGCTTTGGCCTCTCCGTGTGGTGGAAGGGGATACCTGGTCTGGAGCAGTGGGATATTCATTCCGGTGTCGGGTCTGAGCACTGGGAGGGTGGGAGGCAGCCTGAGCTGGAGGCTTTGCCAGGCAGCTTGAATATAGTCTAATTAAATGTTGGAAAGAACTGTCTTTTTTGCTCTTCCTGTATTAAATAAAAACCATTTAGTACTTTGAAAGGCTGTAGTGGTGTGAGAGCTTTAGTGTCTGTAAACCAGGAAGTTTGGCTGTGGCCAGATGAAATAGATTAGTTGATGTGGTCATTTACTGCTTGGGTGTTGGTGTGTCTGTGCAAAGTGAGGAACTGAACTAACATGTAAATTCTCCAACTAGGGCCCTATGAAGGTTTTGCTAACTTACGGTGGTGATCCTATCCCCAAAAGCCCTTTCACAGTGGGTGTTGCTGCTCCTCTAGATCTAAGCAAAGTTAGAGTCAATGGACTCGAAAACAGTAAGTACCTGTGGGCTGGAAGTCTCTGAAGGGTTTCTGGAGCCTGGGTGATAGCCAACATGTCCTGCTGAAGCAGGAGCAGGCAAAATAATCTTCTTTTTAACTTGCTACAGCTGGGATCAACCAGCTCTGACTATAACTTGACCATGCTTATTTAGGTGGTCCTTTTAAGGACTGAATTTCAATTTAGAATTTTTTTTTTCTTTCTTTCTTGCTAAGATTACATAGTAATGTGGAGAAAACATGTATTTGGGGTTTAGTCCTTTGTGGTGAACTGAGCTGGATGCTTGATCCTTCACCAGGCTGAGCACTGACTGATGAAATCTGTTTCCCGGAGGGCTAGATGGCTGTTCAAATGTATCAAACTGTTACAATGCACAGCGTCATTCATACAGTCTTTTTGTTTTCCAAAAGTGGAAGAACTTAAGGCTGTGAAATACTGATGCTTTCCTGAAATGAGCCTCTGATACTGTCAGACCACACCTTACATGCTTGTTTTCCCCTGTAGCTTTGTAGTGTCAGTTAACCAAGGCATTTCGTTTTGGTTGGTTTTTTTGGTTTTTTGTTTGGCTCTGGCGGGTTTTATGCCTGCAGAGGAATGCAGATTGGGCAGGGCTCTGCCAGTACCTGCTCCCTAAGTGATATGAGCATGATTCCTTGGACCGCTGTCTAATATTAAGTAATGTAATATGGTCTTTGTCTTTTTCAGGAGTGGAAGTAGGGGAGGACCAGGAATTTGTAATTGATACCAAAGGAGCTGGTGGGCAAGGTAAACTGGAGGTTAATATTTCCAGTCCTACGAGGAAAGCTGTGCCATGTCTGGTGGAACCGGTTCTGGGTAAGGAATGCAGCACTGCAAAATACATCCCACGGGAAGAAGGACTGTATGTGGTGGATGTGAGTTATGATGGCAACCCAATCCCAGGGAGTCCCTACACTGTGGAGGCCACATTACCTCCAGATCCCTCCAAGGTAAGCGAACAGTATAGGGCTGTAACCGCAACTGATAACTGAAAACTGAATTGTGGGCTATTGTATGAGACTTGGCTTGGTCTTGGTCAAAACATACCCAGGAACATCCTTACTCAGAGTGCTCAGTGATTCCTTTTGCAGCCTTCATGACTTGTAGAATTCATTCCTGTAACAAACTGTACTTGGAAAAAAAAGTTGAAGTAATCAAAAATATTTATCTTGCATAATGTGGCAAATTCAGGTATTGCTCCTAATTTAATAAAGTCTGTCTGATAAGCATTTCTAAGGAAATATATTTCAAGAAAAACATGTACAGCCATCAAATATTTTAACATTTCCACCTTTTATTTCCCATGGCTATATAAAAACAGCTATGATGAGATTATAAATATCCTTGCCTAGAAGTCTCTTTGGAGGAGAAGTACCAGCTTTACAATAAAAATGGGCTGATTGGCAAAGGAGACATTGCCTTCTGTTTATTTTTAAGAGCCTGCTAATTGAGTCCCACATACAAGCAAGTCTAACTAGGAAGTCTTCTGGCAATAACATGGGAAAGGCCATTTAGCTCAACTGTATATTCTCTTTTAGGTAAAAGCTCATGGTCCAGGTCTTCGAGGGGGCTTTGTTGGAAAACCAGCCCAATTTACGATAGATACCAAAGGGGCAGGAACTGGAGGTTTGGGTTTGACAGTAGAAGGCCCGTGTGAAGCTAAAATTGAATGTTCGGACAACGGCGATGGAACCTGCTCTGTCTCCTACCTGCCTACAAAGCCTGGAGAGTATTTTGTAAACATCCTCTTTGAAGAAGTTCACATTCCTGGTTCACCCTTTAAGGCAGATATAGAAATGCCATTTGATGTCTCCAAAGTCATTGCCACAGGCCCAGGTCTGGAGCATGGTAAAGTAGGCGAAGCAGGGCTGCTGAATGTCGACTGCACGGAAGCAGGTCCTGGGGACCTGCGGGTGGACATGGTCTCAGATACTGGTTCCAAAGCTGAGGTCCAGATTGATGATAACAAAGATGGCACCTATGTTGTTACCTATGTGCCACTCTTAGCTGGCATGTACACTATCAAGATGAGATACGGAGGAGAGCAAGTGCCTAAATTCCCAGTCCGGGTCAAAGTGGAGCCAGCTGTCGACACAAGCAGAGTTAAAGTGTTTGGGCCAGGAGTCGAAGGAAAAGGTGAGTTTAACTGTTGTCAGAATTTGTACGACTTGCAGTCCTTTCTGAGTATTCTGAGCATTGAAAGTTGTAAAAGCCTTATGTTTCCATGGTGATCCTTGGTCAGACAGGACTCTCATGTTCCCAGACAAGTTGTTTATCATGCTGCTTCACCAAATGTTTTGTTATTGGAATATATGCACTTCTTGAAGTGACTCTTCAAAACATTTCCTGTAGATGTCTTCCGAGAAGCTACAACTGAGTTCACCGTGGATGCTCGACCTCTAACTAAGGCTGGTGGTGACCACATCAGAACACAAATCACAAGCCCATCTGGCTCCTCCACAGACTGTCTCATCCAAGACAATGCTGATGGAACATATTTAGTGGAGTACACACCATTTGAAAAGGGTAACCTCGGGGTTTGTTTTCTTTTACTTAAAAGTGGAAAACCAAGAGCAAGCAGCTCTTCTGCCTCTTTCATTTGGCAAACCTCTGAGGTCTGCGAGTAACTTGTTGGCATCTTTGCAGGAAGTGTGCTGGTAGAGGAGCTAATTCTACAGGAAGTAGCTCCATTTTAACTTGAAGAACTAACTTTTACGGTAACTTGTCTTTAGAAGAACAGTGTGTAGATGGAATCTCAGTTACAAAATGCTAGTGAAATATTTTGAAATGCAAGAGGAAACTCTTACCCATATACTGACATTTAAGTCTGTAGCATCTTGTAGATTTATTTGAAGTGATGAGCATATTTAGGGAATTCAGGAGACATTTCCTTCTTCTTAACAGGTCCACACACAGTCAGTGTGACATATGATGGTGTGCCTGTGCCAAATAGTCCCTTCAGAGTGAATGTTGCAGAGGGCTGCCATCCATCACGTGTGAAGGCACAAGGACCTGGACTTACAGAGGCTTTCACAAATCAGCCAAATCCCTTTTTGGTTTTCACCAGGTGATGGGTCCTGTTTGATCTTGAAGGAATATCTGAGTGGGGGAGGAGTGTAGTGGTTTATGCAATGCAGGATGCTAAACTCAGTACAAATATTTATAAAAAGGCCAAGCTGTGTCCAGCTGATGACTGTGTGTCTACTCATATACTCTGCTCTGCAAACATTCAGCATTAGGGATTGATAGTTCCTAAGGAGAAAATTCTAGGAAAATTTGAGTGAGGAGGTTCTGAATAGCTTTGCATGCCAGCACATGCTGAAGGCTGAACATCAGAAGTCAGGACCACATTTCCAAAACAGATGAAATTGCAGCCAGAGCATGTGAATGCTACAAAGCTGCTTTAGAAGCAGATGATTCTAACAACGTGTGTTTTTGTCTTGCAGAGGGGCAGGAATTGGTGGCCTTGGGATAACTGTTGAAGGACCTTCAGAATCTAAAATTAGCTGTAAAGATAACAAAGATGGGAGTTGCAGTGCCGAGTATGTTCCTTACATTCCAGGAGAGTACGATGTTAACATCACATATGGGGGAGAGCATATTCCTGGTAAGAGCTCTTTTTCAATGGCTTTTAGAAGAGGGGAGAAGTCAAACTATGGACTCAGAGTTCTCATTTGGCTGCATCTCTCTAGTGCTGTGGGATGTTGATGTGGTTTTGGCTTTCTGCTTTTCCTCAGAACTCGGGTAGAAAAGGCAGTGGCATTTGCTCAAATGGGTACAGATGAATGGGGCAGGAAAAGGGGCATTAACCCTTGACAAATAACTGGTACTATGCACAAGTGGTGTGTAATACTTTGGGTCATGAAAATTGGTAAGTGGATGCAATAAAGATCCCATTCTTCAGTAAGAGGAGATGTTTCCTGTTGTTCCCATTCTCTTTGTTGCCATATGAACTTAGTCAGATAGAAGGAAATGTGTTGCCTCCATGATACTTAATTTGCACTTCTGATTTCTTTCATGTTTAGGTTTTTTTTCCTGAGGTGTGAGAAGCAGATTGTTGTCAACAATTCTGTGAAAATGTAGAAGCACCATTGTTACACTTCTGGCTTTTGCAGAAGCAGAGGGATAGTGTGGAGGCTGTGGTGTTTTCTTTCCTTCCTGCACCAGAGGGATAGTAATAAAAAACCCCATGGAAAAGTAGAGAAAAAAGACCTTTTGTTCTCTGTAACTGTTAACCTTGTGGTGTTTAACACTGTGTCAACTTCCAGGCAGTCCATTCAAGGTTCCTGTGAAGGATGTTGTGGATCCCAGCAAGGTGAAGATAGCAGGACCAGGTCTGGGTACAGCTGTTCGAGCCAAAATCCCCCAGTCCTTCACTGTAGACACCAGTAAGGCAGGAATAGCACCTCTTGAAGTGGTGGTGACAGGTCCCAGAGGTAAGAACCAAAAGCATTCCCTCTGGCTGTGCCCATATTTGTGTTTGGGCAGGTAACATGGT
Organism: Cisticola juncidis; assembly: GCA_013400215.1. Classification (NCBI taxonomy): domain Eukaryota; kingdom Metazoa; phylum Chordata; class Aves; order Passeriformes; family Cisticolidae; genus Cisticola; species Cisticola juncidis. Next base: position 147,957 of record VXBR01002272.1, on the reverse strand, counting down.
CCTGGCCCTACTTGCAGAGGTGGCAATGCCACTTGAATGCCACTCTGGTCCTGTTCATCTGTCAACTGCCCCTTAGCAGCTGACCCACATGTCATGCTTTGAAAGGAGAGCTGTGTCCTAAGTCATGCTGCTGGGGACAGTGTCTTTGATGGCTTTAGCCTAATCGCCTGATCTTCAGGGCTGGGAGAAGTGATATGAATAACCGTCACTGGTGAACAATTGTGTGTTAAGTTTAAGACATCAAAAAGTAAATCTAAAGTCTAACATGTGAACAGTGACTTGGGAAACCTGTGTCAGTGGATTGCACCAGTCTCTGAATCATGGTGAAGCTGCACAGTGGTCCCCAGAGAGCAACTGGGCCCTTGAGTGATACTGTTAATGGTGTTTGCATTAACCTAAAAAGCTGTGTCTCAGTGGCACAGTATCTTGCCAGTGAGTACCTGTTGGCTGCAAGTCTCACTTTGCTGAGAGGTGAGAGCTGTCTCCCCACTGGAGTGTCAGGTCTTGCTGTGCAGGTGCCCTGCAGGTAGGTAACATTATTTCTAGCAGATGAGATGAATTCCCAGGGGTGGTGCTCCCCATTGCAAGCAATTTCAGATTTCTTTAAAGGTGGTCCAAAGGGTGACACTGAGACAGGTTTGAATTCTCACTAACTACTGGCAATTTTGGTTCTGGGAAATCTGGTTGGCAACAGCAAGAATCATTTCCAGGAGGGAATGGGAACCAACAGTGTTTCTTTTAGGCTGTGCGTGGTAACTATATAAATTTCTTTTGTGCTTGCTTTACTACCAATCCTTTCTGTGTTTTAAAGACTACTTGTAATTGTAGACTGCTTTGTGTGTTGATCTGAACTGATATGTCACATAATCTGTTGTAGATTTAGCTTAATGCAAATTGAAATAATTGATCCTGCTGTCTTAGGTCTTTGGCAGCTTGCAGGGTGTTCTTGCCTAGGCAGCAAGCCCACCTTTCTAAACACCTGATTGTGAAAGACTCAGCTGGTGAATGCTACACACCAACTGGCTTTAGGGCTCAGTTCTGTGCGGTGAATCCCAGTAATAATAAGTAATCCTGTAAATGACAGTTGAGACAATTAAAAGCATTACTCATTTTCTGTCATGAAAGATTTTCAATGCACTTTTAGCAATTGCTCTTGACCTAGACTGTACCGAGAGGCAGATCTTCCTCCAGTATTTTCATGCTAGCTTTTGTTTACAGCAAGAAGATGGGAGTCCAGAGAGCAGTGGATTAAAAAAAATCTATCTCAAGTCAATGGCTTTGAGTACAAAGCAAGGGAAACTGATCAATGATCCATGCCTTTTGCTTTCATTTAAAAAAATCAAAACATGAAATTTGTTGCCAGCTGTAAATGAGCAGTGCATCTTGTAGCTTTGTGCAGCAAATGAATGTATTTTAATAGGAAAGCTGAGAAAATCATATGTTGCCTTTTTAGGAGTTGTGGGACCTGTTAATGTGGTAGACAATGGAGATGGCACCCACACAGTGGTGTACACCCCTATGCAGGAGGGACCCTACATGATCACTGTCAAATATGCTGATGAAGAGATTCCTCGAAGGTAAGGTGGTAAGAGAAACTTTGGAGAACTGAACATTTAACAATCCCATGTGTTCTCCCAGCACATGAGCACCATTTAAGGATTGGCTGTGGTCCTTTCTACTCTTAACCAGTGCAGCTCCTTGCACTACTTCAGGGTTCAGTGGTGTTTTGAGCCCACTACACCTGCAGCAGACAGTGTAAGAAGGCTGTATCCACATATACCTCAGAATGTACTGCAGCAATTATCAGCCATTGACTTGGGAGGAGGGGAAATAATGGGTTGCTCTTTTAAGTCCCTTCAAGGTGAAGGTGCTTCCTACGTACGATGCCAGTAAAGTGACAGCAAGTGGACCAGGGCTCAGTTCCTATGGCATTCTAGCCAGCCTGCCTGTGGAGTTCGCTGTGGATGCTAAGGATGCTGGGCAGGGACTTCTGGCTGTACAGATTACAGTAAGTAACAAAACCAAGCAGGACAAAAAATATGTTTTCTGTGTGGGTGGGCATGAGTCTCTCCTTTCAGAAGTGGCCACAGCTTTATCCTAACATACCCAGTGTCCTGGAGACTGGGCTGCTGACTGGACCCTAAGATCTGGTACAGGAAAGTCTTGCACTTTGCATTTGTGAAGCTCTTGAGAATGCTTTTGTGAAACTTCTGTCTTAAAGTTGTCAGATGTGCTCTAGTTGGCTCTTCCCTAACCTTACACTCTGCAAGTGCCCAAAATGAGATAAGTAATTTTTTGTAAAATTATGAAAATACTGGTATTTGAATTGGAGGCAGTCTTCTAGCAGTGTTCAGTGAGGCCATGAGGTAATGACCACTCTGAGTATCACCTTATAATAAATTACCACACATGTCTCCCTCAAGGTTGCCAGAAGTCATAAGTGCTTAAGGAGATACTACAGGAATGTTTTGATTTATCTTTGTTACTTCTCTTTCTGAAGTTTCTGATGCCTGAGCTCTGTGGCCACAGCAAAAAGGTGTCTGGATAGTGGACCATAAAGCACATAGTTGAGCCCTGGCATGCCTAGGTCACAGTAAGCCTGGTTGTACTTGCCCTTTTGCATTCTTGCTCCTGTAGTGTCTCAATGCCTGCACCAAAGCAGTTGCCATTAATTCTAGCGTGCAAGTTGCTCTTAGAGGATCCATTTTATAGTGGTCTGATACCTTTCTGCTCCTAATACTCTTTTTTGTTACTAGTCTTTAAGCAAAATATCTTTAAACTTCAAAAAGCTGCAGTTCCATATCTGCTTGAGACCACCTAAGTATGGTTGTGAACAGATTTGATGCCCAGCTAAGGAAATCCAAAACCTTCATATTGCTTAAATCTTCTGGTTTGCATTCCTCAGGACCAAGAGGGCAAGCCGAAGAGAGTGGACATTCATGACAACAAGGATGGCACTTACACGGTCACCTATGTCCCTGACAAAACAGGCCGCTATATGATTGGCGTTAAGTATGGTGGAGATGATATCCCAGCCTCTCCCTATCGAATCCGAGCGTCTCCATCTGGGGATGCCAGCAAGTGTTTGGCCACAGGTATTTGCCTCTTCTCTTTGTTGTTGTTTGTTCTGGGTGTAAAGCTGCCTTCTGAGCATGGTACAATAGATGTGATGGATGAAGAAGACATGCTTGAGACTTGTGTAGTCTGGCTGCTCTTTCAGAAGAAGTGTTCCTAAAAATAAAGAAGTGTCCATCCTGTGGGTGAGCAGGGATCTCTTGCAGGCCCTAGCAAAATCTGTCAGACTGCCTGGGCTGTTATAAACAGCCATATGCAACTGTCTGATGCTTGATGCTTATTTTGGCATCAATAAATCTAGCTGAAAACTTCAGTGAGGTTGAATTAAAAATAGTGCGTATGTGTGTGTCCACAGCATTATGCTCCTTGCACAGTGAGGCTTGTGAAAAGCTTTTCATTGCAAGCTACAACAGAATTAATTCTGAGGATGTAATTAGCTTGTCATGTGCTTCTATATTAGCAAGGCTTATTCAGACTGGGTGTTATTAGTGGGGGTTTCTGCCACTTTTCTGTCTGGTCAAGATTGGCCTGGGTCTGAGCAGGCTTTTTGGGAAGGAGACAACCTAAAGACTATGACTCAAAATAATCATTGCCTTGTTGTAGGGGACTGCAGATTTTTTGCTGTAGGAGCACACAGTGTTTAAGGACGGGTGTTCATCATGTGGCTTTGGGCTGGTCACCGTGTCGTGCTCTGACCTCCAGGAGGCTGTGGAAGGGAGCAGAAGTGACAGGAACTAATTACAAGAATACCACTGAACATTAAGTCCCTTGATTGTAGAATAAAAAAATAAAGTAGGCAAGGCCAAATTGAACGGGGAAACCTAACTTCTTGTTGTAGACCTGTGAGAGTGTGTGGGCATTGTGCTGGACCTGTTAGAGTGCACCTGAGGCCTCTCCAAGAGCTGGCTGCTTTCAAGTTGTTTTAAACAGAAATACATTCCTGACACAATGGAAGAAAAAGAGATATCCTCTTTGCTTCAAAATTTGTTTAAAAGATGCCTTAATGGGTAAATCTGATACTCTTCCAAGTAACTCAAGTCACTAAATAGTCAGAGTAACAGAGATGGAAATTACTGCCAGATACCCGCTAAAATTTCCCATTTCCAAGAAGTGCTTCTGATTCAATGCTGTAAAGCTGAATTACAGTCACCATAGGACTAAGTGCTGGAATACTGCCAAGGTATTAAACCAACAAGTTTGTTGCCACTAGAAAATGAGCCATTTACCTGGAAACAAATGAGGGTCAGAAGCAGGAGTATTCGATATGTACTACTGCAAATAAGACATAATAGTTCTCACTTAAACACAGTGTGCTTCAAGCTAGATCTGATTGCTACAATTTTGGCATTGTTGCATGATGTTCTTTTTTGGGGATGTGTGGCAGAACAGTGGAAAATCGCTTGTGGATAATGGTGGAGGAAATGTGACCATGGCTGCTACTGTGCCCTTTTGTAGCTGCTTGTAGAGGGAGGTTTATGTTAAAGCAGTGCAGCCGAGTTGCTGGCAGAAGAAAGCGCCTTTGGCTGTGCATAAAGAAGCAGGATGATAAGAGTAAGGGTTAAGGCATTGTTTTCTTCAAACTTGGCTTTTTTAGTCTCTGTTCCCATTCAGCTTTTCTGATTGCAGAGGAGAAGGAGAACTGGTAGCCAGGTCTTGCGTACTGCTGTGCTGACCAATTTTACAAAATGTCCCTTGTTGTACATCTGCTCCCAAAACCACATCTGTGACTCCCTGGGACCAATGTCTTGGTGCCATGATCCCCAGGCACCTCACAGGCGGTCTGCCTGGGAAAACTGTCCTGTGGACACCTTCTGTCATGAAAATTTCCTTGTAGGTCCTGGAATTGCACCCACTGTGAAGACTGGTGAGGAGGTTGGTTTTGTGGTAGACGCCAAATCAGCAGGGAAGGGAAAAGTGACGTGTACCGTCCTCACGCCAGATGGGACAGAAGCTGAAGCAGATGTTGTTGAAAATGAGGATGGGACTTACGATATCTTCTACACCGCTGCCAAACCAGGAACTTATGTGATTTATGTCCGCTTTGGTGGGGTGGACATTCCCAACAGTCCTTTCACTGTCATGGTAAGCCAGTTCTGCTCCCGAAGTACCTCCCACTCAGATTTCTGCTGCCGTGTTTTATTTAGCAATAGGTTAACTCTGTGTAAATGTTTGTTCAGGTGTTGATTAGACTAGCAAGAGCTAATGAATCCTTATTCCTTGCAGGGCTTATTTTGAGCAGGCAATACGGTTAAGTGAAGTGGTATAGAAACCATCAGAGGATGAAGACTTGGCTTTTCTGAAGAAATTTGTTTTTCAGTTCCTGACTATGTATTTCTTTTTCTAAATGATGTCAGGGTGGTTGTAAGCAGCTTCTACAACTAATTATGTTGGCCATTGTCAAAGACAGTGCTCTGCCTTCTCTGTCTCTCACTTTTTATTAAGTTGATCCCAAAATAAGGAACGGTCTGCTGACAGATTCCAGGGAAGCACACTATTAGCTCACACTTAAAAATTATTTCTAAGTGCTAGTTAAACTGTTATAGCCAAATTCCCCCTCTCTTCTAATTCCAATTCCATTTCTTCCTTCCAGTGTGCAATTCTCCACATTTAGCAAATAATACCCCAGTCCCCTGAGAAGCAGACTAAGTACCTCTCAGGCCTCACAGAAGCCCTTCTTGTGAAGAACGTTGCTCTTGTGTTGGCAAAATAATTCCTGGTCCTGTAATCTCAGCCAAAGCAGCCTCTGGTGCATCTTGGTCCCTGAAATCATGGGACTGTATTTGTACTGAGTCCAGATGGAGCTTGCGGGCGAGTCTCCAGGGCCAGCAGTTCTGGCTCTTCCTACCTGTCATCCTAGCAGATTGCTACAGGTGTCTGAAGATTTCCTTGAGAGAAATGACTCCCCTGGTCACTGCTCAAGGTTCACCACAGGAATTGCCTCTTGAGGTCAGGGAGCCCATCCTGGCCAGCCAAAATTCCCACTTCCTAGCTGACTGATACAGTATGTGTTTGACTTGGGTGTCTCAGCTGGGGATAGATAACACTGAAACAGCAGCATTTCTGTTCTGCGTTGATTTTCTTAGTGGAGACCATCCATGCAGAAATTTTCAGTGAGTTATCTCATTAGGGTATTTTGCAGTGGTGTAAATGGGCAGGAGGGGCTGGAGTGGCTGAGCCTAAGGGAGCTGCCTGCATGGGTGTCAGTCCTGGCCATTTGTGTTGGGTTAATGGGAGAGGTGGAAATTTGCAAGTTATGCTCTTTGCATGCCTGGTGAGAAGAGTGGCTGCGCGCGGGGAAAACACATTTGGCATCTTGACGAAGTAGTCCCAGCTGTGAATCAGAGGAATGGCTTTGCTACTATGGCTGGACTTGGGCTGGGTCATTCACCCAAGTGTATGAGCCAGAGCAGCCTTACCACAGCAGCTGGCTCCCCTGCCTCCCAGCTGGCAAGTTGGGCTGTGCAGCACTCAGGGGCTCTCATCTTCAGTTGAAACATTTGCCTTACCTCAATGAGGGAATATCCTCAATGGATATTCAGTTCCACCAGTGTTCAGGCACAGCTTTTTGCTTCCTTCCCAAGCGTCCAACAGCAGCACATATTGGCTTTGTCCCTCTGCTATGCCACTGCTGGCTTCCCCCAGTGCCTGCAAACAGGGGCAGTTTCCCAGCTTCCCTGACTGGATCTGGGTCTTTGCTATGGCAAGAGGACTGGGAGGGGCTACACTGTGGGAGAAAAGTGTTGAACTGGAAGGAGCAGTGTGTTCTGAACTTTGGAAGATGGGAATGCCTCTATGCCAGAATAACATCTAATAAAAACTAACCTGCCTCTACCCCTGCCCAGGCTGTAGATGCAGATGATGTCGCCGCACAGTTGCAGGAGCCAGTGGGCGCTTCCCCCCCCGGATTCCGCCCTTGGGTACACAATTTTTACATTTTTCAGCTCCCCATCTGTGTTCCATTTCAGATGACAGCCTGCTTCTTGGGACTGCTTGATTGCTCTGGTCATTGTGTTCATTCTTTCTGTTTCATCAATTGTTCTTGGAATCCAGACCTTGTTTTTTCTTTGCTGCTTGAAGGGAGTCTCCAAAAAACTCATGTAAAAAATGAAGAGGATTGCACCCACAGCTTCCACTTCTGAAATGTCTGCTGTTGGCAAAAGCACCCTGCGTGCACTGCTTTGTTTTCCCAGTAAAATCACATTGTCTTGAGTTCAGAGTCGCATTGTGAAACTTGTTTCTTTTGTCCATTTTGTGTTGCAATCTTTCTGCCCCATTTAAAAATCACTTTCTCTTCCAGGCCTTAAGCAACTAAAACCTTTCAGATGGAGCCACTTTGGGTCTTGTGTCATTGTCTTCCATCCCTTTGTGTTCCATTTTTATCTCTTTGTTTTTTCCAGCATGTCTTCCATCTGTGCCGTGTTTGATTTGCTCTGCTCTGCGGTGTGGTGTTGTAAAGGAGAGCTTGGCTGGACACTGCTCTGGTTGAGCTCAGTCTTTGGCTAGCTGCATTAATCACCACACACTCTTCTGCTTGTGCTTGCAGGGGAGTTGCTCAGTGCTCATTTGGTTCTACCAGCCATTTTGAAGTGACCCATGTTTTTGCTTGCTTTAGGTTACAGAAGAAGCTTATGTCCCTGTTGGAGACATGAACGGCATGGGGTTCAGGCCCTTTGATATGGTTATCCCATTTGCTGTAAGGAAAGGAGAAATAACAGGTACCTGAAGTGCCTCTCAGGGAGATTTATGCTTTTTGTTAGTGTGTTTATCCGTTTGCAGCTAGCAGACTGGGTGGTCTAGACCACAGTGTGCCTGGGAGGTTTGTATCTTGCCAGCAATGTAGCTGTTTAATTTCACATTGAGTGGCACCCACTGAGGATGAGTAGGATATGTCCCTTCAATGGTTTGAATTTAAGTGAGGATTCCTGGTGTTGCTGTGACCTTCAGTGCTAGGCTGTGAGCTACTGCACTGTAGGGCCTGTTGATGCTTTTTCCCTTCTGGGGCAGCTACATGCATCCTTAATAAGCTGCATAATTTCTTTTCTGCAGATGCTATAAAGCAGTTAATTCTGCATTCCTGCTACATACCTTCTCCAAAGCAGGTGACCCCTCTTCTATGTCTGGCAGCTGAGAGCATTGCTCCAGTAGCACCCTGGTTGCACTAAGCTCCTGCACGCAAGGCCTATGTCTCCTCTGCCCTCTAGCTCAGCAATCCCACCCCAAGCCCTGGCCTTTCCCAGCTTGAAGGAACAGTTGGTCTTTCCTTTTCAAAAGTGCAGCAGAAGAGGGAGCATTTTGCTACAAGGTAGATCAGTACTTTTTATGCGGCTTGTTGTGAAAAGCTCCACAGTGACAGCAAACAGCCCTGCCTGTCGAGTTTGTAAGGTCACAGGACCATTTGCCAGATGTCTACCACTGCCTTGTATTCATGTAGCTTAAGTAGAAAACATGTCTGGTTAGTGTTCCCATTAGTCTCCTATTTGTGCCTGTGGGTAAGGAATTTAACAATTTAAAATGCTTTAAAATGGCCAGACAATTCTCTGTGGGTGGGAGAAGGGAAGCGGGCAGCTTGTCCTTCTGTAACTCCCATGGTGGCCTTTTGTAGGTGAAGTACACATGCCCTCTGGAAAGACAGATACACCAGATATCGTGGATAACAAAGATGGCACAGTAACAGTGAAATATGCTCCTACTGAGGTTGGGCTGCATGAAATGCACATAAAATACATGGGAAATCACATCCCAGGTAAGTCTGACAAAACAGGCAATGCAAATCTGAGTGCAGAGTCCTGCTGACACATCTGCTTCCTGGTGAGGTTCTATAGCTGGATTGTATATGCTCTGGGAAGATCTGCTCAGGATATTTTACCGTTTAGTGTCCCTTTCTCTGCAGACAGTCCAGAGAGAACTAAAGCAAAGAAGTGCCAGCACATATGAGCTTCCATTGTGGTTTAATCATACCAGCCAGGCTTAAAATGGATTTTGGTTTTGGGAAACTAGCTTTTGAGGCATTTTATTATGAAGAAGAAACATACCATTTTTTCACTACTACATTTTCAGGTTGAAATTTACTGCCATGGTGCTTAACAAAACTACTGGTTATAGTATGCGTTTATCCTTAAAACTGCATTGGCAAAAATCTCAAAACTGTGGAGAGAATTGATTGGCTAAAATACTGTAGTTACTCTTTACATCTGCTTGCAATAAGATAAAACACACATGCATATTATGCTGTAATTTTTCTTTCTTCCTGGCTGCTTCGTAACAAAAAGAAATCACTGCCTTTCATTCCATTTCTTTTCTTTTGTCCTTGCTTCACCAGCTCCCCAGTGGAAGCTCTGCCTCACCTGGAGGCTGTGGCTGCCCTGTAGTTCTCCAGGCATGCTGGCTTTGAGGGGCTGGGCAGAAAGGGGCAAACCTGTAAGAAGATGTGTAGACATGAGACAAAACGCCTTCAGCACTGTCTGAGAGGGACTGCTGGTTCTGTTCATACAGAAACACAGGATAATTTAGGCTGAAGTAGGGAGCTCAGTGATGCAATGCATGGTGCTGCTTCAGTCCCTTCTGCACTTAATGGATATAGCACCCCCATAGGTGCTGACCTGTCTGATCTATTTGTTCACTCAGGCCTTTACCCTGTGCTGGGATAGAAAGATGATGTGCCATAATGCTTCCTTCATGAAGATTGTCATGAATCAAGTTTTTGTCTCAGCTGCAAAATCTAACTTCGGACTGAAGAGCTATCTGTGCCTTTTTTTGAAACCATTATTGGTTGTTGGTGACTGTACTTTTTGTACTTGTGCACCAGTTTAGCTAATCTGAGGCTGGGAAATATGTTTTTGGATACCTTTCAAATTTGCTAGTTCAGGTTCATTAAGTCAATGTGCTGTGCTAGTTCCTGATTCTGGGCTACCAAAATTCAGAATCAGTGCCTGAACTGAAAGTCTTCTTCTGAGTCATGTTCTGATTTAATATGCTAAAAATAAACTTGCAATGAACAAGACCCTTTACAACATCCTTTAAGCTTATCTCTGGTAGCTAGAGTAGCACTTACTCTTCTATGAATGAATGTGGCTCAAATTGTAGAAAAGTGTCTTTTGAGGATAGTAATGGGGGCTTATTTGGTTTTTAAGTGCATTACAGTCACAATAAGGTTTTTCAGATACCATGTAATGAGAAGGGCATTCAAGAACATGGGTATCAGTTCTTGTAGTCCAGACCACTCATCTTTAAAAGTGCTTCTTTTTGGTTTTTCCCCTTTAGAGAGCCCTCTGCAGTTCTATGTCAATTACCCCAACAGCGGCAGTGTCTCTGCTTATGGGCCTGGTCTCATTTATGGGGTTGCGAATAAACCAGCAATTTTCACTATTGTCACAGAAGATGCAGGAGAGGGTAAGTCAGTTCTTTAAACCCATCCTACCCTAAATAAGTTATTTCTTGGTAGTGTAATGCTCATTGGCTTTAATTTACATTCATCTGTCCAACTATGTATCTCTGTGACACAAATGACTTATGCAAATATCAAGCTGTAACTTGCAGTAAAAACTGGTTTATTGCCCCTTCCTGAGAGCAGTAGATGTACCTTGTGGTACAGGGTGCAAATTATTTGTTTAATTAAAAATAAACTGAAAGCAGCTTAAATCTAGTGGATGATGACTGGATGGGGATTAGGTAAATCTTAAGACTGAATAGAACTGTGGCCTTAGTCGATTGGTCTGAGCTGGTTTTGCTGCTGTCCTTAGAAAACATGCATTTAAGCTCCATTTTCAGTACAAGGTACTGGATATTTCTCTCTGGACCAAATTTTTTGACCTGGTGCTCACAAAGATTTACAGAAGTGCCACTTAACTTTTTTCCTAGGTGGGCTGGACTTGGCTATTGAAGGACCTTCAAAAGCAGAGATCAGTTGCATTGATAACAAAGATGGGACATGCACAGTCACATACCTGCCTACTCTGCCTGGAAACTACAGCATCCTGGTCAAATACAATGACAAACACATTCCAGGCAGTCCATTCACAGCCAAGATCACAGGTATAAAGTTTAAACTTCTGGAAGCACTTCATATTAAAAATTAACCTCTGATAGCATGGGGAACCTGGTTTGTGGCAGGAATTTGAAGTCGTCCTCTGACTTGTTCTGCACTTAACCTTGGAATGTTTTGTGACATCTTTCTCTTTATGTATTCAGATGATAACAGAAGACGGTCTCAGGTTAAGCTTGGTTCTGCTGCTGACTTCATGTTGGATATCAATGAGACTGATCTCAGTCTTCTATCAGCCAGTATTAAAGCCCCATCTGGTCGTGATGAGCCTTGTCTTCTGAAGAGGCTGGCCAATAACCACATTGGTAAGCTCTGAGAGATTACTATGATAGCCTTTACTCCTGTTTCCTTTGCTGTGTAAAATTACTGACTTCTGTGCTCGTTCCCAGAAGAGTGTTGTCCAGCCAAGTAGTTGATAGTGTTTGCTGCAGTTGTCCAAAGACAGAAAAGTATGAAGAATGGCCTCTTGTCTTAGCTTGCATGTGACATACCAGTTTGCAATTGAAGTGAGTTTTGTCAGCTTATATGAATGGCCTTGTGGTCCACTTGAGAGCAACACTTCAACATGAGTAAAAAGAGTGCTCTTCCAGTATTTCATTTCTTGGTGTGATTAAGGCATTTAAATCAAGTATAACATGAACAAAAACTGAATAAATAATAAATAAATAAATTTCTCACATTTCTCTGCTTTGTAGGCATCTCATTCATTCCACGGGAAGTAGGAGAACATCTGGTTAGCATCAAGAAAAACGGAAGCCATGTGCCGAACAGCCCCGTAACAATCATGGTGGTCCAGTCTGAGATTGGGGATGCCAGACGGGCAAGAGTTTTTGGACGTGGCTTGATAGAGGGACGAACCTTTGAAATGTGTGACTTTGTTGTAGACACAAGAGATGCTGGTTAGTTCTCTCACAAAGGGACCATGAGATGCTATTAACTCTACACGAGAGCACTTTCTCCCTCAGCATGCAAGCTGCAAAGCAGCAGCTGCCATTAAACACAGTCATTATTGTCAGTTATTAACCACAGACAGTCCTATTAACTTAGAATATGCTTTGCAAGGTCTTTGTTATAACCAACAGGAACTGTCACTGGGGTGGTGCTGGCTCTAGTATCATTTGATACAGCAAGAAGGAAATGAGGAAGATACTTACTCCCCTGTTGGTTTAATGTGGAGTCTTGGATAACTTTTTAGCTTGGTAGATAACTCTTCAACATTATTGAAGAAAAAGGTATATAGTCAGAGAATTTTAGTTGCCTCGGACTGATTAGGAGCACAGAAATGCCATTAAGTCATCATTCAACTCCCATATGCCCATCATGATACAGACCTACCAACTGGTGCCTGCTATGGGTTTGGGCTATTTCATGTCAGATTTAGAGCAGAGATTTGGAAATTTGAGGCTAACTTATCCGTATTGTAGGTTATGGTGGGATCTCCCTGGCAGTTGAAGGACCCAGCAAGGTAGAGATCCAAACTGAAGATCTAGAAGATGGAACTTGCAAAGTGTCCTATTTTCCAACTGTACCTGGTGTGTACATTGTGTCCACTAAATTTGCAGATGAACATATTCCAGGTAAGCAGAAGTGTTGGGCAAATTTTTGATTAGTACAACACAAGTCTTATCTGTCTGGAACTGTGGGTGGGCTGTGTGATCTGACTTAGACCATAAGTCCCAAAGATTCGAGGAGGTTGTTCTCAAGCAGCAAGCATCCAAAACTGTTCTGGTTATGTGGGTGTGTTGGACTTGGGCCTGACTGTTAGTTGGGTATAAAAGTTTCGCTATGATCCCCTACAAGTCAGAGGAAGCTTTTATTTCTGCCCTCAGTGACATGTAATAAGCAGAGGAGGAATGACTTGCTATGATACTTACAGGCAGCCCATTTAGTGTGAAGATCAGTGGTGAAGGAAGAGTTAAGGAGAGCATCACAAGAACAAGACGGGCTCCCTCTGTTGCAACAGTAGGAAGCATATGTGATCTGAACCTAAAAATCCCAGGTAAGTAACAACATCCTTATCCCCAAAACTACAGCTTGCACTTGTGTAGCATGGGGTACTTGAAGCAGGGAACATATGAACTTCAGTTTTGTAAAGATATTCTCATATTAACATAGCTTAGGGAAGAAACACTGGTAATGTGTCTTTTCAAACAGTTAAAAACAAGCATAACCATGATCAACACATGGAGAAATAAATTCTGGTGAGGCCTTAATTTAATTTATTTTGTGTACAGCAGGCTGGAGAATGGGCTGCACAGCTTACTCTAGCACCAAGGTTTTAAGATCATGCTGGCTGTTCAATGTTTGTACCACTGTCTGGAAACTCTGAATCATGTAGGCCAGGCTTAGCTGGCTGCAGTTACCCAGTCACTTCATCTGCCTCTGTAGCACCTGGGAAGCTGCAGCTAGCCAAGTTTTCTGCTCAGAAGCACACAGCTGAGCATGTAATGGGCATCTGTGTGCCTCTTCTGTTATTTGTACTGGGTAATCACTTGAGCTCGGGTCCAGCTTCCAAAACCCTTCGTCACTTTCTAATATGCATTTTTTAATTTTCTTCTTGCTAGAAATTGATTGTGCTGATATGACAGCTCAGGTAACCAGTCCCTCTGGGAGAAACTTTGATGCTGAAATTGTAGAGTGTGACAAAAACACTTACTGTGTCCGCTTTGTGCCGCAAGAAATGGGGGTCCACACTGTGGATGTCAAATACAAAGGGCAGCCGGTGCCAGGCAGCCCCTTCCAGTTTACCGTGGGACCACTGGGCGAGGGAGGAGCCCATAAAGTGAGAGCTGGAGGCCCAGGGCTGGAGCGTGGAGAGACAGGTGTTCCAGGTGAGTCCTCTGCTCTCAGTGGGCTCCAGAATCTGCTGTGTGCAGGTCTGCAGTGCAATGTTTTGGCTAACAGGAGCCTCCTGGAGAAACTGCTAAGCAGTATCTCCCTGGGTGGTGGGATGAGCTACCATTTTTCAAATACACTCTCGTGGAACTTTATAGTCTGTTAGAAGGAAGCTGCAGCCCAGCAATAGCAGCAAACTTACTCTTGTGTGTGCTCTCATGTGCTTCAACAGCTGAGTTCAGCATATGGACACGGGAAGCTGGAGCTGGAGGGCTGTCTATTGCTGTAGAAGGCCCAAGTAAGGCAGAAATCACCTTTGATGACCACAAAGATGGATCTTGTGGTGCATCATATATAGTTCAAGAGCCAGGTATGTCCTGAGACCAAATCACATGGAAACAACACTGATTGTGACTTTCAGAGAAATTAAGGACACTGATTGCTTCTCTTCTCTCTGCAGGCAACTATGAGGTGTCCATAAAATTTAATGATGAGCACATTCCTGAAAGCCCCTATCTGGTTCCTGTCATCGCCCCTTCCGATGATGCTCGCAGGCTCACTGTCACTAGTCTTCAGGTGAGACATAAGGAAACATCTCTACAACTTACCACAGAGACTCATTTCGCCCTTGTTCTCCAAAACCAAAGTGGTTGTCCCTTCTTCTTAGTAATAGCGTTGTCTTGGTTGTTTCTTGTTTTCAAGCTCAGCTTGCAGCCAGAGATATTTTTGACAGCTAGCCCCCGGGTAACTCTGGCTCACCAGAGTTCAAAGGCAGAAGGCTCAATTGAGTGTGTTACAAGTGTTCCCAAGTTAAACACTTGGGAATTACAAATGAAAGGCTCCAGAAATAGCATTGGAGGAACTAAGACATGTTTCCCATTAGCTAGGGAAAGGACAAGGAGAACTGAAATTTAAAGGTGAACCACTAGTGATCATGTTGGTACCAAGTTCCTCATTTGGCATGTGCGTGAAGAGCTGCATTTCCATGGGTGAGGTAGTGCAGGGCTGCATGGCTGGGACATCACTGCAGCCTGGCCAGGTAGACAGACGTGGCCCCACCATGAGGTCAGGGTGCAGATTTGCTCTGGCTGATGTCACCAAACCACAGAGTCACAGCTCAGATGATATATGAAAGGTAGTGAATCTCTGAGTGAATCACAGCTTTGTAGCTAGTCTGGGCTCATCTGGTAACCTCACCATATAATTTGTGTATGTGTGTGGTTACAGGCATTAAAATACAAGTAACATTAAAGGCCTGACTGAAATCTCCAATACCAGAAGCTTGGATATGAGACTGAGAATCTGTGTCTAAATATACTGTGCCTCAGTCCTCCTTGAGTGGTGATTAGTACTTCAGTTAAGGCTTTTTTTGGTTATGTCCCAGCTGTGATCCCCAAGAGTTTGCCTGGGCTGCAGAATTCTGCACCTCGGCTGTGTAAATGAACCATGATAGCCTGATCCGATAGTATCTCTTCTAACCAGGAGTTACAGGGGTGTAATTAGTCACTGTGGTATTGATGTTTGCCTTGTGTTTCATTTAAAGACTCTTTGACAGGAATACTCGCTTCAGTTAAGTCCTGGAGAGGCAGATAAAGCTGAGTGTTCTGTAACAGAGTCCATTGTGCAGCATCAGCCTCCACTAAACCCAGATCAGGGATTTGTTTATACATTTTACTTCAGTTCTACTCAGTTGCATTTATTTCTCTCTTCAGGATTTAGTTGAAAACAAAAGGAGGTAAAGTATGTTAATGAGATATTACTGCTGGATAGCTGCATGGGCTGTGCTGGTTGAGGACTGCTGTGGCTCAGATGTGGAGCTGCCTCGCTGTTCACCAATGGCCTGACAGCACCACAACATCTGGTTTCGTGTTTTAAGTTACTTTCTCATGTTTGAGACATCTTGTGGTGGTGTTCTAAATGCAGCCTCTTGTGGCAAATATAAACATGCATATTACTCTTTCAGGGATTTGGATTATCAGAGGCTTTTCTCTGAGTGAATCTGACATGAATAAATGAGCTGAAAATGGAGCTATAGCTTAAGCATCCTTTAAATCAAGTGCCTGAATAGGAGGACTGACCTTGGTGATAATGGGTTGCTAGTATTGTAAACATGCCTCTCTTGGATGTGATGCAATCCAAAAACAGTCTTGTTACCATGGGAAAAGTCAGCCTAGCCAATGTGGGTGACTCCTGAATCAGCCATCCCCTAAGAGGGAGAGAGCTTTTGATTTGAGAGTTAATGCAAGTCACAACTTCATGCCTTTTATTAAAATCTGAAAAATCCTCATGGTGAAGTGGTTATTTCCCTGCCACAAATCTAGTGCTGTCTGAAATGAAAGTTTGAATTTGATAATCTGACTGTTGCATTCTCAGGAGTCTGGATTAAAAGTTAATCAGCCAGCATCCTTTGCTATAAGGCTGAATGGGGCAAAGGGCAAGATCGATGCTAAAGTCCACAGCCCCTCCGGAGCTGTCGAAGAGTGCCATGTGTCTGAGCTGGAGCCAGGTGAGCACAGCTTGATGATGATCAAAACAATTGCATGACCTTCCAAGCACTTACTGCCACATAGGAAATTCAGTTCCTTTGACTTACAAATCATGTTTCCCAGGGATGAGCATGTTGCTTGGAAAACAACTTTTTGGTGTCAAGAGCTGTTCAATCAGGGTTATATCCATATTTTTCCATGAAGTGACTGAGCCCCAACTTGGCTTGCCAGTAAATGTACAGTGACGTTAGTAATAAATTAAATATGATGTGGTTATTGAATTTAACCAGGGAAGAAGTTTATTTCTCAAAGCTATGCTTCAATCTTTGACTAATAGTTTATTTTTAACTCACACTCACTCCTTCACATGAAATGTCAAGAAAACTGTCTATAAATAAACACTACAGAAAGCTCAATACCTGTTTCAGCAATGAGCTTTTCTTTTTCACTTGAAGTTCGTATGGGTTATGGTCTGTACTGTGAACAGACAGCAGCTGTCCAGCTGGAGGAGATCAATCCCACCTCTGAGTTAACATGCAATCAAAAATGTGAAATATCAGCAAATTGCTAGATGACTTCATTAGATAAAGGTGTGGTGTCAAAGCAGCACACTTGGCTCACTGGTAAGATTTGGCTTGCTCTTACCAGCTGCTTTTCTTCTACACACAGCTCCCTCAGCTGCCAACAGATTTGGGTATGATTCAGTTTTCATGTTTATTGCATGAGTGAGACAAATAACCCTCAGATGACAGTTGAGATCAAGTCCTAGTGAACAAGGTGAAAACACAAGCTGTAATACCTTCTCTGATAAATACAGCATTTTCCTGCTTAAGTTTGAGTTTAGCAGCTCGTGTAGCTGAGTTCACTTAAACTGGGACCAAAATACCATCAAAGGCTTTTAGAAGCTCAGATTGCTAATTGGCCCTGTTGGGTTTAATTGGTGGTTTATGGTTGGACTGTTGCATCTGATTTGTCAGAAGAGCTCCTTTTCTGTTGCAGATAAATACGCTGTTCGGTTCATCCCCCATGAGAATGGCATCCACTCCATTGATGTGAAGTTCAACGGGAGCCATGTGGTGGGCAGCCCTTTCAAAGTCCGCGTGGGTGAGCCTGGCCAGGCGGGCAACCCTGCTCTTGTCATGGCCTATGGATCTGGCCTGGAGAGTGGCACCACGGGTAATCCTTCTCCTACAGAACTGTTTGCACTTGGGCTTTGAGACATACAGAACCTATTTCTAGGCATACTTTTACATTACTTCACCTGCTAAGGCAGCTGAACTAACCCAAATTCTCTGCTGACCTGAGTGCAGGCTAATTTTGCTTTCTAGCATGCTCCTCATGTCTTATAACTATCACTCACAAGTATGCAGCCTATACTGAGCCTTAACAAATTCAAACCTTCTGTAAATCAGCAACTGCAAGATGCATTCACTGTACTACTGGTTAGCAGCTGGACTACAGCTCTGCTAGTTAGCTTATCTCCACGTCAGTGGTCTCTCGAGCTCCAGAGATGCTCTGGCTCTCTTCCACACATAAACATGACGTCTGCATTGGCTGTCTAGAGACGAAGGAATCTCATTTAACTTGTGTTAATTAAATGGGTATCAGGGTGTACCCTGTTACCTTCCCTTTGGTGCTTGCACCTCTAAGAAATCCCAAGTGAAATGTCGTAGGATATGTAAATCCTAGGGGGAAGGTGGGTTGTTCTGTTGGTAGTATGCCATGCATGCTCCAGATGCAGCATGAACAGTTTCTTCTTGGAAATCTGATACTTCATTGTCTGCTGTGGCTGTCTCATCTGATAGTTCTCGACTCAAGAATGTAGGGTTTAGGTTTTGTTTTTGCATTTCTATGACTTTTTGCGCTTAGCAAGTATGAAAACATTCCAGGATATGCACTTTGATTTATTTGAGTTCTTGCTTGGGCCACACTCACAGGCCAGAGTAGAATTATTATTTTTCTTTCCCTTTGTTGTCTAAGGGAATAGCTAGTTCATTTTATCCTATCCACTGCTGTCTCCTGTGGATTCCATCTCATACCTTTTTTCTCCCTGTGAAAAAAAAAAAAAGTACTGCAGTTATTCAGTCAAAGTTTCTGCTGTTCTGAAGGAACCAAGCAGTTGGTTTTGGAAACATGCAGATACCCTCTATAAAATAAAGATGTAGCTTGAGCTCCTTTAATAGGTGGAAACAAAAGCACTCATTAATACCAGACAGTGATGCATCAGGGACTGAGGAATATTTCTTCATCTATAAAGGCTCTTGAGGCTGTTTTCAATCTAAATAGACTGTTCAATTTCAGCAAAGCTGCTCTGTGCCCCATTGTTGAATCCTGGCCATTGCCAAAAGTGCAGTGCAGTGGGAGCTGCTGAGCAGCGTTTCAGAACAATGACCCAGTGTAGAGGTTTCACTGGCTGAACACCTGAATCATCCCCCTGGGAGGGCTGAGCGTCTGCAGCCTCCAACAATGCAAGCCTTCATCTGGGGCACAGGAAAAAGCAGTGCCTCTGGAGCAAGAGCTCTTAGCAAGAAGCTCTGACGCTTGCTGGCTCTGAGAATTAACTTCTCTGTAGTTGAGCAGGGCAATTGGGGCTGATGCCTGACTTCCCAGGGCAGTGGTGCCAGGGGGGTGGGCTGCTGGAGCACTGGAAGAGATGGCAGAATCCTCTGTGGGATCTGGGCTCTTCCAGCATTGCAACACAGCAACCTCTTTTGTGGGGAGGCTAGAAACTTCTCCTGAGTTTAGTCCCATGTCTGCATGCTTCCATCACAGCAGCAGTAAACTTTCCCATGGCCATCCTGGTTTTGAATGAGCCCCAGCACTTTATTCCTCCTCAACAGTGTCTCATGTAACAGCCCAAAGATCATAAATATTTGACGCCAGAGATTGACAGTAAATTGTTTGGGGGCTGAAAGCCTTACTTAATTTTTTCTTGTGTTGCTGGCATTGTGTCATTGGCTTAGTATTATCAGCAATAATTCAGCTGTGTTAACCAGATGCTGTACTTAAACAAGCTTTTGTTGCCACAAACTGCCTGCAGTGCTGTTGTGAGCACTTCAAACACCCGTCTCCTCCAGGCCATCTCCTGCCCCTTGTATTTCCTGCTTTCTTGTGGGTTCTTCACTGCTGATTTGCAGTCCAGGCAGCAAGACAGCTGTGAGCTTCCCCCAAACTTAGCCATGCTGGAGCTGTATGGGTGTGCACTCTGATGCCCAGCAGAAAAGCTCTTCTTTTCTCTCTAATCCAGTTTTTTGATACCAAATTACTTTCATTTGAGTCCTGAAGGGCTCTCATGACCCGTTCTTCCACAAAGCCCCATAACCTAACTGGAGGAGGGAGCAGGATGAAGCTGGGGAGGCTGCCAGGAGTGCAGAGCTCCATTTGGGCTGGCCTGTGCAAGGCTGCTGGGGTAGATGTCCCTCCCTGCCTGCAGCCCTGGGCAGACTGATCTTGCACCGAATTACCCCTTATTTAATGCCTGAGGCTGCATGTGTAACATCGGGTGTGAGGAAGAGTGTGTCTCACTGTGCTACCTCTTTCTAGGACTGCAATCGGAGTTTTTCATTAACACGACCAAGGCTGGTCCAGGTACCCTCTCTGTTACAATTGAAGGGCCATCAAAGGTGAAAATGGACTGCCAGGAAACTCCAGAAGGTTACAAAGTCATGTACACACCCATGGCTCCAGGAAACTATTTAATTGGAGTTAAATATGGTGGACCTAACCACATAGTGGGCAGCCCTTTCAAGGCAAAGGTTACAGGTAAAAAGCTAACTAGTATTTACTCTGTACCTGAAGCAGATCGTGTCATTCAGTAAAAACATCATTCCGAGACAATGTGGTGTTCTGGTCTAGATGCCCAAAACCATGAGAAGCAAAACATTTCTTCCCATCACCTCCAAAGCCTAGATGAGGGGTTTCAGGAGCAGCTACAAAAGCAGTAGTCATGGAGCTTGGCAGCTTGACTCAGTGATGGGCCCATAAATCAGATTTATGGAGTGATATTAAGTCCTGATCTAGTGCTACAGTCTTGCATGGGTCGCAGGGAAATGTGACTTATTTACCCATTTCTCCCTACCATCAAAGCCTGGAACCTGCTTACCTGTAGCATGTGTTGACTCTCTTAGTCTCATTTTGGTGCAGGTATCACCTAGCCAAAGGTCAGTAATGTCTGGGAGGCATCTAGGTGAAGTGAGGAAGGCTGGTTTAGGAAGCCTGTTCTCTCTCCAGCACTGTGTTTAGGCACAGGCTGAAGCTCATCTTTACTGCTGCCCCTGAACTTGTGAACCCTCTTGCAGTGCCTGTAGCGTGGTGATGTTCTTGAGAGAGGATGGCAGGGACTGTGCTCCTCGGGGCTGGAACATGCTCTGCTTTCAAAATGGTTTATTGCAAAATTTTACCTGCTTTTCTGCCAACTCAAGTCATTTTTGGCATTTGGTGATTGGAGCACAATTAACTCTTCTTAAGCAACCTGCTTTGCTTAATGAATCCTGAAGTTCCTGTGGTCCTTTAGCTGCTTAAGGGCTCTGGGATGGGATTGTTGCCAGCAGTGCTGGAAGATGTCAGCTTAAAAACCCAAGTAGGAAATAGTTCCTCTCCAGAAATGCATTTTGGATGCAGAATGCATGCTAGTCATTAGAAGAGTTTCAAAACATCCTTGTGAATGTTTTTCAGATGGGGTGAATCTGAATGTCAAAACCTTTTCTATTTCCAGGGCAGCGACTGGTTAGCCCAGGCAGTGCCAACGAAACCTCTTCCATTCTTGTAGAGTCAGTGACAAGGTCATCAACCGAAACTTGCTACAGTGCCATTCCCAAATCCACCTCCGATGCCAGCAAAGTGGTTTCCCGAGGAGCAGGACTCTCCAAGGCTTTTGTGGGTCAGAAAAGCTCCTTCTCTGTGGATTGCAGCAAAGCAGGTATGGATACAGGAACCAGATTGATGTTCAGGGTTAGTGGTTTAGCTGGGCATTTTTTTCCCTAAACCAGCTTGCAGAGTTAAAATTCAGAGCTTGAGGTAATAATCTGGTACTAAAGAAAAATGCTAAATACTATACTGTGCTCACCAAGTCAGTCCTAATACAGAGGCCGTAAAGATGCTATTTCCTCTCCAAATGGCTTCATCTGAGCCAGGTGCACCTGAAAGAACCACAGAGTTATGGCATGAGAACAAACAGGTTGCTGAAGTTAAGCAACACTTGTGGTGCATTGTAGCATGTAATGCACAGTGTTTCTGTAACCTTTTGATGGTCATCATCATCATCTGGGAGCTCTGAAGTGGACGGATTACAAGCCAGCTGTGTCAATTGGCCCTTGCTATTAACTTCTAAGGACTTGTAAAGCAATACCAGCTTGTTTTCACAGGCAGCATGGATGGCTCCTGTGCGCTACTTAGATAGTGGTAACCTGTAGTTAGATAGTGGTAACCTGTCAGGTCTGGCAAATAGTATAGATAAACCCTCACCTCTATGAGGTTGAAAGCTTTTTAATATAAAATCCCTTCTTATACTAAATTAATCTGAGGTATGGCTCAGCTACCAGTCTGTGAATTAAAATAACAAAATCCATGTGTTACAGAGCCAATATATTACGGTACAACCACACTGCCTTGTTTAAGTTCAGGGATATTAACAGTTGTGTGTTTTGCTGTAGGTTCCAACATGCTGTTAGTTGGTGTCCACGGTCCTACAATACCATGCGAAGAGGTGTCCATCAAGCATTTGGGCAGCCACCAGTACAACGTCACTTATGTTGTCAAGGAAAGGGGGGACTATGTGCTGGCAGTGAAGTGGGGTGACGAGCACATTCCTGGGAGTCCCTTCCATGTCACCGTTCCATAAATGTGCTGTCAGGTGGTCTCTGCGTTCGCAGTTCAGATATAGAGTTGTACTGGGTGCAGTCGTGTTGCAAAATGCAGTTTCCAGATACACACGGCTCACATTTCAATAGTCAGACATAAACTCTGTAACTGTTTTTACAAGCATTTCACTTCTATTCTACTTACCAACCTAATGTCAATTTATTTAATATCTCCTCAAATTATACCTTTGTAGTACTGTCCAGGTCACTGTTAATGTTTGGAGAATCATGTGGATGACTAGACACTAATTTCCTTTGCGGATGTTAAAGACTTTAGATTTTAATTGAAAACTGGAATTTGTCTTTGTAATTGGGTATCTTAACTACTGATTTTATTTGACTGGAGACATTACACTTTAGTTATGGAATATGACTTGGGCTGTCCCCAGTTCAAATTCTTTTCTGTAAAGAAATGAGGTAAAACTGGTACTATAATAGGTGCCTTTGTATACTTGATCAATTTTAACGATTAACATTATAAAAAGCTACCATAAGTAGCTTTGCCACTCAAATCTAAAATGTTTCTAAAAATGCTTTGCTAAGGGTTTACATTTAGAAAAAGTTTTTCTTTTACAGCCAACCAAAAGCAGACTGAAAATTACTTCTTGTAAGCTTTCAGCCTCTCTATGTTAATGCTTTGTAACTCTAGAGACAGGTAGCTTTTTGGCTAGTAATGCGGTTTTTAATGAGCTTGGGATGCTGGTGATGTTTCTGTAACTTTACAGGTAACTCCCCCACACTCTTTTCAATTTAAGAACAAGCCCTGAGTTGGCTGGGTTAATAAAGCCCCTGAATTTGCCAAGCCAGGCATGGTTGTCACTTGTGTGACCCAGAGTCACTGCAGTCCAGAGCACCATGGTGTGTTGAGAAGATGACCAGTGGAGGTCATCTGGAGGCTTCAGGCCAGGCCAGTGGCTGAGATGGAGCAAAGAAGCCATCCTGGGAATGGGACCAAATCTGCAGTGGGACACAGGGTGGGTCTGTGAAGTTACTAGTAATAGCAATACCAATAATACCAATATAAATTAACAAATCCCTCTTTGGCACAAGGTGTTTTATTGTGTCTAAGTCCAAGGACATGCCTGAAGCAACTCATCTCTCCTGAAATCCCTTTCGAGCTGCATCAGGTGTAGCTACTGAGGGTTAGGGAGTGGAAACTTCCTTTTAACTTGTCTGTTTGTCCTGGATTACTCCATACTGCTTCCCAGGTGCATATCTGAATTGCTGTCAGCTGCTGGGGCTTTAGTCAACTCTCCTGATGAGATCAAACTGTGCTATTTGGAGAAGGTAGGATTTGTTGAAAACCTGTTGACATGTCACTGTCCCTCAGGAGAAGTTCATGCTTACAGTTCTGAACTATGTATGGATGTCCTACTCTCCAGCACAGTTAGAGGGGGAAAAAGGAAGGCTGGGGTTTTTTTACTGTGCTTTTTTTGTGCCTTAATGTGAAATGCTCACTACATTGTAAACTAGAAAGTAAAAACAAAATAAACTGGAATAAAATGCAGGATTGTAAAATTGTATCTGATAACTTATTAAATAGAAGTGTTTGCTTCATTAAAATGTGCATGTTAAAAACAACATCGGATTCTTTTCATATGTAGTCAGTGAAGTTCAAACTGAAACTACACCACACATCAGCTTCAGGCAGACCAAATAGTCTATGGGCTGTGCAGCTAGCCATGAAGATTTGGGCAGAACCTCAACACCTGTCATTAATTTTTCCCCTGAAACCATTTTTTTTCTTTAAAACAAAATGGCAGAAGTTTAAGGGCATTATGCCATATGGCATAAATGTGCAGGATGCAGTGGTCATGGTGTGGATGAAGCATTACATAGCTGTGCTGGTTTGCCCTTGTGCAGACCTCAGGCAGGCAGGGGGGCAGCGCTGTGTCCCTGGAGCTGCCATCTGGGCTGTGATCCTGAGGCATTCCCAGCACCCGCTGCTCCCCCCTCCTCAGCCCCGGGATCCCTGGGGTTGTTTGCAGAAGGTGTCTCCCTGCACTTGGGGCCAGCACCTCCAGGCACAGCCATGGAAACCAGCAGATGTTTTCCCAAACACTCTACTGCTGAAAACCCCAGTGAAACCTGAGATGCAGTGGCTGCCAGACTTTCCTGCTCCAGGCTTATCAGATTATTTGCTTTTTATAGTTAACTGTGTTTTATTAGCCTTGTGGTAGGTACCTCAGTGGAAGCCTCCTATTAGATGTGTTTAAAAAAAACAAACCTGGATACAGCTGTTGGTGTAAGTAAACCTTGAGAGCATCTCACCTGTGTAACTCCTATATTGTAGTCCACCCTGTGCTTATCTGGCCTTCTCTTGCCTGTTGCCCCTTGCTTAAGTTTAGTGACACCAGCTGAAATTAGAGGAGTTGTCTGTGAAGTGGATAGACTCCGGTTGCTACTGTGGCTGGGGTTATCTCCAGGAAAAACTGAGCTCTGCTGCAAGTGACCAACTCTCCCTGGCCTGGGCACTGACAGCTGTGGAGTGGCCACAAAAATAACCTTGCTAAGGACAGCAAGCATGACGTGGTGGTGGTGAGAAGAGCTTGGCGGGGTTTTGGGCAACAACATTCAGCTACCTCCAGGAGCTCTGCCAACTGAAGACTGACTGTGTTGGGCACAGGTAGTGCTTTGGGGGACATTCTGCTCTGCTTTTGCCACTTTGACAAAGGTTTTTAAGTCCAGTGGGTACCTTAGCAGGCAACTGTGGGACTGGGGGTGTTGTGTACGGGTTACTGGTGTCCCAATGCCTCCTGCTGGGCAGACTTGCAGTGGTACAGGATGCACTTTCTTCGGCCTAGAAAGAGGACTGGCATCAGTTTTTTCCCTTTACCAAGTTCTTTTTGTTTATAGTCGCTCTCCTTGGTGGTGGTTTGGCCACTTAGTACCTGTGAGTCCAACTGGGAACTTCATCCTCAGCTGGCCTGAGCTGTCCTGTGAGCACTGCACTAGATCTGGCAGTGCCCTGGTAGCCAGCTGGAGCCCTGCCTGCTGCTGACCAGTGACTCAGGGCACTGCTACATGGGAACACATGCTGGGACCCAAATGAGAGGTTCACTGGGTGTTTGGTGAGTGGAGGAAAGTCCCTGCAGCACAGCAATTACCATGGGGTGGTAACTCCAGAGCATTCCAGCCCCCTGCCTGGTATTGATGGGGTGCATTTATACATCTCAATGGGCAAAGGGAAGGGGTCCTTGGAGGTGATGTCCTGGAGCTCCTCTCAACCTGTACACTCAGCCTGCCCTCATCCTGCAGCTCAAGTCTGCCCTGTAGCCATCCCTGAAACCAAGCTGTGCTTGTTCCTGACATATCTTTGGATCTCGCTGATTGCCCACTAGCCTTCTCCTTTGGTTTGGAGAGCTGTTTGAGTTCCCTCTTCAGACCCCTCTGGCTGTCCATGGCCTAGGTTCTTTGTTTCTGATGGCCATGTCTGCAGCCAGCATGGCAAATACCTCTATACTGGGGTGTTGCTCAAAACTGAGAATTGCATTTTGCCTTGTGCAGCTGTATCTCTAATAAATTAAATACACGCATTTAAATTATTTTAATAACTTTAATTGGTTTAAATATTTAATATTATTTAAATTATTGAAACATACTATTTATTTTAATAATTCAACTTTTTGTCTTTACATAATTAATATTTACTTTAAATAGTTATATAATTAATCCTTGAATCATTATATGTATATGTGTATGTATATATGTGTATGTATATATATATATATATTTATATATATATATGTATGTATGTATGTATTTTTTATCCATGTTGCTGCAGTGGCCAGTCTTCAGGCTAGGTCTGTACAGAGCACTTAGTGTGTCCAAGCTGGATCTCCCTTCACCCCCGAAATGCCCTGACCTGCTCTTACATCAACCAGGCACATTGACAATGTGGGTGCTAGTGTTGTTGCTTAGTAGGGCTCTGGGTTTGGTCAGATTATGCAAACCCTGTAATTACTTTCCCCTAATTTTCTGTTGAAAGTGAGATTGTGAAATTTCTAACAGAAACTGCTTTTTTTCTCTACTCACTTTTAGCTTCTGTATCTATTTATTTTAAACTTATTTGACTGCTTTTTCTAATTAATTTTTTACTCCACATTGAAATGTACTTGCAATGCAGACAGTGCACCTTTTTCACCTGAAAAAAAAAAGGGAACACACTATGTATCGATCACATGGAAAAGCCTATCCAAGGTGGTTACAGACATCACTTGACAGAAACTGGGATGGAGTTGCCTGAAACTTTATTCAGGGAATGGCACAAAGCTTTTTTACACAGTGTTTTTTTCTTTGTTTGAGGAAAGATTCTTTCCAAACCATTTGTTATTACGACAGCTGGCTGTGCTATGTGCTCTCCTATGAGCCAAATGAAACTGGTTGCCCAGTTTGTCCTCTGCCAGGTCAGGGACAGCTCTGGCACCCAAGGGATGGGGCTTTGCAAAGCTGCTGGCAACATACCCAGGTTTATCTGTGCTTTGTGCTAAGGGGCTTGGAGGATTTTTCTCTTTTTTTTTCTTTTTTTTTTTCTTTTTTTCTTTTTCTTTTTCTTTTTCTTTTTCTTTTTCTTTTTCTTTGTTGCATCTCCTGTCCACATCCAGAGCAGCAGAAAGGAGTGTTTGGAATTTTGCTGCTGATAGCAGTGGTGCAGAGTATGCAATGGAGCACCCAGCCTTGCTGGAACTAAACCCACTAGGTACCTGAATATTTCAACATTAACTCTCAAACTCCCAAACTCCTCTAAACAAATGCTTACTTTTAAAAGTATTTTTTCCTTGTGTTACAGTAACTTAGATATATTTGCATCCCAGGTGCCATATCTTCAAAGCTCCATCTGAGCTGGAAATAGAGCAGGGAAGGCTACAGCATTTTTGTCCTCCACAACCTTCAGTAATGGTTAATATTCTCAGGGCCTTTCACTGAAGGTTATCAAAACAGCCCTGGTGCCAGTCCCCCCTCTTGTGTGGGGCTGTTTCCCCAGGGCCTCCTAAGAAAAGGCTTTTAAATGGCTTTTTCAGAATTTCTCAGACTTTCAGAGTTAATTTTCATAGTTGTGAATTTATATTGCATGCTTAGAAGAAATGTTGATACTAAATCAGGTTGTATTTATAGCTCCTGTCGCTGTTAATTTGACTGAGATTTAAAGCACATTCTTTAAATTACATGAATGAAAGGCTAGTATATATGATTTAAAAAATATATTAGATTAATACGAAAATATGATCTAGCAGGACCTAGAAGTATGTTTGACAGCTCTTTCCTGTGCTGAGCTGCCTTTCTGCAGGACCATGGTATTGCAAATATTTACATGCCTGCTGAGCTGGAAGCCTGAGTCCTTCGGGCCCTGTGGAGGAGCTGGCCTTTTCAGGATGGGTATTTCCTTCTGACAGTGATGTCCAGATAGAGTGTTTTGTTTGGGGGATGGGATTTTGCATCTGGCTTCTCCAAAAATAGCTTGGGGTCAGGCTCTCCTCCCAACAGAGAGGCACAAAAAGCCTTCATATCTCAATGCCAGCATTTGCAGAGCTATTCAGGGGAGGTTTTTATTACTTCAACAATATGGAAATCACTTCTTATAAATCTTTCTTCTCTCTACCAGAAAATTGCCCCTGCAAACACTGACAGCTGAGACTCTGTATTTAAAATTACACACAAAGTATTTAAACTTGTTTTTCACACTAGCTGGAAAAACAGACTGCAGAGAAAAAGGCATTTGTGGTTTTATACCAGGTGAGAGTGCAGAGGTTGTGTCCCTTAACCCTCAGGATGATGGAGAGGAACATGGGCTAAACACAACTCAAGGAGGTTAAGGCTGATATTAGGAAAAGTTTTTTTCACCCAGAGAGTGGATAAGCACAGGAACAGGCTCCCAAGGGAAGTGGTCACGGCCCCAGTCCTGTCACAGTCCACAAACCTTTCAACAATGTTCTTAGGCACGTGATGTGAATTTTGGTGTTATTGTGTGCAGAGTCAGGAGCTGAATTCAATTATTTTTGCGGGTCCCTTCCATTTCAGGATATTCTATGATTCTGTGGTTGCAGAAAGAACCTCTGGTCCAAATTGACTGCAGTTTTCCCTGGCACTGGAAAAGCATTTGGCAGTGTCTGTTACAGAGAGGGATGGTGGCACTGGTGCCAGAACAGCCTCATATTTTTCCCAAAACCAGGTACAGATCACCAAAGAGCAGAACCACAGTCAGTAGAAGACATCCCAAGGGGTTAGACAGGCAGGAAAGGCTGTGGTCACTGCTGGACCAAGCCAGCTCCCCTTGTGCTCCTGGTGCAGGTATGGCAGGGACACCAAGGAGTCCCGGGGTGGATGTGCCCTGTAACCTGCCAGCACCCGGTCCTGGGAGCTGCTGCTGCCTCGGGAGGGTCATCACAGCACGTTTCCCAGTTAATTAACTATGGGGAATGAATAACCAGACCTCATGCCAACATAGTGCTCCCTTTTTATTGCAAAATTCATTTAGAAACACAGTGGGCCCAAGCACGCCTTGGGGTCAGCCATGGACTGTCTGCAGTGAACGAAGAGGTCTGTGTGGAGAACATGGGGTGATGCAGATGCATGAGCTCTCAGCTGAGGAGGATGAAATTCCTTTTCCTTGCCGCGGCTGAGTTTGCTGGCCGTGCTGAGGGGTCTAGGTGTGAATTCCACGGGAATCCCCCGGACCACCGGGACGTACAGCGATGCCACTAGAGGGGGCCCTGTAATCGTTCGTGTGTGCCTGGCTCCTCTGAGGGGGCAGGAGCCCTGCAGGAGGGAAAACCGAGCTATTCTGGGCAGGGAGCTGATGGGAACTTGCAGGTGTTTTTAACGATCCATAGATGAACAAATTTGTTTTTCTTCTGACTAGAAGTAAGAGAAAGATGAGTGCTGCCCTCACCTCCTGCTCTCCATCCCCCAGGCTTGCTTGGCAGAGAAAAGCCCTCACAGGACCACTGAGCTCTGGGCTACTGAAAGAAGCTTCCCGAGTGCCAGATGAGCACTCATGCCCCAGGAAGCCCCTGGTCCACTCGCGGTCCTTTTCTGTAGCAGATGCTTGGTCAGTGAGTGGCCAGCTCCATCCTGGGACACAAGTGCTTCCCACAATCCCTCCAGAGGCTGCGGGAGCCATGAAACAGCCAAGCTTGGACCAGCTGCTGGTATCACTCTGATAGGCTCTTTGATTTTGCTGTCAGTGCTACCAGCCCTGCTGTGTGACAGCACAACACAGCCCTTCTGGGGGCTGCAGCTCAGTTGTTTGCTGCACATTCTGTATGTGGCCAAACATCTGTACATGTGTACATCTGGTCTGGGGCACAAGTTTTATGAGGAGTAGCTGAGGCAGGTGGGGTTGTTTAGCCTGGAGAAAAGGGTGGAGGGGACCTTATCACTCTATAACATCTGACAGAAGAGTGTAGCCAGGTGAGGGTTGGTCTTTTCTCCCAGGTAACAAGTGACAGGAAAGGAAACAGCTTCAAGATGCACCAGGAGAGGTTTAGATTGGATATTAGGTACAGACCCCAAAAGAAGAAGCCAGGTGGGTCCCTATGGGTTTTTGTACCAGCTCTCCTGTGTCCTCATTGCTGCCAGTAGCTCAAAAATGGCAAAAGGAGATAGGCAGAGCCTTGCTCTTGGACAAAGGGTCTCTCATCCTGTGGCACATGCAGAGAGGTGTCAGGGCTGTGGGTTAGTGGGGAGCAGTGCCAAGGCCAGGAAGAGAACATGAGCCCTCCTCAGGTGAAGGTGCAGATGGACAAACCTATCAGTGGAGATGACTGAGGCTGTAGGGAAGAGGCAGTCCTTCCTGGGCCGCTGCTGTGAGTTCCTGGGGGTTTGCCTGTAAGAGACTTACACCCCTAGGGCAGTAAAAGCTTTCCTTGTGTGGGTGTCCATGGGGTGAGGGGCAGAGAGACCTTCTGTAGGCTGGGGAGGAGTCTCTCTGTGGGGCAGTGGAGATCTTGGGTCTGCAGGAAGTGACAATAGCTCCAGTACCATGAACTGGAGAAGGGCTTTCCAAGGACCCCAGCCTGAGGGATCGGGGGTCTTAGCACTTCTTGTTCAGCTGAACCCTCTCTGCTCTGTGTTCTCGCCTGAACAGGGCTGCTGGGAAGGAAACAGTTTTCCACTTCTGAAGAGTCTCTTTGTTTCTTTCCCAGCCATAATTTGAGATCTGTCTTGCATGAGACAAAGTCTCTCCAGGAATTTTGGATTCCCAGTGCAAAACTTCTGTTTGATCACAAATAAAGCTCAAGAAGCCTTATCCATCAAAAGAGAAACTTTGTTCTGGCTGCAGAATATATTGAGGCTCCTGCAAACTGGAACAACTTAAAAATCCCTTTGCAGTTGGGATAGCTGGGTAATGCTCCCCGGGGGTGGAAATCTAGAGATGACATGAACAGCTAAATATTTTAGGATGTAATTATAATATTGTCTAATGAATATTTAAAGAGATGCACTGTGCTGTGAATAGAGTTCAGGACACCTCCTAACCCCTATCAAACATACAATGTGAGTGTGAATGTTGTCTCTCTTCAGTGAATCCCACAAAAATGTGTCCCAGCTCTCCATGGAGGAGCATCATCTTGCATTAAGATGTCTCTCTGTTGGTCAGAAGCTCAGCATCTCTGCAAGATGAACCCTTCTTCTTCCCCAAGGTTTGAGTTCTGAGCAAGACTCCATGTGGTATGGGATATCCCTTGGGTCATCAGGAGTCAACTGGCTGCATCCCCTCCCAATTCCTTGTGCCTCCCCAACCATCTTGCTGGTGGGATGAGAGACAGAAAATGCTCTGACTCTATTTAAATGCTGCACAGCAGCAACAAAAACATCATTGTGTTATCAATGCAGTTTTCAGCACAAATCCAAGACACAGCTCCATGCAACTGCTATGAAGAAAATCACTCTATCCCAGCCAAACCCAGCACACTGCTCTGGATCAACAGCCACTGACATCACTCCCAAGGCTGCTCTCTGGCCACATCTCCTCTTCAAGTGCCGGATAAAAACCTAAATATTGCAAATAAGGATAAATATTTCCAGTAAAACTTAGTTGTAATTACAAATTTTTCATGACTGAATGTGTCCATTATTGCTTTTCTAGAGGGTGATTTCTTTCTCTGTGTATTACTCCTTTCTGAAAGCCAGAAGATAGAAAGTGCTTACATAGACGCAAGATATGAGGCCAGAGACATAGACTGATTTCAGCCTTCACATGAACCATCACTGATGTCAGCCAGACAGTGGCATCTCTATAAAAATCCCAATGTAAATATTTGTTCTAAATCAGGCTTTTTCCTTTGCATTGACTGCAGTGTGAGTGGTCATATGAAATGCTGTATCACATCAAGTTTAATTGCTACTAAATGTTTGAGGACTTTTTGTCTGCCTTGCACACAACCCCCTGGGATAATTTTCTCTTGATTTAGTTTCTTTCCTCAAATTCTTCTCCCTGAACAGTGAGTTTCACAAAGACCAAGCTGCTTCCCTCCCCGCAAAGCCTCTCTCACTCACCTGCACTCTCTGTCCCTTCAACAGACAACCTGAGGTGCACTGATGAAGGGAGATGAATATTTGTCTCTACTAACAGTTGAATTACTTCCACTCTCCAGATGTCATTTGTGTGACAGGGTTTGGTTTGCACTAAATACAGCCTGTGGGCTGAGCTAGGCAAACAGATTGCTGCAAGATTACATTAAATAATCATCATTGAAGTCTGGCAGCACTGTCACCTGGGATCCCTAGGATGTCTCACCTGAGGTCTGCAGGTGGGCAGGGGTGAGAACCATCAATTTCCTGCTGCCCTTGCCTGGGGCAGTGCAGAAAAGAAGCTCTCGCTGCCTGTCCCTCTGTCCTTTCTTTCTGTCTTTCCCAAATCCCTGTATGCTCTGACCAATTTAAACTCCTCAGTGAGAAATACTCTAAATTCAGCAATATTTTACATTGCAAACCACCAGGTAGTGCCTCATGTCCCACTGGTTGCAGCTGTGAAGCATAAACATGTATGCACACATACACAGAGGCACATACACATGATACAAAAGTTCTTTTAATCCTTCTACCCCTGCAGAGAAATGGCAGAGCATTCTGCCTGTTCATCCTCTGTTCATCCATGGGAACATGTGGAGCTCCCTACTTTTCAGGTATTGTGGGTAAAGCACACAGAAGTATTTTAGCCCTGCAGTAGCTCCTTAGATTTGTGACCAGTACAGTAAGTATGGTGTGCTGCTTCTAGCTGATTTATTTCTGTATACAATGAAGAAAAAAGAGCATGGAGGTTTAATTTGCCTTCTCACTCAAAATATTTGAACTTTAACAAAATATTTGTTTTGAGTAAACATTGCACTTGTTGTGAGTATTTCTACACCAGTCTTCTACAAGTTCTGTTGGCATCTGTGTATTTCCATGCCATGTATCAGGACTTGGCATGCTCATGATCTCAATCAGTGGCTCTTCTTTGGTCTCCTCTTCTTTGAAAACTTTGATCTCAGCCAGTTGAAAAAGCCACCTTTTGCTTTTAACTCAAATTCTACTGGGAAATGGTCGCTCACTCCCAGAGCCTGCAAGACAACAGCACAGAGGGTTGGGAGCCACCCACACTATCTCCAAGCCCTGCCTGGGTGTGCAGTGCTTGGATGTGGGGAGGTGGCATGTGAGCATTGCATCCGTTTGGGAGTGATGGTCACCAGTGACCTGGTTTCACAGCAGGTCTGTGTTCAGCACTGCCAGCTCTGTGCTCCCATGTTAGTCCTTCCCCACTGCTGCAGAGGCTGTGCTGTGCCTACCTGCTCCTCGGTCATCTGAAATTCCTCCTGGAAATCAAAGATGTTGACAGAGTGTGGCACCACAGCCTGGATGAGCTTCTGTCCACTGACCACAATCCTGCAAGGAGCAAGGGGATGGAGTGATGTGATGGGGTACCTGACCTGTGGCAGCCACACTGCACTGAGCTGGTGGCCATAGAGGTGGCTCTGATGAAGTCACAGCTATGCGTGGTTCGTCCTTGCCCATGGACTGCCCACCCAGAGATGTCAGCTCCTTTAGATGCCTCCTTGGCAGCCAGGCACATAAATGGTGTGCATCCTGGCCTTGGAAGCCAACATTCAGTGACTTCTGTCTAAACCCACCCAACAATGATGCAAATTTCAAAGCCTTGCTTTGGATACAAAAACCACAAGACAACAACTGGAGTATCAGAGAAGTCTTGCTCAGACCCAGAAACTCATCCTTCAAGAGGACTCTGGGCTCTAATAGCCAATGTATTCTTGCCCCTGCTGAGGGAACTGCAGTGGCTGCAGGATGTCCTTGGACTTGCATGTCCAGGGCAAGGTGAGGTGTACTCTCCCTGAGCAGAACCTCACTGTGCATTTGTCAATCCAAATTACAAATAGAAGAGCAAAAGCCATGGTGCAAAGCTGGCATGGAGAAGGCAGCAGCACCTCCTGCCATGTGCCTGCAGGGCTCCCTGCAGATGAGAAGTGCTGCTGGCTGTCCTGTCATCGGTCCCCACCTGAGCTGCAACGGTGGCTGCCCAGTCTGGTCTGCAAAGGGCTCTGTGCTCCTGACTAGAAGCATTTGGATCACATTTCTCTTGGACACTGCTTTAACTTTGATGGCCTCATGTACATTTGTTTCCTCTGTTGGTCACTGACACTTTTTGATACAATTTTTCTCTAAGATTCATAACCAGTGGATAGTTTGGCAGTGAGCCCTTTACCTGTCATATGGGCATCTGGTGCTGTTCTTCACTGTTGTGTCATTTTTGTCACCAATTAGCCAGAGGAATTCGGAGTAAGTCCTCAGACGGATGTTCTTCCACTGCTTTTGGGGAACATAGCTACACCCAGCATTAAAGTCCCCCATGAAGATGAAGTTCTGGAAGGTAGGAAGGTTTCCGAATGTAAACATGAGCACGGCTTTTCAAAAAAAGACCAATTAGAATTTTTATGCTCCTTGGATGCACTGGGGCTTCTCCTTTCTGCTAGGCACATCAGGGCATGCTGGTAATATTTTTATTAGGTGATGAAGTTTACTGAATAAAATGTGGAGAACTCAATGAAAATACAACAGAGATACTCAAAACCTGGGGGAACATTATCAACGGGTTTAAGGTTTTCAACTCTGAATAGTGAATCACGTGGCCAGTGACTCAGTACCAAGGCCCTTTTAGTGATACAGATGTAGCAACCAACCTCAACTTTCCAGCGCTGTTTGACATCTAAATACACATCATAGAGCTCATCGATCTCCCGCACTGCTGTGTCTGGTGTGGTGTGCAGAGGGATAACAACAAAATCATGGACAGCTTCAAAACAAGGCAGAAGAACAGGAAAATGTAATGGTTAAACAGAAAATGAATCACAAAGAAACAGACTGACTTGTTAGCAAAGGTTTTTTTCTGAGTAAGAAACAGCTTCTGCTCTGACTGTAAACCAGGGTGATCTCAGTAGTTGCAGTGACCCCTCCAGGCATTTAGGCCCTCCAGGCCTTAGGACTTGGGCCTTAGGAGTTGTGCCAGTGCAGGCAAATCCTGATCTAGCACCTACACAGTAACTGCTCCAAGCTATGCCAGCAGCATGGAATGCATCCACCAATCCACTGCCCATGGCAGCAGCAGAGGCTTTCCCAGCAGGACATGAGGGATTGCCCAGAGGCAGTAGCCCTGAAGGGAAAATGCTGCTCTTGGAGGGAAAAGCAGTGTGGGGTCTGGATGCAGCCCCTCGAGCCTGTCCTCTGACATGCTTGAGTCCAGGCAGTGTTGCTGTGCTGATGCACAGCAGGACAATGACTTTGTTCTGAAACACCTCACCGGTTTTGGGAGACTGCAACCAGATGACAAAGGGCTCTCTGGAGAAGACATCCTCATCCCCAGGCTGGGTGTCAGGGTACTGGTAGGTTTTTTTCACTGATACCTGATTTTGCCTGCAGCAGAAGGAACAGGATAGGAAATGTCACACTTGTGGCTCACTGAGATATGTCAAACACTGACTCCATGCTCAGACCTGGACCCTGAGCCATAGTCTGGGATGGGTACAGACACACTGGTATCTGCTGGGATGATCTCCACATCCAGGCACAGCCCAACCCACCTGCACAGCCTGCATCTCTCTGGCTCCTTCACAGCAAAGCCACCACCATGTCCAGCCCATCTCCAGGGGCTGTGCCCCAGAGGGCAGAGGGGCTGGCCTGTTGGCAAAGGGGGCTCACCCACCTGTAGATGAAGGCATACTGCTCCTTGTAGCTGCTCCTTCCCAGCCTCTCACTGGCCACGCACCAGTACTCCTCCTTTGGCCCCTTGAGCTGACTGGAAGGAAAGTGATGTTCCTGAGTTTATTTCTGCACTCACAAGGTGCTGAGAGTGCGATAATTTTGCCTCTGCTCAGGGGTTTGGGCATTGTCTGCCTGACCTCAGAGGCAGGTGTGTACAGACTCTAAATCCTTCTCAGGAACTGAAGCCCTGCTCCATCACTTGCTCCTCACTCTTTCCCTGCTCTTTACAGTCTCTGAGTCTCCTTCAGCTGGGTATCATATCCAACCAGCTGAATGCTGTTATTTCCTCTGGATGTCTGGAGTATCCAGGCAAGCAATGCCTAATCTAAAGCAGTTCCAAACCCTGCAGGTTGTCCTGCTGCAGCCTGATGCCAGCCCAGTAAGGGCATTTCCCCTTCTTTTTTTTCTCCTTTGGGAACTTCTCTGTAGCAAATTGAATTTAAATTGGCTATGCTGATTTAAAAATGTGCTCTACAGTGGTCTGGAACTGCCTTTGCTCCTGTCCCTCAGCGAGACTTCCAGAGTCTGGTCCTTCCTTAACACTGGGACACAGCCCAGATCCTTATATCTTGCCCCAGTAAAGTGGCACTGAGCAGAGCATAGGCTCTTGCCAAGCAGCTTTCCCAATATTTGTCCATTTGCCCATGGTGACCCTACCTGGTGAGCTTCTCCACCAGGAGAGGACAAACACGGTTCTTGCTATCCTTTATTTCCATCAGCAACATGATGTCACAGCGGGAAATGATCTGCAAGGGGAAGGAGGAGGAAGTTCACACATGTCTAGTTTTAGAGGATTTGGAAGGGGTTAGAAAGAAGTGGTTACAGGCATGGGGGAAGTCCTTTGCGAAAAAAGTGGCAAGCAGCCTGGGATTGTGGGAGAGGAGCAGGGGCTGGAAAAAAGTTTTTCTGCTTTCAGAGCTGCTGCATGCCCCAGCAGGAACTGGGAGAGGGAATCCAGGAACAGAATAGTTTCAGATTCAGTGAAAAACTTTGGCACATGACCCTGAGGAGGAAGTGAGATGGGGAAGGGGCAGCAAAAACCACTCCTGTGGGCCTGATTCCACCATCACCACCACTGCTGGGGTGCTGCCTCTGCCCCACAGTAAGCATTCACCTCTCTCAGTTTGTTGCAGATTTCTCTGTAATAGCCCCTAGAGCCCAAAGAAACACCCTGTCTGAAAATGGGGTCCTGACACCAGGGGACTGCACACCTCAGAGGGACTGAAGGCTCAGCTCCCTCCCACAGCTACTGTTGGGATTACCCATGGGAAAGTCCAAGTTACCCAAAGCCCAACATTCTCAGGGGCTTCCCTCTGCACCTGATTTCATTGCTCTTTAAACTTTGTGGGTGATTTTTGACAGGAAAAAAAGCCCCTCTTTGCCCCCTGAAACTTACCCACAATTATCTAAGTGACCCCAAAGTTTAATATATATTGCCTACAATGATGACAGCATAGAAAGAACAGTCTAGGAATGCAAAACCAAGCAAACCACTCTTCTCTGCCATTTTGCAATAAAAGGAATACAACTCAACTATATGGTGCCATTCCTCATTTGTGCCATTCTGCACACACAGCCACCTCACTAATGCCAAGCCCCGTGTGGCATCTTGGAGGGCATTTGCAAAGCTCTAAGTCTAAAATGTGGTTCTTTTCAAAACCAGGGTTATTTTCAGCTTTTTGGAGGCAGCCTGATGGTGAGGGCTTGCTTATAGAAATCAGCAATTGGGTTTTTCAAATTTCTGCCAGATCTAATATGACAGATACTATTTTCTGTCCTGAGAATAGGTTTAATTAGACAAGAATATCTGAGAATAACTAGCACACAAGGAAGGTAAATAATATATCACAAAAAAAAATTTGTGGATTCAAAGTGAAAATTATTTTTACTGTGCATTGAGTTTTTCCTCTTTTCATAACTCAATTTCGAAAGGAAACAGCAAATATTTTTTCTGTTATATTCCCATGAAGTCTAAAGTAACAACATACATTCTGTTCAACTACAGGCTGATTTTTACTTTAAAAGTACGATATTTTTAAAATAATTAGCTCTTTTTTTAACTTGATATTTAACAGTGAAAGACAAACAAAGTGCAAGATTAGGCATCTAAGAAACCCTAGAAAGGGTCTGTCTCATCCAGGCAAACAAACGTACCTTTACCACAGCATCGATGACTTCAGGTCTGGCTATTTTAGTTTCTCCAAAAGACCTCACATTGAAGGAGCAGATTTTTAGGCTCAGAGATGGGTTGAAATGGAAGAATGAAAGTAAGAAGAAGAGCAGCATCTTCACGGACCTGGGCAAAATGAGTTGCTGCGAGAGTGCCTGTAAATATGTATGCGTGTGTTTTTATGCATCCGTCCCTCTATGGCTGGTTGGGAGGTCAAACTGAGAAGTCAGCTGTGTCAATCATGAACAGGAATCACCATTTCCTCCTTTCCCTGACTTCCATCTCCCAGCACAAAGCAGCATGGAGACTTTGAACTTCTGCCTGAGGGGAAAACAGGCTCTTCTGAGCCAACCTCTGAATCCTGGCAGAGCAACAGCTCCACCAGAACCCAGCATGCCTCTGCACAGGGAGACACTAGTTGCGGGATGCTTGAGACTGGGCACCAGCTGGGACCACTCTGGGCCATGCTCAACTAGGACCAGGCTCCCTGGGCCATTCCAGACCAGTGGTAAACACCAGGAGGTGGATAGGGTGGATGCTCAAAGGGTCTGGGAAGCAGCACAGGGGAAAGACTGGGATTTCTGGTGGGCACCAGAAGCCCATTGGAAGGGACTGCCAGACAGCCATGGGAAGATACATGATGCCCCAGCACTGCTCCTCAAACTCCTGGTCAAGTGTCCCCAGCACAGTAGTCTTGGTTGGTGCTGTGTGGTGGAAGGGGTCACACAAGTTTGGCTAAAACACCTGAGTGAGGATGCTGCAGATGGGATGGCTTGGTCCCCTGAGGTGGTTTTGCAGGGAAACCACTCCCCTATCCCCTTAATCCTCCACCATGTGTCAGCCCTCAGACAGAGACACATTTGTTGACCCTCAATCAAATTATAAAGGCAGGAGGTGTAACAAGAGTTCAAGCTAAATTACATCTTTAAGTGTCTTGAATTTTTCTCTCCATGCTTACAGGGTACTTTCATATCCTCCCTCCTTTCTCTAGGAACACCCAGCCTGCCTGGACCCTGCTGCCTAAGCAGCAGCCAGAGACACCAGGACATGACTACCAACACTGAAACAACTGAACAGGCTCAGATGAAGACAGCACAATGCACAGCAGATGGAAGGTCTCCCAAAGACATGGCACAGCTGAAAGCAGTGGGATCTAGGCTTGCTGGGGAGGCAAGTTATCCAGGGAATGTGCTGCAGGTGTTGAAATAGGCACCATAAATCCCTTTTGGCATTATTGGAATTTGGAGCACTGGCCACCAGCAAGGGACGTGTCACCACATTAACCCAGTGTTTGCCAACCAACAGAGCTACTTGGGGAGTGGGCAGGCGATCCTCCAAAATAA
This sequence comes from Cisticola juncidis, assembly GCA_013400215.1. NCBI lineage: Eukaryota > Metazoa > Chordata > Aves > Passeriformes > Cisticolidae > Cisticola > Cisticola juncidis. The sequence continues at coordinate 108,895 of VXBR01002272.1, read as the reverse complement.
CAGGCTTAGGTGGTGCTTCCTCTGGGTCTCCAATGAGCTGTCCCCAGGCAGGAGAGGCTCTGGAAGTAACTAATAAAGAGAGAGGAGAGGGAAAGTTACAGCCTTGGAGGGCTTGAAGGGATGTAAATCTCCTTGCTAAAAGAGCAGCCTGAGCCAAGCGCTTGCGACAGCAGCTGCAGCTTCAGGGTCAGAGTCATCAAACTCAGAGCTCTCCCCATAATCAAGCTTGTTTTTGCTACCCTGGCATCAAAGAGCAAGTGTTTGTGGTGCCCATGAAGGTTCTGACCCTGAATCATGGCTGTCAGTCGTGTTGTTTATCTTCAGGACCTCATCAGTTAGCACTTTCTCCTCCACCCCAGGCATTATCAGGGAGACAAACAGCAGCCAGTCGACCTGTACAGGGTGACACAGGGAGCTCATGTTCCTTTCTGCAGCACTTTACTCCCTGTTTACTGCACTTTCTGTGCATGTCCTCTTTGCTTCTTATCAGATCATAAAACATGCTTGATGTGGGTGCATGAACACTGACAGTTCAGGGCTGCCCTGCTCTTGCACAAGAAGCTGCTGGTGAAACCAACACAGCCTGGGGTTCTTGTCCCCACTTGGAATGATGCCAGGTGAGCGATACCCTTTCCAGCTGAGCAGCACTAGTGGAACATTCATTAATAAAGCCCCTCCTCAGCCTCTCCCTGATCCCAGGAGACTAGAGGTAGCTAAGGAGGCTGAGGGTAATGCAGAAGCCAATTTGGGCAAGAACTCTGAGCAGGGAGTAGGTGCTGCACAGGGCATTGTGGTGAAGCTTTGCTGATAGCCTGTCCTGGGTGGATGGGGGCTGTGGCTGGTGTGGAACAGCAACTCAGCCCTCCATTTTCTTCCCACTCCCCAGAAGATGCTGTGGGATGGATGGGGTGAGATGTGTCCCTGTATCACATGCCTACTTAAGGTCCCCATGAGACAGCGGGGTGTAAGGGTCCCGCAGCCATGTGGAAGTTTCTCCTCTCCCTTCAGGCACAGCTGCTTCCTTTTGCCTGTAGCCCTGGCTTCCTGAAGGGAACCTACAAAATTGTTTCTGTTGGCAGAGATAGACTGAGAGGATCTCCGAGGTTTCCTGTGCCTCCCTGGGAGAGCTAGAGGGAGGCACTGCGGGGTCAGCCTACATCCCCTTCTGCTGTGGCAGAGGAAGCCTATTCTGGCCTTGAAGGGCAGCAATGACTCACGGAACACTCCACAAGAGGGGAGCACCCATGGGGTGCTTGGGTCTTGGCTGAAGCTTCATTTCTTTTCTGCAGGAAAGATGTGGTGTCTGTGTTCTGGTCAGGGGTTAGAACTGTTGGGGGCACCAGTGCTGCTGTTCCCTTTCAACAACGGTCTGCCTGAACCCCAATCTGCTGGAGTGTTCCTGTTACCCCATTTGACACCCCATTAGCCTGTTCCCCCAAAGAGGAGATTGGCTCCAGGGAACCAGGGGCAGCATGGGCAGAGGTGATGTTGGGTGTGAGGGACATTGTGGGGACCAACACCCCCAGGCTGGTGCTCCCCAGGTGCAACCACATCTCTGTTTTCTGAACAAAGGGGCCTACCATTCCATGTGCCAGGATTTAAAGTGTTGCACGTTTCTTAATTTTTACCATTTCTACACAAATTGCCACTCTGTCAACATCTGCGATGACATGGGAAGATCCAGGATGGGCCAGCCCCAAAGATGCCATCCCCATAAAAGTAGGTTCCTTTGGGCTCTTGGTGACTTTATCACAACCATCAGGCAGAGTGTTTTATCACAGTTTCCTGGACTTTCAAGTTAATAAGTGGCAAAGGACTTGAGCCATTTTGTATTGCTGAAGTTCATAGCTAGACTGCAGACCATTTATGGTCATTTGGGAAGTGGTTTCAGTGCCAACATAATGGCAATAGCTGTCCTGGTGTGACTCTCTGGCATGTCAGGGTAAAGGTATTTGGTGTGCAAGATACATGGAATGTTTTGAATCAAATATTTGATACCTAATTTTTATTTATAATTCTGAAAGTTAATTAATTTTACTTAATTAATTACTGTCAAGGCACAATTCCTTTGCTAGTCCAGGACTCTGATAGGGTTTTCTTTTTCAGCTTAATATGTCAGTATTGTTCAGCTAGTGGTTTGAAGCATGACAGCCCACCCACTACAAGCTAGTTCAAGGAAAAATGCCTCATGTTGTTTCTTGAAGGAGGCTGCTTAGCTGAACTGTACAAGAGCAGGAGGTAATCTGAAATACAGGCTTTGATGCACAACGACAAGATGAGGCTTTGAAGTTAATCCTCCATAAAGATATTGCAGCCACCAAATAAGGTTTTGTGCCAATAAGTACACCCGTATTGTTAGCAGTTAAAGATGTAATTAAAATGCACATAATATATGCATTAACTTTGAATAGAGTTAATAAAGTATTATTTAAAGCTGTTATTAGTCAAGTAGGTCTTGCTTTATAATGTTTTAAAAGGCAGGAGTATTGTTCTTGTGTTTGTCCCAGGTTGTGCAATGAAGCCCCTGGAGAGTGACAGGGCAGCTGCTCAAGGTGGTACCCTTGGAAGGGTTATTTACCCCTGCACTCACCCAGAGCTGCTGTTGGCAAACCAAGGTGAGCTGAGATCTTACCCCTGTCCTGGGGGGTGAGTTTTGGTAGCTCTCTGTTATTAAAGAGGCACTGCTCAGGGCATGGCAAGGCCTTTGTCAACATCAGCTCCCATGATGTTGGGCTCTGGGGCATCTGCCTGCCCTGGTACTCTCTCATGCCCATAGTGCCCTGGGCATTGCTCATGTGCCACAGGGCGACCACTGTGCCAGTGGAAATAGATGGGGACAAGTCACCTGGGAATATGATTCACCCTACCAAGGCAGTGGGTAGTCACTTGTTATGATTGCAACAGCCTCACCCCGTGCCCTAGGGATCCATCATCCAGGCAGTAGAAAATAACATGGAAACTTCATCTAGTGGAGCAATGCTGCTTCTCAGCTCAGTGAGGCAGAAGCCAGAGTTCTCCACAGCCATCCTGGACTGAATCCAGCCAGAGCTTCCTCCTTCCTATGGAAAACAAGACTGTTTACATAAAAGTCTCTTGTCCTGGTTTCTGTGGCCATGCAACAGCTAATTCTGATTATTTTTAATGTTTTTTCTAACATGTGGTTGCTCTGAATTAGAGATATAATTTGTTTCTAACTGGATCATAAGTCATTGTTGTAGTCATTGTTTTTCCTGCTCACAGGATCAAAGCTGTGTTCCTGTGCTGGTGGGAAGCCCAGCTCCTGACACTGGCATTAGGAATAAGTAACCTTTGGCTGAGGGCTGGCATAGCTGGTGCCGGGCTCCAAAATGCCAGCAGCCTCAGAATGTGATAGGGGTGACTTAGTCCTCACCAGCTGCTACAGATGTGTGATAAGTTGTCTGTGGGCTGAGAAAAGAAGCAAAATTCATGGGGCAGGTCAGTGCAGGCACTGGTTTTTAATTTGGGCATTGCAACCACCCCAAACATGGCCTTGCAGGGTCCTAAGGAGGTGCCCACGGAGCTGCTGGGGCTTTCTTTAAAGCCTGAGGCTCATCTGCTCTCTGTGGGCACAGGGAGTCCAACCATGCTCTGCACTCTCCACATTGTTCCCCCCTGTGCAATCTCGAGTGCCCAAGATCTCGTCCACAGCAGAGGAGCAGCCTCAGCCCCTTCCTGGCAAAGTGATCATGGCACTGCAAACTGCCTCCCTCAGCAGGGCAGTGACCTGTTGAAGCTGTGGCCTTGTCCTGGCAGTGGCTGGATCAGAGGAGCCCATCACCACCACCAAAGGAGACTCTCAAAGACTCTTCCCTGTGGCTGCACACTGAGCTTGCAGGAGGGTTTCCTGCTTACCTCATGCCATGTTTTGACACAAAACCACCACAGGTCTCTGCTTCAGCTTCTCTATTTTAAGCGCCATCATTTGCTATGACTGTATCCAGGGGCATTCCCACCAGGTGGCCTGGAATAACCATCGGGTGGGTAATCCATCTGTTCATGAGTCAGCACTGCCCTGCAGGTGTCCCATGGGAGCATAAAAAAGTTAAACAAACAACTCTGACTGCAATCAATGTTTAAATGCTTGTAAATACCTCCCAAGTCCACTTAGGTCACCTTAGTGGAAGCTCAACTTGGCTTAGCCTAGCTTGATTGAGAAAGAAAACCCAAAATAAGCTGAGCCTCAATTTCATCAGGCCACCTAACCCCTTTGATTTTTGGTTATAAATCTCTCCCAACAGTTCATGTTATCAAAACCTTATGGTTATTGTAGTAAATTCTGACCTGGAAAGCCCTTTACACTATCTCACCTTCCCCAGTCTGCAAGACCAAAAGGACATCCTTTATCAGAGCACAGGTGGGGTGAGGACTTGACCCAGTTTGCATTTACTGAGGACCTAATCTCATTTCNTTTTTTTTTTTTTTTTCATATTTTAAAGGTACACATCGGCCTGATATGTGACCCATGAGGGGGAATGAAAGTAAATTTGCTTACAGCAAAAGGATTCAGTTGGCAGTTTTAAGAAAAATCAGAACAGATTTTAGAATGGAAGTTCAAATGCAGTTCCTGAGAGCAGTGTCATCTGTTGGAAAGGTGAAAGATTTGTAACCTAAGTGACAGACTTACTTTTACACCTGAAACAGGATTTTTTTAAGTGGGATGGTCTGATTTCAACCTTTGTGTCCTGCCCTTCCCATGGGAACATCCCTCATCACAGCCCTGCCTCAAACCTGGAAACAGCTGTCCCCCACCCCAAGCTTGCTCCCAGGCCTCATGCAAGAGAGCTGTGAGGTTTCTCTGTGGGATGTAGCACTGCACTCTCCTTTGTAGTTCTGTGGCAATTGTATCCATCCTCTTAACATCCCTGTAGTAACTCCTGTTGTATCCACCCTGTTGCTGCCGTATCACATCCCCTTTTTTTATCCCTGTTGCATCCCCATGGCAACCCCACTGTAAGAGTTCTGCAGCCTCATTGCATCCTTCTTGGCTCCCTGCTGTGTGTCCCTTGCAATACCCTCTTTTGCGTCTCACGTGATGAGGCTGTTTGCAATCGTAACAAGTGATTGCATGCTGCCTTGGCGGGATGAATCATCTTCTCAGGGTTAGGGTAAACCTAACCCCAACCCTGGTCTAACTGCCCACTCCCTGCAGCCCACTAGCACCCCTCCCATACACTCTCGCTAAAGTCACATCACATCCCTCAGTTGCCATTCTGTGTCCCCTCTTGTACCCCCACATTGTCCCCCTAGCATCAGTGTTATACCTTATACACTGCCTGCACTTCCACTGCAGCCCAATTGCATCCCCTGCTTTAACTCCACTGAATTCCCATCACAGCTACACTGAATCTCCCTTTGCATTCCCATTTCCATGCCTGTTGCTATTCCCATGGAAGTCCCATTACTTCTCTGCTGCATTCCTTTTGTAACTTCATTGCATCCCCCCTTGCATTTCCACTGACCTGCCTCTGCATCCCCACGTTGTAGCCACCTTGCAGTCCTTGTCTCCCCGCGTCGCATCAGCAAAGCAGCCCTATCACATCTCCCTTTGCGCCCCGTTGTAACCCCCGCTTTCACCCCTATCTCATCCCTGTTTCACCCCGGCTGTGTCCCGCCTATACCCCCTTGCNGGAAGTGAGCGGAGCGGGGGCCGTTCCAGCGTCCACGTCTCCTCAGTCCCAAATGTGGTATTGCTGGGGGTGTGCAGAAGATCGCGAGCAAAGATGAATTCCAAGAAAAACATTAAAATATATATTCAAAGATTTAATTAATTTGCCTTTAATTTCTCCCCTCTCCCAACACTTAATCATTTGGTGGCGAGGCGGTTGGAGCAAGAACATCTTTAAGGTCCTTTCCAAAGCAAACCATTTTATGACTCTTAAAGGATTCTATGGACTCAGCTGGTGCTGTTCGGAGGATGCTGTCATTTTGCCGGAGGAGGATGCTATGGGGGGAGGTGGGGGGGAGGTAGCAGGGGAGACTGTGTGCTGAGAGAAGGGGGCAGGATGTGGCCCCCGGATACCCCTACCTCATCCTTGCCCAACCCTTTCCTACCCCCTCCCGAGGAGGCGGCTCAGTCCGAGCGCACTTGTGACATCAGATGTGTCCTGCATGCTCTGCTGCATGCACGTGCGGCAGGATGAGGATGGCGACGGGGTCCGGAAGGAGGATGGGCAAGTTATGAGTTTCTAAACCAGCAGCTGACTCGCAGCACAGCCTGCTTGGGTCATGCTTTTCATCCATTGTCCCCAGGCTGCCTGGCAGTGATGTTGATAGTTTGTCCCTGCATATTCCCAGCCTGGGGTACAGCAGCAGGGTTACGGACCAAGCCAGACTCTCTGGCTCATGTTGGAGGCGTGTTGAACAGATACAATTAGCTCAGAGATGTACATTTGGCTGCAGAAATAATTATGGCATTTCTGCCATCTATAAATATATGAAGGTGAAAGGGCACATTTCCTACTCTTGGCTCAGCAGAGGCCAGATTAAGATTGAGAGCTGGCTGACTGGCAGAGAGAGGTCTTTTGACAGAGATCTTTCAAATATGGATAGATATTAAATTACAACTTCACTGTGATTAGCACCTAAAGGATCCCATAGCAAGCTATATCACTGGGGAATCATAACAGTTGTTATGTCATAGTTTTTAGTCTGTTATTTTTCTGGCTGCAGATGATGCAAGGATGAGGGAATTTCCAAGGGAAAGGATTCACTTGCATGTTTTGGGTTTTCTTTTTTCATGGTTAGTGGTGTGAATCGGGGCTCCTGGGAGGCCCACCTCAGTCACTGAGGTTCCTCAAAGCCCCCTATTTGTGCAGTGGAATCTTAAAATTTGTTGATGCTCTTTTGTTTTCAGATATTAAAAAAAATATTACCATATGCCTAAATGTGCCGCTTAGCTTTCAGCTATTTAGTGATCAGTGAGACATGGACTGTGCTGAGTGCAGGTGGGCTGAGCAAAACCCTGAGTGCAATAGCAGTTGTGCAGCCTAGTCCCAAAGAGCACAGCCCAAGACAGCCTTTGTGCCTGAATGTTGGCAGTGATGGCATACATGTGATTCCTGTTTTGTAAAATCCCTGCCTGGCCTTCCTCAGGGCTGCCCAGTGCATCAGCTGCCAGTTTCCTCTTCCAGCTCAAGGCCCTTCTGCCTTGGGATGGGTTTTGTGCTGCTGCTGCCTCTCTTGTGGGGCTTGGAAAAAAATTAAAAATACACCTGAGCTGTATTCTTGGGTCTTCCCAAGCCTCCCTGGAGTGACACACTGAGCTTGAAAGAGGAAAAATACCTTTGTCTCATGGCCTTGAGAGTGTCTCCAACATGGTGTCCTCTGTAATGACCACACAGACCCCTTCCACTTGTTGGCCCCTCTCTTTGCAGGTGTCCAGACCCTTACTTAAATCTGACACAGGGGAGGAATAGCAAACAAATGGACATGTGGAGGCTCCCCTTAGTATCTGTCCTGGGACTGTACCATTACCTGGGGTGTCTTGTTTTGGGGATCCTCCCAGGTGTGATGCAGGCTGTGGTGGTTAGTGTTTGTTGCCAGTATGGAAACCAGTGCTCCTGGCTTGGCATCCCATGCCCTGCCACGTGCACAGTGTGCTAGGCGTTATCACCACCATGATCACACATCATTTATCAGAGTTGCCTAATTGATGTTTACAAGTTAATTTATGAAGTGAGTAGAGAAGCAGTAGCAACACTTGGGGCCACTTGCTGTGATTCTTGGTCACAGGGCACCTCAGAATAATGAATGACCTGTGGTATGAAGACTTATGCCTGTTGCCAGAGGGCTTGTTTTTTTCTTTAAACCCACAGCAGCTTAGAAAGCTTCTCCCTAGCTGGTAGCAAAGGACTGTGCCGGGACCTGGGGTGATGGTGACTGGTCTCAGTGCAGCAGGGTTATCATTCCCCGATGGACAAAGCACCATTGCATGGCATTGCCACTGTGGGTGCTCCCCCGAGTCTTTGGAGAGCCGTTGTCCCTGCAGCACTAATGGGAGCGGAGATTATTTTATTGGGCAGGGGGTGCTGGGGACTTTGGTGGCTGTCCCTGACCTCACAGCTGAGCCTGCCGACATTTTCCTCCATCGGAGTCAGCCATGGAAATCAGTGATGATGCTTTACCCACGCAGAAGGAGGTTCGGAAGCGCGATGGACTCCCCGAGCATCCTTCCCTCCTCCATGCACCCGCGGCTAGCGGGGCCCTGAGTGGGGCCTGCCGGGTGAGCATGGCCGGCATTGGGCGCGGGGGCTCACGTGGTGAGTGGCGGCTGCCGTGGCCCTGCCGGAATGCTTCGGCGTGATGGGGACAGCAGCCCGCGGCTATCCCCGGACCTGCGGCCTGGCAAGGGGGCCTCTCAGGGATTTTCTGGCTTAAAGCAGCCCCCAGAACTCATGCCGCGTGGCTCCAGTGCACCTATTAATCATCCCCCGTGAATTTCACAGCCAAAATCTGCCAGCGAGTTCAGGCCGGCATTTTGCTGCGTGTCCAGTAATTTCCTGCAGCTGCACTTCATTTCAGCCTATCTCACACAGGGAAGGCTCGGGGAGGGGAGGTAGGGGTGAGGGGCGCACGGAGAGGGCTTGGAAAAGTACCTTTAAGACAAAGAGGAAGGGGATGAGAAGCAGCTTAGCTGGCTTTGTTCTAATAGTAGTAATCACCTGAAGGGCGAGCATGAGCCCGCGGCGCTGGGTCCGCGCAGCCCTGCCCGGGGCTGCTGGGCTCGGCTCTTCCCGCCGCGGCTGTCGCTTCCTCCCCGATGGCAGCTTGCACTTTGCTCCTGCTTGGAGTAAGTGCTCTCAGCGGGCTTTATGGTACAAAAGACCATATTTATATAAACAGGGGAGAGGTCGGTCAGAAGGTGAATATGACACATCTTGAAGGGAAGATGGTGGCTTTAATACCCCAAGCTCACTGGGCCGCCGAGCCTGAAAGGAGGCATTAAAACAAGACTGCGATTTTGACCTTGTTTTTTTCCTCCTGTGACAGTGTTTTCCGACACTGCCGCTGCCCACAGCGAGCAGGACTTGTGCTGAGAGGAAGAGGGGAACTGTGCACGGTAAGCCGGGCTTTTTAAAGGCTTTCTCCTTGTTTAGCTTTCTAAAAGCGGTGTGGAGGTGGAGGCAGAGGTGGCGATCCCTTGCCAGGGAGGACAGGGGCTTTCACCATCCCGGGCTTTTTGCTTCCTGCAGCCTTCTCTCGGTATGAGTCACCAGTGGGAACAATGGCGATTTTCCGTGCTTAATTGCTGCCGTTTTAGTGACATAGCAAAAGGCAGCGAGTGCTCGGGAGTGGGCTCCTTCGCAGCCCTGCTTGCATGGATAAGGTTTATCGGTTGCATAAAGTGTTTTTTTTAATGAACAAGCCATGCTGAAATCAAGGATCTTTCTACAAAATGTTAATTAAATTAATAATTACGTGTTGTTGAGGCTTGAAGACGGAAATGAGGTTTAGCTTTGTTAAGGAGGTGCCTGGTAGAAATATTTACAGTATTCCTCAAATTTCAGCTATTCCAATTTTCCCTGGGCAAAGAGGGTAAATCTGGCTGAAGCTTCAGAGGTTCTGTAAACCATTTCTCTGGATTGTGTGTAATGTGAGGGTCCGATGTGATCCAATGTGATGGTGTCTGGGGGTGAGAGGCTGTGACTGTGGTGATTGTGTTCCTGTTTCATGGTATCACATACCACACACACACCACTGGGAGTCTTGCAGGAAGCTGGAAAAAAAAATCTGACTGTCCTGACACAAAGAAATGTGGAGGTGGTGATGGGGGGTGAGTTGCTGGTGGGAGACCAGGTATTGAGGATGTTTCATTTTACAAATGTGGAACCAAAGTGCTAGTGTCGAGGAAAGGAGGAGCCATGAGTTGGTTTGCAGGGGGAATTAGAGGAGATATGTGTGTGGCAGCGTTTAATCTCTTAATGAGAAAAATATATCCCAGCTGCCTGTGGTGAGGAGAGTTCAGGGACAAACATGACATTGTGCAAGAGCTTGCCCTTGCTGCCAATGCCCTTCACCTGCTGTCCCTGAGACTTGTCTGAAAGATGCTGGTGAGCAGGGCTGGGGACCTATTAACCACAGCAAGTGCAAAATGTGGGGCAGAAGTGAGGATGTGGGGGTGGGGATAAATTTGTTTCTGATAAGGGCTGGACACCAAAGAGTGCCCTGGCAAGTTGTTCACTTCTGTTCCTGAGTCCATTAATAGGCTCTGCTTCCTTGATTAGTTGGTGCCTGTGCAAAGCGGTAATGAGAGCTGTGCTCAACCCATCAGTTCTAGGTCAGTGGTTGTGTGCTGGGGATTTGGGATCAGGTGGGGGAGAGAAGAGCTGGATTCCTGCCTCCCGAAAGAAGTGTGAAACCTGCCTGAAGCTGACCCTGCCTACACCCATAGAGGAAAAGGCTGCCTGCACTCATGGTGGGGGGAAAGGCTGCCTGCACCCCTCGGGGGACTGTGCTTCCTGTGTCTGCAAAGTGCCTCAAGGGTCGTGTTGTGCCCTGTCACCCTGGACATGTTCCATGCCTGTTAGGAAACTCATTGCCTGTTCGAGATGTGCTCTCCTGAGAGGATATCATTGCAGTAATTAGATTCATTAAGGAGCTAGAAGAAATAGGTGGGTTTTAAAACTGAAGGGGACTTTGCTGTGCTCCTGACTGATACCTGCCTCTTGCAGAGCTGTTTTCCTTCTCATCTGGCAGCAGAATTCTCATTTAGCAATGACTTGTCATAATTTCTGGTGGTTAACTTCAGAACTTTCCCTAAATGCAGGCAGGTGAGGCTGAGTAGTGAACAGCAACATGGACCTGGATATGCTGAACATGTTTGTCATTGCCAGCAGCACTCTGGCTATCCCCATCCTGGCCTTTGTGGCCTCATTCCTCCTCTGGCCCTCGGCGCTTATCCGCATCTACTACTGGTGAGTGCATGAGCCTCCTTCTCTCAGTGTGGCACAGGGGTGGAGCCTGCACCCAGCAGAGCCCCACATACAGAGGTCACAGTGGTGTGAGCAGAGCTGGGTGTTCCTGCCCCTGATGGCAGTAACAACAGGTGACCTGTGGTCCTTCAGGGCCATGCCAGCTGTATGCAGCTTTAAACATGTCTGGGAGAATAAAATTACATTTTCCTATTGCATTTCTGCTGCTGAGGCCTATGTCTGTCAGGGGTTTGGCTGTGCCAAGAGGCAGTTGGCCAGGCTTCCAGTGCAGTGCCAGCTTCCAAGATCTCTCCAAACCTCTTTGGGTTACTTTCCCCAAGGACAGGACTGAGACTGGGAAAAGCACTGCCATTGCAGCCTGTCCACCAGCCTGGCAGTTGTGGAAGTCTAGTGATCTCCTGCCTCATCAATATGGCTGTGGTGTGGGTGTCCGTGTGCTCACATGCTCCACTGCAGCTGACGGTCTGCTCAGCAGGCAGGGACTTTTCTCTCATCAGTAGTTATGGATGAGACTTTTCTCATCCTCTCTTTTTCTTCAGGAATGGAGCATCAGAGAAGATGGAGGGATGCTTTTCCTTATCCCCTTGAATCTTGTCCTTTCTGAAACCAGGAGGCAAGCACTACATCCTTCAGTTCTCTTTTGTCCCTGGAAATCAGTGATTTCGCTGATTTCACTGATTTCACTGATATCACTGAATCACTGGCAGCTTTCCTTTCTGGGTTTGTTGCAAGAAAAAGCTGGAATAGATCCCATCAGAAGTCAGAACAGAGTCTCATCCCCCAGCATGGAGCAGGCAGCAGCAGACAGACAGAGACAGAGCAGGCAGGATGTCAGGCTGCCCTCATGTGCTGCTGGTAGATGGTGGCTCCTATAGTTCAGCTTAGGAGTGTTTCCAAATCCAAGTGACCTCCTCTGAGAGGAAGCTATTTGTCCGCCATAGCACTCAGGTGCAGCAACAGGATGAAGCCTGTTTCTAAAGGCACTTTAATTAGTGTCCTTTTATTCACAGCATCTGAGAGAGGATGGAGCATGGGATGAAAACCCCAGTGATGGCATCATCACTCTGCAAAGGAGAGCAGGCAGTGTCACAGCCTTCTGCTGCTCCGTGGATATCTGGGTGGTACTGGGTTTGGCAGTCAAAGTGGTTTATTTCTTTGGATATATGAGCGGCTGGTGGAAGCCAGGGAGGACCCTGATGGACTGAGGTTCTGAAGATGATTCCTGGAAAGCACTGAGTGAGTGTGGTTAGGGTGAAGCCTTCAGCAGCCACGGGCAGGGGTGGCAGGACAGGGCAAAGGCGGTGCAGGGTTTGATGCCAGGAGCTTGGAGGAGGCAGGGTGAGTGGAAGGTAGAGAATGCCTTGCTGCCTTTGTTCTTTAGGGGCTGCAGATAAGGAGCTGAATGAAAATACACTGTGGGCAGGGCAGGTTGGTCTGTGTTTGGGTGAGGGAGGGAGCATGTGAGCAGGGGTCAGAAGGACCCCTGTCTTCTCTTGAAGGGTGTGGTGCCACCATCTCTATTCTAGCATTTCTGGCAGTGTGGGCTCTTGCAGGAGTAATTGCAATGCACTATGTGTCATGGGCACCTCTTTTGTTAGGGGCAGTGGACAAGAAGCGTGGATTTGCCCTTCCTCTTCTAATGCCTTCTTTCAAAGTTGGATTTTTTTGAGGATGAAATTGTTGTGTTTGCCCAGCAGTAGAGGCAGGACAGGTACAGACAGGCAGCGTGCCATGCTGCTCTTCTCTTTCAGCCCCGTGCAGCTCCAGCTTTGCGGCACTGTTCCTGGGAGGTCCTGGGGGAAGCTTCTCCCCTCTTCCATAATTCCCTGCCCCCTCTTTCTCCTCGCTGCCAGTCTATGTGTCCTCAGCTGGAGAAGTCAAGGGTCATGCTGAGCCCCCCTCAGCCATGGCCTCACTGCTTTCTCTGCCACTAATGCGCCTTCCTGCCTGGCAGGATATCCAGGGCTGCCCTGCTGACCCCAGCCCTGGAACCACTCTGCCTGTGCTGCAACAGGGGTTAATCAGTTTAGCTGCTGCCACTAAGTGAGTTAACACCTTGTGAGGGATCAGTTCAGCTTTGCACAGATTATTTTGCCTTCTGCTGAATTGATCCATTAGGATCAGTTGCTAAAAATGTTATCATCTTGCCCATTGGTAGTTCACACCAGTGCCTTTGAGGCAAGGACTCTTAAGACACTTATTAGGGAGAAATTCACCTCTCCTTGTAGGACCAGCACAGAGCTGAGATGCTGCTTAAGTCCCACTAACTCCCTCGAAAAAGGGATTATGCTAAAAGAGGATTTCACTATGCATAAGCTTTGAGTGGGCAGAGAGGTTGGACAGTCCAGAAGTGTTGATGACCTTGCTCTTGTGTCTTAAATAAACTCTGATAGGGCTTATAAAAGTACTTACTAGTGTCTTGGCCACCAGGAGTAGCCCAGTAGTGGTCCTGACAAGGGTTATGTCTAAGCACAGGGGAAATGCAGACAAAGCGACCCCGTTCTCTGCCTTGGGCTGCACGTACACATCATGTGTCCAAAGTGTCACTGATAATCTCTGTCCAGGTCCTTGTGGCTGGCAGTTTCGCTGCATCCTCTGAGCAGACTGCAAGCATATGCTGGCAGGAACTGTCTGCCTCTGCTTTTAGAGAACAGCCCTAGGATTAGCCTGCTGTCTTCTGGGGTGCTAAACCCAGTGTAAGGATGGTCCACTCCAGTCCTTTGTGTGTAAATATATTTTCAAAGGCTGTCTAGTTGGTCCATGGGAATTTGGTTTCTGTGGTGTTCCAGGGTGACACGGTTGTTTTGGCTGGGAACTGATGTGCTTGTCTGTGGGGTGATGTACTCCCATTGGTGCAGGACTGTGTCCACATAACTTTGTGACAGATCCACCTTATCCACCTGGGAGAACTGTCTCCCTTGGCCTACCCATCCTGTACGCTGCCTTGCCATGTGTGCTGCCCCTCTCTCTTGAGTCTGTGTCCTCATACCAACCTTTGGGCATTTTCTCTTTTAGCAGTTATTTTGGCCCATTTCCATTGCTAAATGAGTTATTTAGAGTATTATTTTTTAAGTTCTTAACAGACAGAGTGTTTCCACAAACCATCTGTAGTGCAGCCAGCCACCAGTACTACACGTGTCCAGGGCCCAGATCCACAGGGTTAGTCCCAGTAGTCCCATTATGGCACCAGTGAGAGCCCAACCTAACTGGCCTTAGTCAGCCAACAAATCTGTGGCTACCTTCAGACTTGTCACCTGTCTTATATTGTGGCTGGGCCCTGGTCTTGTCTTTCTCACTGGTGTTTCCTCCTTGTTTCCAGGTACTGGCGCCGAGCCTTGGGCATGCAGGTTAGATATGCAAACTACGATGACTATCAGTTTTGTTATTCCTATAGAGGAAGACCTGGATACCGACCATCTATCCTGATGTTGCATGGGTTCTCAGCTCACAAAGACATGTGGCTGTCCATAGTCAAGGTGGGATTCCATTTCTATCATGTTGCTCCTTACTGAGAATTGATGGTCCTGGGCTTGGAGGCAGTGTGGGAGGCCCAATGGTTGCATGCATGGGATGGGATGACTGCTGGAACATGCTAGGAACACGCTGCTTAGCTCCATGCCCTTTGCTTGTTGTATCCCTTCACCCCTATAACATGCAGAGCTTCAGGGAAAAAGCAGTACACACATGCTGTCTCCATGGGAAGCAAGTCTTGGCCATGCTTCATCATGTCATCCTTGGTACTTGACCTGACTTGTGCACGAGCAACCAAGGTTGCCAGGAGGAGAGTGACCTGCCCTGCTCCCACCTGGGCTGCCCACTTGCCATCCCTGGCAAGTTTCTCTGCACTGTAACCACCCCTGGTTTGTTTCTTCAGTTCCTGCCAAAGAACCTGCACTTGGTATGTGTGGACATGCCTGGGCATGAGGGCACAACCCGCTCGGACTTGGATGATTACTCCATTAGTGGGCAAGCTAAGAGAATACATCAGGTAAAGCTCCGGTATCACATCACCTCTGCAGAGAGATGTGGGGACATGAGGGATGTGGGGATGTGAAGGATGCTAAGCTCCATGAGTCTGCCTTGTGTAGCCTCACTCTCTCCCTTTACAGGCAGCCAGAGTCACCAGCCTCAAGCTTTTGAATTGAATTTCTCTAATGACCTAACCCCATGGTGTTGTTTCCTCTCTCCTAACAATGCTCCTTCTGCTCCCTGACAGTTTGTGGAGTGCATCAAACTGAACAGAAAGCCCTTTCATCTGGTTGGTACTTCCATGGGGGGAAATGTTGCTGGCGTCTATGCTGCTCAGTACCCAGAAGATATTTGCAGCCTGACTCTCATCTGTCCTGCAGGTGGGCAAGGCAGGGGAGGCGAGACAGAGAGAGGACAAGCAGAAGCCAGTGCAAAAGCCCAGGGCAGTGCTGGAGGCAGCATAGATGTGTAGTGCAAAGCATTTAGAAATAATACGTATTTACTTTGTATTTACTCTGGAAATCTCTGGCAAGGCACAAGAGAAAATCACATCTTTATGCTGACTACTCTTCTCCAGAGGTATAGTGTTTGCCCCACTGTGCTTTGGTTAGAGTCAGGACTAGGACAAATCGGACAAGTTCTGCCCTGGAGGAAAATGTCTTTTCACAGACATTTTACATGGCATATCTGCAGCCTCTCAGTTTAGGAGAGGGAATCAAAACTGCAATGGTAATGGCCTCCCCATTCTGGCCTCCTGAAAGCCCTGGTGTGCTGAAGGCCTGGGGATTTGGGAGCTGGAGGGCTCTGACCTCCCACCTTTGGATGCCTTGAGTGGGAATAGCACTTCAGGGCTGGGCTCAGGTCAGCAGGGTGTCCCACCTACCCCCTCCATCCCCAGCATCCCCTGGACAGGGGCCTCAGGGATGGGCATGACATGCCACAGGAGGCATAGCGGCAGAGAAGCTTGCCGGAGAAGCTTTGCTGCATCCCAGTTGTCATAGCAGCTCCTTTTCCCCCTCCCACACAAGGAAAGTGGCTTCCAAATAAGCACTAAGGAATGAAACAAAGCAAATGTTACCTAGCTACCAGGCTCTGCGGGCATCAGGTTCCTACTTCCCTCTGGGAGAGGTGTTGACTGCCTCTTTGACTGTTCCTGGATGTGAAATCTCCATTGGGGGGGTTGCAGAAAGGTTTAAAATTAAATTGCTGAGGAATTTTTCCTCAGTGGTGCATGCAGATAGATGAGGCTGCTGAAATTTTCTGTCCAACCCTGTGCAGTGGCAGTCTGGGCACTAGGGTTTGCATCCAATAACCACATAAAAATAAGCACTATAGCTTTTGCTGAAGTAGTCTGCATGTCTACGCTTCATGCCATGCCAGCCTGCGGGGTTTATGGTGCCAAGCCCTGGAGCAGGAGGGAGGCTGGGTATCTGCATGTACAGATGTTTTCTTCCTCTCTTTATAAAATTTTACTAAAGAGTGAGCAGGCAGGAAGCCAGAGGCAGGGATGAGGGAAGCCAGAACAAGGATGTTTTTTCGTTTGGGCTGTTTGGGGGAATCTCATCTGGGTTTCAGTTTGTTCACCCCTTCTCATTTCACCCAGGCCTGCCAAGTACCACTGACAGCAAGTTCATAAAGCAGCTCCGGGAGCTGCAAGAGTCCAAACGCATTGACAGGATCCCTTTAATCCCCTCGACGCCCGAGGAGATGGCAGACATGCTGAAGCTTTGCTCCTACGTTCGCTTCAAGGTGCCACAGCAGGTGAGAAGCCAATGCTGGTTGTGGCAGCTGGGAAAGGGGGCCTTGGAGGTGGTGAGCAGGTTTGCTTCTCCCTGATCCTACATACTGGCAACTGAGGCAATGCTGGGAGTAGAGCTAGGGCTGCTAGCTCTGCCATCACCCAGACAAGACATACCCAGCCCCACTCCCAACATTTTTCCAGCACTTGCCCTTTAAAAGTTCTTTTCGTAGCTCCCTCTGGCAGTCCCTGCTGGAATTCCTCCTCCCATGAAGTTTTTGGCAGCAGGCTGGGATGTAGAAGGATTTTTTAGTAAATATGGCTGGCAGGAAGCAATAAGGAACTAAAGCAACTGTTGTCTGATGTGGAGGGGGATTTTTCACTGTTTTTTAAGTAAAAGTGATAGAAATGTTAATTGCATTATTGTCAAGTGAGAGAACTTGTGAGGAGCTGGCTATTAAAGTAGTTTTCCTCAGGAAATCTGGAGTGAGTAGACTGGAGAGTAAGAAAAAAGTGTAAGGTACTGCCAAGACCTTTTGTGGTTTTGGCAAAAGAATACAAGAAGAAAAAAAAATGCAGTCATGGCTGAGGTGGTTGCTGGCCAGAAGCAAAAATCAAGTCTGCATCATAAAAGACAATATTACTTGTTGCTGAAATACATGTTGCTTAATTGTGGTTTCAACAGCCCCACATGCTTAGGAAGAAGCTCATTCTGGGGCCAGATTTGCTCGGGAGACAAGGGCTGCTCTTGAGTACTCTTGGGCATGCTCAGCCCTGTGCAGGGCATGGGTCCCCTCCAGCAGCTCTCCTCTGCTCTCCCTGCAGATCCTCCAGGGCCTTGTTGACGTTCGCATCCCACACAATGAATTTTACCGGAAACGTAAGTGCAAGGTGGCAGCCTCCTCATTAGGCTTTCCAGCAGAATCCCCAGGGTGTGGGGACCAGCTGTTTCCAGCCCCCATGTCCATGGCACATGGGTGGTTCTCAGCATCCCCATGCTGTCTTGCTGAGGGTGGGAGGGAGCAGTGTCATTAACAGATATGGGGATACACCTTGGTCACTGGTAGCAATTCACTGCCACCCCCACTGCCACCCCCATGGTGATGGGGTTGCTGCTTCATCCTCGCCCTTCCCTCTGGGTTCACAAGGACCTATGAGAAGGTGGTTTGGCTGAGGGCCCCTCTGCAGCTGGGCTTGGTGGCAGGGCAAGGATGGCTCATCATCTCTGCATGCGTTTCCCAGTGATGGCATACTGACAGGGCCCCCTTTGAGAAGGGAAGGCAAAACATCTCCCTGTAGGACTGACTCATTTCTTGCCCCACTAGTGTTTTTAGAAATCGTGGATGAAAAGTCCAGGCACTCTCTCCATGAGAACATGAGCAAGATCAAAGCACCAACACAGGTCATCTGGGGAAAGCAGGACCAGGTAGGCAGCCCTCTGCAAATTCCCCACAGACCTGTCTCCATCTCTGCCTGTGCCCACCCATAGGGCATGGTGGGAGGTGTGCTGCTGAGCTGTGCACTGCTCTGCGGGAGCTGGCACATGTGTCTCCATCCCTAGTGGATTTAGACACAGGACCTCAGCAGGATGATGGATAGAAAGCTGACAGCCAGATTTCCAGAGGGAGGAGAGGGCAGTGCTAGGGCTAGGGAGTGCGAGGGGGCAGGTGAGGGAGTAGGTGCCAGTGCCAAAGCAGGCAAGGGCTGGGAAGAATAAATTCAGCAGAGTTGTCCTGGAAACTGGGAAGAGATGTGCTGATTGTGGGCAGGCTTCTAGGCAAAATCTTAGGGTTTGTTTCAGAGGCAAAAGTGGGAGGGAAGGTGTGGGAGAAAGCAAGCTACAGGCATGCAGAGGGCTCTATAAATGCAAAGATGCAAGTGTTTGCTTGCAATGATACCTTTGCATTGAGACAGCAGCCAAAAGGCATACAAGAGAGTTCCCTGCTGCATGCTGAGACTGGCCCCATGCAGCCTCCCTGCCCTGTCCCCAGGCAGGGCAATGGCATCACAAGGACTGTGTCTGCATCCCTGCTCCACGTCTTGGTTGGACCCCAACAGGGTTTCTGTAGTGTCCTGCAAACCCTGTCTCTGACTGGGGCAGTGACTGTTTTTTCCCCTGCCATCCAGGTCCTGGATGTTTCTGGTGCCAGTGTTTTAGCAAGCGCTATTCCAGACTGCCATGTGTACATCCTGGAGAACTGTGGGCACTCAGTGGTGGTGGAGCGGCCCCGCAAGACAGCCAACCTCATCCTGGAGTTCCTGGCGCTGCTGCACAGCATAGATAACAACAAGAAGCAAGCATGAGTGTGGCAGGGAGCCAAGTGCCCATGCCAGGTTAAATTGTAAAGTATTGCAGCTTTGATATGTTCTCAGGGATCTTGTACGAATGGGGGTCAACGTGCCAAAGTCCCTGAGGAAGGCAGAATCACTGATACCTAAACCTATAGCACCACCGGCACAGCAGCCTGGGGTCATTGAGGAACCTCCATAGATGCAGGAACAGAAGCAGAGTATCTCCCTTTTCTACTTAGAGGTAAGGTAGAAATGAGCAGAAATCACCCAGTGCTCATCACACAGCCACCCATCTTACCTGGGTTACCAGCACATAGTTGTTCATGACATTTACCTAAACTATATGAAATGTAGGAAGGAGAAAGCATCCTGGACTGAGACTTAAAATATTTTTACTAGTTAGGGTCCATCATGTTGCATGCTGCTGTGCTGTAAGAGAACCCCCAAGTACTCCAGGTGTCTGCTTGAGTGCTCTTTGTGTAGCTCTTAATTTCATGATTTATGCAGAAAACAACAGAAAACTTCATGTGTGGAAGTCCAATGACTGTATGTGCAAAACTGTTTGCACTCTGAGTGGGTTTTTCTAAATCTCTGAATAGCTCCTGTGTATTTGTAATGCCTTAACGTTGCCCAGGGAGTGGTGTCTGTGCACAGCCCACCTTGCCCAGGGTTGGTTCTACCTGAGGGTGAACACAGCCAGTGACAACGGGGTGCAGGCAGCAGCTTTGCCACCGCTGTGGAACTGGGGCAGTGGGAACCGCCCAGGGTGATTCAGCCCCTGAGCCTGAGTCAGCAATATGCCCATGGCCAGGGTGTGATTGAGCCACCTCGGGTGAACTTTCGTCTCGGCTCCTCTATCACATTGTGCTGCTGAACACCTGGATGTAAATAATTATTTTCTTAATGAATTCTGTGAATTCAGCAAAAGCCAATGCCACCAGAACAGGTGTGAACGGTGGGAGGGGGCTGTGTGTGTGACCAGCACAGGAAATGGTGAGAAGGGGTCAGCTCACCTGCAAAGTGCTGGATGGTGGTGGGGAAAGGTTCTGCATCTGCTTCTGCATCCTCTCCATAACTACATAACTACAACTCCTGACCAAGTGAAACTATAGGTAGAAAGAGGCAATACAGGCAAGCTGCACTTTACAGCAAGGTGATGTTCAGGGATGGATCCTTCACCTCTCCAAGTGTGGCCCCTCACTGCCTGTCCCAGGGACAGAGTGCTGGTCCCTATCTCAGGCAAGACCAGGGGGTGCTGGAGGGCAAGGCAGTGTGTGGTGCCCTCAAAGGCAAAGCAGCAGGTGGCTGTCACCCCTCAGTCACCTCCAGCCTTCCTCAGGGGGTGACAGTGGGTGGTGTTAGAGTGTCCCCCTCCGACTGGGAGCACAGGCTTGCGATGCTGACAGCTTCCTGAGGTACCCGGGTCTGTACATACATCTGAAACTCCCCGTCAGCTTGGCTTTTTTTAAGAGAAGAAACATTGTTCTTTTAGAAAAATGGAAATTTGCTGTTAATTGCTTGTTTATTGTTTCTACTACAGGAGTTGATTTAAAAAACAAAATTGCTGATAGTTTTATGCAGTAAAAGCCAGAAAAACTTGTTCGGTATCTATATGGTTTCTCATGCCACAGATTGCTGTAAGCAAAGGATTTATATGGCTATTAAAATCGAGTGATTTAAGGAGTTCATAGTGCAATGACTATTTTTTCCCTTGAAGAACATGGTGGCTGTGGTGTGGGATGATACAGGGGTCTTGCTCTGCTCCTTCTTTCCTCCCCACATTTCTGGGAGATGCAGGTTTTGGCTCAAGGAATATTTCATAATGGAAAGAGAGATGTTGAAGCCCTGGAAGGCTCAAGTCTCATTTCTTTAATGACAACACACATTTTCATTTTTTAAAATAATTTTTTAGGAGGAGGTGGCACCAAACACTTAAGAAGGAAAAGAAAACCTCAAGGGGCAAGGGAATTAGGTTTTAAGCACCAAGAATCCTCCTAAAACCTTTGCCAACATGTTAAATACTAATTTCATCTATTGCAAGTCTTACTGAATTCATACATTGTGCTAGGAATAGCATTACATCAATTTACAGGCAAAAGTATTTGCATTTCTCCTTTCCCCAGGAGGCTCTTGAGACTCAGCAGCTGCTCCTCAGTTTGCCCAAGGAGCTGCAGGGAGGGCTGAGGAGCATCTTCCTATCTTCCTGGCTTCTGATCCCCCTGCCTGTGCCCTGCCACTGCTCCACTGCTGCAGTGAAGCATGCATGAAGTTGACCCTATTAATGATCACAGCACAGAGGTGGAAGAGGGCTTCTCCCCCACAGGTAGGGGCTGAGGTTGGGGTGATTCAGGGCATCTGCATCACATGTTGCAGCCTCTTGCAGTTCAGCAATAAAAATCCTTAGGTCTATATTGGAGGGGGCCCAGACTGGCCCCACAGCAACTAAACCTACTGGAGAGGCAGGGATGTAAGCTGCCTGTGCCTGCAAACACACCTGGCTGCTGTTCCCATTAACCCTCTTTTCCTGCTGGCAGCCAGAGAAGCCCCACACCAAACAAGGCTATCTCCCTTGGTTTTAGCTGCTGTCCCCTTAGCCCTCAGCCCCCAGTGAGCCATGGTCACCATCCAGATACAGGTTTCTCTAGGCTGGTTATGGAGCTTGGGAAGGGGCAAAGGCTTCAGCTCCTCCTGGTGGGTTTTTGTGTCTCAAGGAGAGAACTGATGGAACCATAAGGAAACTGCTGAATTCCAGTTGTGGCAAGCCCCAGTACTGGGAACCTGTACACAGTCTGAGCATCCTAGTGTGTCAGGAGGGAGGAGGTGTACTTTTGGTTTGTTGCCCCATGTGTAAGTATTACTTTCCTTGTACCCATGTGGCTAAACCAGGTCTGTACTGGGGCTGGGCTGGGTCATGAGGCTCATAGAGGTAAAGCTTCATACAAAAACTAATTGAGGAGTAGGCCCTTGGTTGTTGCAGGTCTTGATTAGGGTGTTGTACTGTATCCTGAAAAGAGGCTCTAAAACACAACAGGGCTGGCTTGAAATAAATCTAATACTGCCTATGAGCAAGCTGTTTTGCTGCTGAGCATCCAAGTCTGTGGTGATACCTGCTCCTGGAGTGTCACTGGGAGCAGGAAGAACAGAGCTGATGGCAACCAAGTACCTGGGTACTTGGTGTGTGCCTAGTTGGTGCTGAAAGGGAAAATGTGATGCCGTGAAACACAGACCTTCAGGGAATCCTGGGCTGGGTCTGTTCCACACAGCTGCAGACATATGCTTGACTGCAGTGGAAAAGCATCTTTCTCCCCTTTTTCCCCAGCAAAGGAGATTAATTAATATTTTCTGCCTTGTGGGAGGGTTCCACCAGCACAGGTCTGCAGAGAGCATACTCTGAAGGGCAGAGTGATGTTCTGCCAGAGATCTGGCACTGGGGTATGGGTGCTGTTGTGGGTGTTCCCCACTCTGGCAGGCCACCATTCAGCTGAATATTCCCCTGACCCAATGTGTGTTGCAGTCCTCTTAGACACATTGTTTTTCCCATGGAAGCCTGTATGAGAATGCCCTGGAGCATGGCTCCCCTCATCCACTGTAGAGGGGGCACCGCAGCCCCTGTTGTGAAGTAGGCATGTGCTGCCTGTGGCTGCCTTGTGACATGACAAGGGTCCCCTGCCGGGGCCCTTCACCTAAGACCTGCAGAGAATGCAAGAAAAAAACAAACAGGATCTGGCAGGGGCTTCGGGTTTAGTCGTTTTTCCTTCTGGGAGGCCGTTTTCCAAACAGGAGCCTCTTGGGGGCGGTTTGGGATTGTTCATTAAGCACTCGGTGACTTCTCCCTGCCATTCCCTGCCCGATAGCGCTGCCTGTCTGCTGCTTCTGCCCGCAGTTCCAGACATGGAGATCAAACCTTCGTTTTCCTTTCATACGGAGAAGGCAGGCTTCCAGGCTGATATGAATCTTGTTAAGGCTGTTTCACTATATCCTGGAAAGAGACCCCAAAACACAACAGGGCTGGCTTAAAAAAATACTCCAATACTGCCTCTGAGCAAGCTATTTTGCTGCTGAGCATCCAGGTCTGTGGTGGGACAGAGGTGGTGGGAGAAAATAGCCACGGAACAAGGTGCTCTGACAAGGTGACAAAGGCTCTGGTGGTTGCCAGGAGTCAGGCACACAGCAGCCAGTGCCATCTCACCCCTCTCAGAACCCCACTCTTTCCCAGAAACCTCCATTTCGTTCTGGAGAGCAGGATCTACACCCAGCCATGGTGTGCTGCTCTATTGATTTTGTTTTGTTGTGTTCTGGGAAAGCTGCACAGGAGTACTGGGTGACTGGGCAGGTTCTTGGCAACAGCGCTGGGATTTTTGCTTCCCTGTGGGTTTGCACAGCGTTCCTTGGCCTGGGCTCTGGCTAGCCTCTGTGCAAGTGACCTGCATTCCTGAGTGGATAATGCAAAGTCCTCTCAAGGGGCAGGCACATTCAGCTGCAGGGCAGGCTTCACTCGGGTCTGCCATGGCCTCTGCTTTTTCCACCCAAGCATTGGGAATGGCCAGGAGAGCTTGAGTACCAGATTGGTGTCTGTGCTCTGAAGGAACAGCTTATGCTGCTCCCAAGCCATTTCATGGGATAGCAGTAATGTAGAACTGGGAGAAATTCTCAGAGACCATCCAGACCATCCCTAGATCATCTCCTGCATGAGCCCTGGATGTTCCTCCTGGTATTGGACACTCCACCACAGTTCCCCAGGAGCTCACGGGCTCAGAGGGCATCCTAATGAATAGCCTGAAACTGTGTTGAAATTTAAGCTTATTACTTCTCCTATTCCCATCAGATGCTGGCAGAGTGTTTACAGCTCCCTCTTTCATGTTCACAGATCTCCTGTGTCCGGAACAAAATCCTGCAGGCTTTGCCAGCTGCTGTACCTAAAGGGATAATGCAGGCAGCTGGGCACAAGATCTGGGCTTACACTTTGCTGGCTTCAAACAGCAGGTATCTTGCAACAGTGTTTTAAGGGCAAACATCCCAGTCAGTTCTGTTTAAAACAAATAGAAACAATAACAACCCCTCCACCACCCCCCACCCCAAATGAGGTGGCTCAGCCTGTGAGTCACCCTTTCCTGCAACCTTGATCCCCAGCCTACTTTTGCATACTTTTTATTCATACCTGGAAGTGGAATACTGCATAAGTCTTTCCAAAACTACATCCTCCTTTGCCCAGCCGTTTTTTCTTTCTTTTTCTTTTTTCTTTTTTTTTTCTTTTTTTTTTCTTTTTTTTTCTTTTTTTCCCAAGATCATCTGTATTCTATCACAGCCCTCGTCCACATCCCCTTGGGGCAGTCTCAGTTGAACCACTGATGGAGCTGTGGAGAATCTCCCTCTAGCTCCTTCCTGTTCCACAAGGAACCATGGGTAACTAACAAAAAGAATTTGCTGCATGTTTTGTAGCCATCTTGTAGGTTGAGTTAATCTTGAGTGTCTTTATTTTTCCAGTGGGAGTGACAGTCTTGCTGACCAAAAATCCTACTAAAGAAATACAATCCTTGCTGCCCTCTCTGCTTCAGGGGCCTGTTGTCCTATTGCAAAAGAAAATTGATTTGGACATGACTAATTCTTGTTATTGACCACCCTGACCATTTCTAGGTGCTTTGTACTTCCGTTCCCAGGCTGTTTGGGGATGCCATAGGGACCAGATCCAATGCCTGGAACATATTTGCCTTAGCGTAAATAACCCTTGGTGGTATCTATGAGGTTGGGAAATATTTGGAGTCCTGCCTTTGACCCTGTAGGCAGGAGAGGTCACTGGCTTGTTTGCAGATCCAGGTGAAGGCTGGAGGACATGGGGCTGCTTGGAACCATGGTTATTGAGAATGGGGACCCCAATGTGCTCATGCGGTCCCCATCCTCGACACCCGTGGCATCCCAAATTTCAACACCCTAGCTCTCCAGCAGTTGTGGCGAGGTGGCACCAGGTGGCAGCAAGGGACAAGTATGGGGAGCTGATGCAGCACTCTGAGGGGAGCAGAGAGAGCCGTAATGCTGCACCCCCTGCTCCAAACTGCACCCAGATGGGGTCCAGTTTGTTGCTTGGGACTGATGTCCGGGCAGAATCTAGTCTCTCCGTGGGAGCTGGGCCCTGCATGTGTCCCCAGGCCATGTGTCACCCGTCCAAGGCCAAAGCCCAGCATTCCTGTCTCATGCTTGGAACTGGTGCTCTTGGGGTCAAATTCTCTCCTTCCATAAGACGACTAGACTTTGAAGTTTAAGGGCAAGTCATCACCGCAAGGAATTAAATAATTAACCTGTTTTGCAAGAGCCTCAATTTGGTCTGCAAGCTAACCCCTCCGTGCTCCTGGGGATGCTGTCACCAGCTCACAAATGTTGCTCTTGGGAGGGGGCTGATCTGAGGGATGTGAAAGAAGAAAACTAGGTGGTGCTGGGCCAGGCCACCATTGCTGGGAGTAGTATCAGTTCATGTACCCCATTCTAGGGGGCTGAAGGAGATGAGGGTGATGTATCTACCCCCTTTGTCCATGGAAAAATGATGTCAGACCTCCCTCCCACAAGGCTCAGGAGAGCCCATGCAGCATTCTCCTCTCCACATCTCTCTTCAGAATCCACTCTCCTGCTAGCAGTTCATATCTGAGCAACCAGAGATCTGTGGTCAGAAGGGCTCCTGCAATTTTCGCTGCAATGCTAAGAGCTACTGACCTGGATTCAGACAGGTGGGAGACATACCTGTCCACAGGTTACCTGGCAGTATTCTCTGTCTCAGTGCCTGACTTTGGTTTAGCTGTGTTTGAACCCCAAACAGGTGGCTCTGGGTGGAGGCCAGTGCAGCACCAGCACACAGAAATGGGATCAACAACTTCTTCCTGTTGTGCAACTGCTGCACAGCCACATAGAGAATTTTTGAGAGATTTGTCAGGGCTTTTGTTTTTTCAGTTAATATTTATTTGCTTGTTTTGGGTCTTGCTTTCACAAACAAGGAATTTAAATAGTAGAGGCTGAGAAGGGGCAGGAACCTTGCCTAGCCTGCCCTGAAGTGCTGTGTCCTGCTCCAGGAGCTCCCTGTGCCCACCCCAGCTGCCCTCACCTGCCCAACCTTAGCTTCCCCTGAGCACAACTCCCCAGTCCCATTGGCTCTGGAGCTGGGATTCTGGCACAAACATTATGTACAGTTTTGCCTGGAAGCCTGCACATGTTTCTGCTCTTATGTAATAGTTCAGCCCAGGGTATGAGTCCACTCTTCCGTCCCCTACACACACAGGGCTCTGGGCTTTGGTTACCAACACCACTGCTCCAGACCTTGTGCTGGAGGCAAGGGATGGCTGATCTCATCCCAATTTTGTAGAGCCCGACATGAGCCCTGTCCATGGGGCTTCAGGCTCCTGGCCGGACAGGACTGAGAAGTGAGCTCCAGTCTGCTCTGAAACCTGCCAAATGCCACTTCCCTATTCCCCACTTCCAGTTTGGTCCTCTTCTCACTGGTCCTGGGGTGAATCTGGGGACAGGAGTAAGGCACAGCAGTGTGCTCTAACCAGCATCTTTCTAGCAAGATCCATATGTACTGGGTTTCAGGCATTTTCTCTGTGTGTACCCCTGATGTCATTGTCTTTCTTCTTGTGGTTCCCAGAGCAGGCACAGAGATGTAGGGTGTGGGCATCGAGCATCCTGAGCTGAAGCTGTGTGTGATGTGCAGGGACAAAGCAGAGAAAAGTTGCAAAACCCAGCAGCCAGAGCAAGAGATGTGCAGCTGACATGCTGTCCATGGTTCAGAGGGCATCAAAGCATGGGTATCATTTGGAAAAACAACCCCAGGAGAGGCTGCTAATGCTGGCAGGAGCCTGGCAACCTGGCCCTTAAGGAATGAAGCCCACATGCTCATGGTGCCATTGGAACATGTGCCATCCCTGGGCTGGGGTGCTCTGTCACCAGTGGGACAGAAATCAACCCGCCACGCCCCCCATCTCCATGTGCTAGGCACCAAGAGCTGGTGGCATCACCAGCTGTGGAGAGTGACCCGTATGTGGCTGGCACTGAGGGTCTGTGAGATGGAGCAGGTGCTCTCCTTGGCCTCTTCCTCTTGGGTAGGTGCCATGGGGAAGGACTGTTCTCCTCTCACTGCCTCTAGCCCTTCCCACCCTGCCAGTGGCCCACCAGTGAAAGGCAGCTTCTGGGAGGTATCTATGGCTGGGTTGGGAATGGTGGATCAGATGAGGCAGTGAGTTGCTGCCTGCAAAGAGCTTTTTCAGGCTGTTATTTAGGTCATTCCAAGGGTCCCCAGGAGCCAGGTGACTGTTCCCTCGTGCTGGACATGTCAAAAACCAAACACTTGTCACTTGACTTCAACACAGGGCTGAGACACTACTCTCTCTGGGTTTGCCTTTAATTGAGTGAGCAAGATGCCTGCCAAAGATCAGCTCGGGTTCAGTTCCTGGTCTCCCAGGTGCAATCCCATGCCAAGCAGAGAAGCAGGGAGCCTGACATCTTGCCCTGATGAACGAGGGAGGCCAGCAAGGGCTGACAGGCAGTGTGCCCAGGCACCACCCTCCTGCCTGCTCAGAGCTGCACAGGCAGGACCATGTATTTAAAACTCCATGTGTCAGCACTGGGGTTGTGAGTCGCTCCTACACCCAGGAAGATTACTGACTGTGCCAGTGGGTTCAGCTGGAGTTGTTCACGTTGCTTCAAGACATTGAGGGATCCCCAGGAAAGGGAGCAAAGCATCAGCCAGCTGGCATCAGCCAGCTCCTGGGATGGGAACATCACACTGCTCTGGAGAGCACAAAACCTTAGGGAGATGTATGCAGAGTATGAGAGAAGCCTTGGAAGGTGCCAGGCTCTCAATGGTGGTGCTGGGATGGACTGAAAGAGTGGCAGAAACCTTTGTTCAGTTCCATGTATGTTTTCTCTGTTATAAAGAGCACAACAAGCTTTCTTGATAAGAGGTGCCATAAATCAAAAGCTGAACCACAAGGATCTCCCCTGAGATGTGCCCTCGAGTCCCAGGCTGCAGGGACGGGATGTGACACTGGTGTTCCTCTACAGCACACTTGTGGTCATCAAAGCTTGGTCGCACCATACTCACACCTCTCTTTATGCTGAGGACAGTTGGTGTCCTGTCCCCTTCCCTTTCTGAAGGACAAAGGTCGGTGGGTGGTGAGAGTGGGGCTTCCCTGTTTCCCTCCCAGATACCAGCAGCAATGAGGTTCTCAGAGTTCTTTTGGGGAAATCAGAAGCAGTTTGTGTAAGATTTGTCATCGGAGATGGGGATCAGTCTCCTGAGACCATTACTGCAGCTGGAGTGACTCTTCCAGCTTTGTCACCAGCTCCCCATTTCCAGCCTCTGTGCCACCTCCCATCCTTAATGATCACCATGTCCTTCAGAAATCTGCCTCAAAGTAATTCCAGGCCCCAGGCCAGTGTTGACAACACCCAAGACCTGGTGCCGGACACCCATCCTCCTGCAGTCCTGCCAGCGGGCCTACAGCATGACCAAATTTTGACCGTTAAACTTCTCCAAGAACTTGAAAAGCAATCTTGTTGCCACAGGCTGTGCTGACTGGCACCATATGGAGTTACAATTGCCCAGAAATTGCCTTTTTGAAAGTTTATTTGCAACTGCCAGCTGCTTTACCTTGTCTCAGCTGTAGGGCCAGCAGTGAACGAAACAGATCATTGCCTGAGGCAGTTGTTCCTGAAATCATTTTAGATATGGCCAAACCCAGTCACATCATCACCTCTGCATAATCAGAATGGAAATATAAAATCTAAAAGCAAATATAAGATATTATGGTATTACAGACACTGGCACCCTGTGGGGTGAGTCTGGCCTGACCTGCTGGCCTGACCTCTTTCTTCTCCCAGACCCTGTTCTGCTAGGACCCTGTGTCCCCAGGGTTCATGCAGAGAGCTGGAGCAAAGGGAATATGCAGCCACAGAGAAGCTATCTGCCTCCCCTCTAAAGCTGTTGTTTTACTGGTACATTTTAGAGGAGAACATGGTGACTCCATGAGCTTTCCCAACGGAAAAAGCTTCCCTTGCTCTTGCTTTGGTTTTTCCTGGTGGCTCTGTCTGCTAAATGCTGCCTTACAGGGTGAGTTGGTATATTTTTTTATATTTTTAGATGCCTCTCAGCCCAGTGTCAGGACTCTGTAATTAAAGGAACTGTTCTGGCAGTTGGATGTTGCCAAGCTGGAACTCTTGGTTTGAAACCGCCTCCCCAGAAGTATGTGCAGCACCAGTATCCTGCCCCATTGAGGGGATGGCCATGCTGGGGGGGACAGGATGCTCTGGGCACCTGCCCAGCTTGTCAGGAGGGATGGAGGGGCTTGAGAGGCACAGACATGATGGGCTCTGGTTTTTTTTGAGACCTGAGATTCTGGAGCTGTGGGGTCCCTGTGCTGTTGCTCCCTCAATACAGGTGGCAGGAAGAGTGGCACAGTGGAGATCAGTGCATCAAGGCCTCTTCTACTGTGTCCTCTGTGCCCTCATTGTATCCAGAGTGTGTCCCTTCTCCAACCCCAACATTGGGGTCATTTGTCACAGAACCTGACTGTGCCTTGACAGGTTAGGCAGCACCTGTCTGAGCCAGCAAAGCCTATTTCCCTTCAAAAGCTGAGAGATAAACCTAAAAATAACTTTGTTATCTTCCACTAAATCCAAATTAACATCGGTCCCAGCTATAAATAGCCATGTATATGTCAAGGTGGGTTGCAGGGTGTGGAGCATGGGCACTGTCCTCTGTCGGGGGCTGACCCCACTGCAAGGGGGGCTGTCTCCACACCAGGCTGCAAACCTGCTGCTGCTGCTTTGGCCCCACCATCCTGGCCATGCTGATAAGGGCTGTGCCCCCAAGGGAGCTGCATGCCAGCAGATGCAGAGGCTCTGTCCCATTGCAAAACAGGTCCCAGAAATAGCTGCATAAACACTACCCCATGCACCCTCCCTGACATGAGCCTTGCCCAATGTGTTACCCAAAAATCCTCTGGCACTGGAGGTGTTGCTGTGTGGTTCCTACTCAGCCTCCTCCTGCCCATGGTCTCACCCACACTGATGTGCTGTGCCATGCTGTGCTGTACAGGGCTTGCTGCACCCTGCAGTGCTCCGTGGTTGCCAAGGGTGAGCTCCTGGCACCCTGTAATTCAAATACTTTCACCCCAGAACTTGCTGCTCCCCTGTGCCAACCTTCCCCATCACCAGGGAGTTGCATGTTCTTCCATCTTCAAATTTTTGGGATTTTTGGGATGGAGGCAGCAAAAGAAACTGTCTGAGGGGAACATGGTAGGGCTGGGTGGGTCAGTGAAGGTGATGAGCAATTAACTGGCATTTGGCGTAAGAACCTGTGCTGTTTCCTCCAGGTTAGGAAGAAATTGTTACACTTGGCTTAGACAATTGGAACAGCCAAACTGGGACCTTCTTTTGCAACTGCATGTACTGGCTGGGAATGGGTACTGTCCCCTCTGTAGTGGTTTCAGGTTCGCCAATTTTAACCTTTTCCTGGCCAATGCACCATTTGTATGACAGTCTGAGTATCTACCAGAATTGTACTGTGAGATAGGCTCATGAGAGAAACAAAACCAAGCCCAAACTTAAAGGTAGAAAGATAGATTTATTATCACACACTAAAA
The DNA here is from genome assembly GCA_013400215.1 of Cisticola juncidis. Classification (NCBI taxonomy): domain Eukaryota; kingdom Metazoa; phylum Chordata; class Aves; order Passeriformes; family Cisticolidae; genus Cisticola; species Cisticola juncidis. The sequence continues at coordinate 78,320 of VXBR01002272.1, read as the reverse complement.
GAAGAAAATAAGAATCAAAATGAAACTTTCAAAACACTCCCCCTCCCCCCCCCAAGTGTTTACTTTCCCACTAACAACATAAAGAGACAAAACCTGTGATTTTCGATCAATTTCACCATTTAAAAATAATCTTTCATCAATTCTTTAGGGAGAGGAGTCTCTCTTAGTTTACCATGGAATTTTCCCCATTGACAACCTAGAACAGTTCTCTTGTGGGTTTTAACTGTCACAAAAACAGCCGCCCGGAGAAAACCTTCTTCTGTGAAACCCCTTCCCATTAGCAGTTTCCCAAGCTGCTCTCTTCTCTCTTCACTGGTGCAGAGGGCTTCTCATCTCTCTCTCTTCAAGCATCTCATGGGATCACAAGAATCACAACTACTAGTTCAATATCACTCAGTCTATCACAGATACCTTTGCTCAAATCCACAAATCTGAACAATTATCTCCCCAAATGCATATTTTCCCCATGATTTAAAGGGAACTCTACATATAAATAGTTCATTACCATGGCTCAGTAAGAGAAGTCCAGTTTAAAATGGCCAACTCCTCAATCCCTTCTCCCAATAGTCTTTTCACTCTCTCTTCACTGACTGTCCATGCTGTGTCTCCTTACAGTTCAATCGCTTAGTCCTTTTCCTCTCTCTCAGGGAAGGGTTAGAGCTCCGGAGCTTTCATTTTGTGCCAAGAAGGAGTTAAAACCACGCCAGCGGTGGTCATGTGATCTCTGCCAGGCGGTAGCCGCTAGGATTACAAAGCCGTGCCCATAGGAGAGGCTCAGAAACGGTGGCCAGGATCTCAGTAGTTAGGTAGGCTGATGAATGCCTCCCCCTCCACCCCTAGGTCTCATCCGGGGTGGCCCAGCTCGAAAGGGCTATCAGAGGCTGCAGCCTCTCCTCCCCCTTGCTGGCCGCTGGTGGGGGAAGGATCCAGGGACACGGACAGAAGCCAGGCCTGGCTCTCTCCTCCAACAAGGAGGAAGCGGTGGGCCTGTCGGCACTGCCAGGCCCCGGGCCAGCTCCTCCCCAGCAGGGGTGGGAGCGGCAGGGTGTTTTACAGCTGCCGGAAATCCGATCCGGGCCAGGAAGGGGACATATTCTCCTCCCCTACCCCAGTCCGGGAGTCACCGGTCCCGACACCTTCCCGGGAAAAACCTGTCTTGGGCAAGGGCCGGCCGGGCCCGGGCCCCTGAGAGGCGCGAGCCGGGGCCAAGGTACCTCTTCCGAGGCAGGGAGGAAAAAGGCATTTTCCCAGGATCCTCCGATATTTAACCCCGTACGTTCACAGAGACGTATCCCTTTATAATTGATTTGTCAAGCTATAACTTCCTGGCCAAAACACCACACCCTCACAGCATGGCCATCTGTCATACAAATCACCGGGCGGTGATGTCAAGCTGGCACATTTTACACCAGCTCCAAGGTGTGGTTTCCTTTGGCATGGCTTGGTGATGCCTGATGGTATGGCAGCCACATATCTGCCCACCTGTCTCTCTCCCCAGTTGCCCCAGATTGGGAAGCGTCTGTGGTGGTATGCTGGATGAGAGAAATGATGCAGTGATCTGCAGTGTGCCAGTGAGGAGCCCAGCCCTTGTCCTGGCACCAGTTGCAGCAATGCAGGAGGGACAGAACAGGCTGGTACTGTACCAGCTGCTGTGCCACTGGCCAGTAGGTTTGGAAACCAGAGATATAGGTGCTGATGTTGGAGTGGTACTAGAGCTTGGAGCTGTTTTGGGGCTCAGGGTCACAAGCAGCCCTTTGCAGGCCTTGCAGAAGTGACAGGGCAGGGAGTCCACGGTGTCCCCAGTGCTTCATGCTGGGCCCTGGCCAGTGCCCTTGTGCTTGCTTCTCTGAGCACTAAAATTAACCATCAACATCAAAGAGGATGGGCGTTAAAAAAGGAGAGGAGAGGTTTTGTTTACTTTAATCAAAAATAATTTGTGGCAACACATCTTATTCCAAGGCAAACAGTGCAGGACCCTGTCTGTGCTAATTTGGGAAACTGAAAGAGAGTTAAATAAAAACATGAACGTCTGACAGGGAAACAACTGGCCTTGTCTGCTAAAATCGAGACAGGAATGCCTGTGAGCTGGAGCTGGAGGAGCTGGGGCAGGCCTGGGAGGGAGGGGTGAAATCCAGTGCAGCAGGTGGGAGGAAACCCGCTGTGCTCCAGCACTGTGCAGTAAAGAATGATACACTCTGTGCTGAGCCTTGCATCAGCAGCCAGGTCTAACCTGCATTCTGGGTGGGCAGGACTGGGGTGCTTGCAGGGATGGGATCTGCTTGTGTGCTATACAGGTAATTTATATGTCTGTCTAATTTATATGTGTGTCTGCCTACTGTGCTTGGGAGTGAAGCTTGGGACCCAAATGGGCCATGTGGAGACACACAGACCCACCCAAAACTGATGTGTGTGGGCAGAACTACAGGAAGAGAAGTGCCACCTTCCACCACTCTCATGATACCCTAAATGGCTGTTGTTGTCCCCAGCATGGATGTTGGCACTGGTAAAGTATCACCACCCTCCATAGCACTAACTTGGGGGTTGGCACACCCTGGGGACCCCCTTGCAAAGGCTGCAGGAGGATGTGGGGTGGTGATGCCCCTTGTCTGGCAGCAGACATGCTGTGGGAAGGGGTCCAAGTGCTGCTGCTGCAGGACATCCTCTTCAACTGTGTTTCTGCTGTAGGTCCCTTGTGTGCCCCAGGCAGGCAGGGAAGGCCTGAGCTGGGCAATGCTGCTGCACAGTGCAGAGCAGGCAGCTGAGCTGCAGCAGAGCTGGCTCCAGCTCCCCGTGCTGTGAAGTGAGGTGGCAGAAAGTGCCACCTCTGATTGATGCTGAGAGTCACCAAAAAGCTCCTGAAAGGCTTCCAGCGTGTCACTGTGCCACCGGCACCCGCCCATGGAGGTGTGATCACAGGGAGCCAGATAGGAAAACTAGCTGCTTTAATGAGCGTGGCGATGTGTTTGGGCAGTAGGGAGGAGTCTGCAACATCCCGTACCTGCTTGTGGGAAGAGCACAGGCTGCCCTGGGCTGCAAACCTGTTCTGACAAGTTTCCATATGTTCTGAGGGGTTCCTGGGAAATGCCCCCACTGGCAACTCTTAGCAGGAGCTGAGGGTTTCCCCAGTGCTTGCAAAACACTGACAGAAGCCCCTGCAGTGTGTTGAAGAGCATATGACCAAATCGAGCCTGCTGGGGCAGGACAGGGATGGAAAACCAGCCAGCAGGTTTTCTGGGGCCGCTTCTGTGTGGCTGCTGGGAGATTCTCCATCAGATACGGTGCTTGATCCTGCTCATCTCCAGCCCCATTTCAGCTTTCCTGTGGTCAAAAGCAACTAAAATTTTGCCTTTGGGGCCAGCACTTCTTAACACAATTGTCAGCAGGACAAAATAACTTTGCATGGTGAGACACCAGGGTACCAGCACCAAGGGCCACAGAAGCCTCATGTCACAAGCACTAGAAATCGTTGTTTCTGAATTAATGATGGAGCTGAGCCTTGGCTGTGCAGGGACAGGGATACATCTGGTGAAAGGGTTTTGAGCTACAGAGGACATGTCTTGGGAAGGGGTGAACTTCAGCCCTGTATTTTCCAGCAGAAATGTGCTGCCTTGACAGTCAGGATCTGTCAGTCAAACTTTACTTGCTCAGGATTTTCTATGTTGTCATGGTTTGGCTTCATGTCCTCACCTGTTTTCTGCAGAGTGGGGAATGTTACCTCTCAGAAAGTGATGAATTGCTTTCTCTATATTTTTAGTAGAGTCTGAAATTATCTGAAACTGGAGCAAAGGGGAATGTGGCATCAGGGAGGTCAGAACCTCGGGTGTAGATGGTTGAGCTGCACCCTGGTAAGCATCCAGCTGGAGCTGCAGGAGCAGATACCAAGGAACACAGGAGCACGTACAACACCCAAAGCAAACAGAGCTACCCACAAACCCCAGATCTGCACCTCTGCTAATGGCAGGGCTGCATGGCTCTGGGGGTGGCTGGCACAGGTCAGTACTTCAAAGAAAGCACATGTACATCTGACCATGCCAGCTTCTTAAAATAACCGAATAGCAAGTCTGTTTAATGCAAGGAGAGTAAAACCAAGGCAGTTTCTCACTTTCTCTTTGGCATAGTCCTGAACTAGAGGGCTCCAGGACAGCTGTACAGACATACTAGCCAAGCTGCAGCAGTGCCTCACAGTCTCATCATAGTCATTTTTCACGGCTAAACCACAAACACTGCTCTGATGGCTGCCCATGCCTGTGTCACCCCAGCCTAACTCCTCTGGGGTGAATATAGGCTGATGTCATTGTTAGTAAAATGACACATGGGCATTTTCCCCAAGGGCATTTCTTTGAGAAATTGGACTGAGGAATGAAATGACCTTCCACTAAGTATGGTTAATTGCTAACAGGAGCAGGGAGTTGAGGGGGAAGGAGGGAGCCAGGGTAATTTGGCATTCTTTTCCCACCCTGGTAAATTTGTAACATTTTCCAAAAATAAGTGACTCAGCCCTACATGACTGCTCTGGACAGATGACCCTGGAGCAGGTGAGTTCCTGTGAGAAGCCATTGGCTGGCTCCAGCATCAGATGGCTGTGGAGGGGGAGCACTGCAGGAATTTTTCCTGGAAAATCATTACATGTTTGATTCAAGTTGCCCTGAGACAAGCAAGCACAGCCTGGTCCCCACTGAGCTGCACACAGAGAGGTGACGTCCCATCTGTTGGTATCATGAGCCTGTGTGGGACACTGTTGCCTCCCTCTGCATCAGCACAATGGGATGTCTCATAAACCACAATTAAATGGTTCCTGCTTAGCCTGCTTAGCTTAGGGCATGCAGGACTCCACGCCAGGAAGAGTTTTGAGTGTGCTGGAGCAGAGGGTTTGGGTTCTGCTCTAGCGTTCAGCCTAGAGGGGGTGACTTCTATGCGGTTTCTCCCCAGAACATTTGCAGGTGACAGCCAATTTTGTCTGTTTCCCTCCCTGCTGTGCCCTAGGTGTTGTGAGGGTGATGGTAGATGTCCTGGGGGCCCAGGCAGTGGGCCTTGCTCCTCTAGGGATTTCTCCCCTTGTGATTTCTGCAGAGAGCTGAAGGCTTTGAATTGCTGAAAACAGTACAGCTGAATCCAGAACTTGCTCCTGCCCAGTTATGTATACAAGAGAATACTGGTGTGCAGACATAGGCAGTTGCTTCCTTCCCCTGCAAGAGCCCTTGTCCCTGGGCTGGGAAAGGTTTATTTCCTCAGGTATATTATAACACATTAATTAGGTAATGAACACAGTGGGCTGAGGTTTGGGTTTCACTCACTCTGGTGTCAAATGGAGGTCAGGCTCTTGGCTCATCCCCTGCCCTCATTTAAGGGCTGTGCTGCCTGTGGCTGTTATGAGGACAGAAGAGTATCTCTGCTGCCTGCCCTGTGCTTGGCATGCACAGGTGTTGGGGCCTGACACTGGCATTCATGGTATGGCTGTTTGTGGTGCAGCAGCTACTCCTTGGGGTCTCAAGGATGGAGAAAGAACACAGAGGATCTCCAGGATGTTCCCCAGCATTCCAGTAGAAGGCATGGGGGACTGTACAGAGATTGGGGTGACCCCAGAATCAGCTCATGCTCGGGGGTTCCCATTTTTGCCAGGTGAGGAATGTGGCACATGCTGTTAGCAGGCACAGCAGCAGGATGGCAGTGCTGGCTGCACCCCACCCCCGCCCCAATCCCAGCATACCTACAGCTATTTTTACAGCCCAGAATCTTTTCATTGCCAATGCCATGGGTTAGCAAAAGCTCTGGCATTAACTATGGCATCTTCCTCATGACCTGGAAAGGTGCAAGGACCAAGGACTGGTGCTCATTAGTTCTTGGGGACTCAGATGTGCAGCCAGACTTTACCCTGGGATGCAGCCTGGTGATATCCATGCATAGCCACCACAGCCTGGATGGAGGAGATCCATCTGCCTCCTGAGGCTCATTGTATCGCTGCTAGTGTATCTACTCATCCTGCAGCTGTTCTCTGTCGTTTTAAAGTGCTTTTCTCCTTTGCTACACTGTTATTTTGTTCTGAAAGAGAGATTGCTTTGTGTCCATCTTGCTGGGAAGAAGCAGAGCCACCCTTCTGCTCTCCTGGCTCCCTGGTGTAAGGAGGCCTTTCTTTTCCCCTTTTATTTTAGCACTTTGATGTCATCATAATTTATTTTTGCAGCAGAATTGTTTTCATGATTAAAGGGAAATGTTTCTCTTGGGTGGCTTTAGAATGAAAGGCTGAGTGAGGAGCATCATGTGAGCCTCTGGCTGTGTGAGTGACTAGGCTGGGCAGAGGCTGCTTGCTGAGCTGGTGAGGGGACTTGGTGGTCCCCAAGGTTGTGTCCAAGGTGATCCTTGCCAATGGTTAACCCTTGTCTCACCGGAGCACATGGCTGTTTCACCAGCCAAGCTCAGGATTGCTTTTCACTGGAGCTAACCTTGGTTATGCTGTAGTAGGGGCTGATATCCCCTCTTCTGAGATGTGGTTCTCCTGAGATGTCCCCTTTCCTTGTGTGAGCTCTTGATATCTGGATGAGGACACAGAATCCCCACAGGAACATTGCAAATGGCATGGGTGCACAAGGCAGACTAGTCAGAGGACGCTGAAGCCTGCAACTTCTCACCACCTCCAGAAAGGAGAAAGTCAGGAGCTGATGAGCAGGGTGAAGCTAAAGAACCATAACTGAATAGCTGGGTCTTCCCAGCCCCTGCCTCTCTCCCCAGCTTCAAGGGCTGCCTCTGTGGGAGTTGGATGTGCCCTGAGCAGGATGTGGCTGTCAGCCTTTATCCACTGGAAGTAATGCTGCTGGGGAGAGCTCTCTCAGTAATGTCTCTCATTACATGAACTGACTGCCCCACTAGGAGGAAAGTTCATTCCTGTTTACCCTGTTGACTCATCTTCTCTCTCAGATGTGGCTTATTATATGGTGCTATAAATAGGGTTTACTCCTGATTACATGTGCCCTGCTCTTAATGTTTCTTGCCCAGGCATGACGTCAGCAGAGAGCCTGCTGGCATGGTTGTGTAACATTTTGTTATGGCTCTGGGAATGGGAGTGGGTGGGAGTGAGTGGGAATGAGCTTGTCTGAGGCTGCCTCCTCCTTTTATTTTTGATGGCAATAGCTCTGAGGGTGCCTCTGACCAAATCTCATCAGCATCCCTTTCGGCTGCTCACTGACATCTCTTCTATCTTCCAAGTGTTGACCCCAAAATCCTGCTGCTGTGTGCCAGGCCCTACTGCCTGGTTCCCACTGTCCTGGAACTGCAGAGCAGAGCCATTGAGGCTGTGACCTTGATCCACAGTAGCTGTGTGTAGCTGGGCAGCATGTCAGATCCCTGTTCTGATGGACAGACAATGCAGTCACTTGGTGCCCCATGCTTCAGTTGCATATTAGCAGAATCCAGTATATTTCCTGAATGTGGTTTCAGAGCCTTGTAAATGTTTCATAAATGGCAGGAAGACCATCACAGGAGCTTTTTTTTTTGCTGTGTAGGTGCACTGAGTCACCCTGCAGCCATATCTAACGAAGTGCCAGGCTGGCTGGCCTGGCACAGCAATACTCCCAGGATGCATCAGTACATTGCTCAAAGGCGTTTGATATAAATAGATGGGTGGCTTAAACTGAAAGCTGTAATCATGTATGTACCAGCACGAGATGGGAATGGGTAAATGTGTCCGCCAAATACAGCTCAATTATACCACCAGCATCTCACAAGTGTGGCCCAGTGACACAAATATCCTCAGTGAGGCTGTGAGGTAGGGAACAGGATGAGCAAAGCCTGCAGCTCTGATAGGATGGCAGAGTCAGCAGAGATGATGAGGCCTCTGGCCTCCTTGTCCTCCATACAAATCCACACCCGGGAAGTTAAGGACATTGAAAATGATGGCAGGTATTGAGCTGACCTTGACAGCGAGCACTGTGGTGCCACGGATATCTGTTTGGTAGCAGTATCTGTAGAGTTTGGGAGCTGGTGGTGCAGTTCCCAGTCTGAGGTGCAGTGAAATCGCCTTTTTACTGAGAAATTACTTTCAGCTGCATGCAGGTGGGGTCAAATTGCAGATGAAAGTCAAATATTTATGGCATTCAGATTAGCACAGTGATCTTCTGGGTTGGGAGACCTTGAGCACTGATTCCTATGCTGAACAGAAATATTGGCAAACTGGTGGCCTTGCCCTGCTCTGGTCTTGCCACAGAGATTGTGGACCAGCTAGCCTTGTTTCCCAGTACTGTCCTTGAGGGATACCAGTTCCCTGTGGGTGTTTGATGTCAGTCACAGTGGGTCAGAGTTCTGGGTCATGCTGCCAGGTTTTTAAGGCCAGGAAGAACAGTGATCTTCATTACATGGATGTGTTCCATAATAGGGACTATTGTGACTCTCACATTCCTTGGTCACCATTTAGGTGGTTAATTGCTCTTGCTCTTAAGTAAACAGATAACTGTGCCTTATTGAAGGGAGGATGTTGAAGAGACAAGATTGTGTGTGGGCTCTGCTTATCTCAACTGCAGTAGCTCCTCATGGACCTGCTATGCAGGATGAGGCAGATGGCTGATATACTAGGAATGGTGCTGCATCTCCATGGTGCCACCACTGAAGCTCTGCCTTGAACCTCCTATGACACTTTGAAGAGCCTTTCTCTATGGATCTGGGGTGATTTTTGATGAATTTGCATGACTCAGTGAATAGGGAATTGATCACTTTGCCAGGAGTGGCATCACCAGCGAGCATGAAAGAAATTTGATGGGAACAACCAGTATTTATTGAAGTGCTGGCACTGGAAGGGAAGTGCCCTGGTGACAGCTCTGTGGAAGAGGCTGGGACTGGAGAGCCTGGATTTCCCAGCAGATTTAGGCAGCAGGATCTGAGCAGCCTCAAGCTGGTAGAAGCAGAAGACCTTATTGTCCTTATGACTGCTGTGCCATTGTTCTTAATTTTGCTTTGCACTGATGGTCACAGACTTACTCATTTAAACTGAGATATGGGAAACTGCTCCAGTGATAATAAGTCTGTCAGGGCAGAGATGTGTTAGCTCATTCTGTGATTTCCCCACTTTGCCCTTTACAAAGCCCTCAGTGATAAGAAAGGCAGAAAAATGAACCACAAATTCACATTTTGAAGAACTTCTCTGTTCACCCAAGCAGAGACGCAGGATTTAGGACAGTGCAGGGAGTTAAGGAAAACTCTCCTGTGTCACGGTCTGGTCTGGTGGTGAAGGTGCTGTGACCTTCCTTGCTAGAAGCGTCTTTAAATGACACCCAGATGGACAGAGGCACAGGCACTCTCAGGCGCAGTGTTTAGCTCTGGTGCACTCTCAGCTGAAGAGCCATCAGCTCTTTGGTGCACTCTCACGTGCAGTGTTTTGTTCTTGTGAGGCTGCCTGAGCAGCAAAGCCGTGTTTGCCATCCCAGGGAACGCAGGAGTAAAAGGAGCGAGACAGGGCTTTCTGATCTCCAGGACAGCTTCTTTATTCAATGAGGTCTGGAAGAGAAGAGAGCCAAACATTCTCACGGGAGAGGGATTACATTGAGTAGCCAGGGGCGGGGTTTCACTACTTGGCCAATGGGGAAAGGAACTGGGAAAGGGATCAGTCAGGAGAAGGATCCAGAAAGAACCAATCAGAAGGGGTAAAAACCGGGAACAAGGAGAATAACCAATGGGGTATGAAATACTAACATGGAACTGCAAAGGCTCATGGGTTGAAGTATTTTTTCTCACCTTGACTCACAAGGAAAACTCCCAAAGGGACTTCCCAAAGAAATGTGTCTACAAACTGAGGCAGCTTAGGGGCTGCACATGAGTTGAAGCACTTTTGCTCATCTTGAATTCTAAGGAAATCTCTCAAGGAGACCTTGGAAGGCCAGTTGTGGCTACCTTGGGCCAGTGTGGGGGTTGTGCATTCTAAAGGAGAGTGAATTGTTCTCTGTTCCTAGTCTATGAGCACTTACACATCTGGATGGTCCTCTGCAGCTGGTATAAGTGTGCTGTCTGTGATGTTGATTGGATGTGGATTGCTTTTGTGGCACCAACCACAGCAAGGTAAAACAAGTTATGCTCCAAAAGCCTTTGGCTAGGGCAAATATGACTGGAGCTGCTCCTAGAGGGCTGCAGCCCTGGCTGAGGCACTCAAATTGTATCCCTGCGGGCTGACGGTGATAAGAGGTGACAATCCCTGCCAGTTGTCAGCAGAGATGTGCCACAGGCTTCACAAGCAAGGATGAAGTGAGCCTCTTGTCAACTTCCCAGGGATGGGAAAGCCAGTGCTAGCTCCTTCGGCTCCCTGTGGCTCTCAGCACATGTACATGCCACCAGCCTTGTGCTTCCCCACTGGCACAGAGCCAAGCCACTTGCAGTGAGGGAACCAAAACAGAAGCCAGGAGGAATTTGCAGGCTCTTTCATTAACCTTGGCCCAGATACAGTTTGGTTTAATAATCCCTGCACAGATTGTCCAGATCAATGCAGCATTTGCTTCATCTCTGAGATAAGAGACAGAGAAAATCATCAGGAATATTTTTTTTTTCAGAAAACTTCATCATCTCCATGACCCATCTGACAGATTGGCTTAGGAAGGGAGCAGCTGTCCTGTTCCATGACAGACAGCTCACATTCCTCCCATCTCAGGCATGGCTGCCGTGCTCTCTCAGCTTATGAAGCTTGCCCTACTTTGGATCAGCCCACAGCACCTTTGATTTTGAAGCCAGTGACAGCTGCTGGCCCTTACTCTGTGTTTACTTTTTAAGCATCTCAGTGTAAATACAGAGCTAACAGCTTCCTTGGGCTCCTTTACTGGTTTAGTATTCCTGCAGAGGAATGTATGAATTTGGATGGGGCTCACAGCCTTCATATAGCTGTGGTTTTGCACTGGATGTGGCTTGAGTTCTTCTCCTTAATTCTGGGTTTGATTATTGAGCCCTCAGTAACAATTGAGGGGGAGACTGGGGGGACTTCATTGTGATCTACAACTTCCTCTCAAGGGGAAACAGAGGGGCAGGCACTGATCTCTTCTCTATGATGACCCAAGGGAAAACCCAAGGGAATGGCATGAAACTGTGTCAGATGAGGTTTAGGTTGGATATTAGGAAAAGGTTCTTCATCGAGAGGGTGGCTGGGCACTGGGACAGGCTCCCCAGGGAAGTGGTAATGGCACCAAAGCTGCCAGAGATCACAAAGTGCCCAGTGGTTGGTCTGGGCACATGTGACTTTCTGGAGTTGTGCTGTGCAGAATCAGGAGTTGGACTCAATGAGCCTTGTGAGTCCCTTCCTCAGGGATATTCTGTTATTCTATGAATTTGTGATAATGGCTTTATGCTGGGCTCACACATCATTGGTAATCTCCTGTTACTCCTGTTACTCCTTTTCCTTTGGGAGATGGAGAGGATCTTTGCAATTTGCTGATGACCTTCTAAAGCCTCTCCCCTTTGGGGGATGCTGAGCCTTTCTGGTGAAATGTTTGCCTCATGCAGCTGTCAATGAACCCTTGCCAGCCCTTCCCCAGGCAGAGGCACTCCAATCCTTCTCCATTGGCCAACCCCTCCTGTTACCTTTCTGGGAGAGCCTTAGCCCTCCCAGTGGTGACAGGCAGCTGGAGAGCAGCAGAAGGCCAGCAAGATATCATCTCTATTCTGGGAGAATATGCTGTTCTCTGCTTCAAATGACTCAGGAGGAAGGAATTTAACTCAGAATTTCCTCCTTAAGAGTTCCAGTCCTTGTTCTGGCCAGATGCTTCTGGGAGAGGGATTTTGGCCAGTTGGGATTCAGGATGATGGCAGAGAATGACTTTAGGGATGGGGTGCCCCTGGATAAGAATGCTGACAGCTTGGGTCAGCAAGCTTATTTCCCAATTTCTGCTAATGGCTCTGGCACAGATTTCTTTAGCTGGCTACCAGGGAAGTTCTGAGAGAGGTGAGGAGAGGTGGGGAGGAGAGACATTAAAACCCATTGTGGCTCAGGCAGCCCCTGTAGGGCCCTAGAGGTGCTGGTACACATGGTGACAGTGTCTGCATACCTAGGAAGGCACGCCAAGTGTTTGCAGCCTCTCTGGCAGGCCGAAGGCATGATGGAGATCCCTTACCCCTCCTTGCTGTCCCAGGCCTGTATCACTTGTCCTGGGCAAGCTGCCCATAGCTGTCCATCCTGGGGTTGCAGGGACCCCCCCACCATGTCCTTTTTGCAAAGAGGTGCCAGATGAAGCTTCCTCTTTTCCGTATGGCTGTTTGTGTCATCTTACAAGCTGAGCCACCCTTCCACATGGCTGGTCAGCATGTGAACTGCTCTTACTCAAATGCACAAGCCAGATGCCAGGTTCAAAATCAGGACATCCCTGGCATAGCAGCTCTCTCTTTTGTTCCACAGCCATGATGTTCTTGTTTTGGCTCGGCAGTGGTCTGGTTCTGTGAACAGCTGGTGTAATTAGTGCTTTTGGAGCCACCTGCTCATCATGGGCATTGAAACCCTTTGCAAATTTCTCTTTACGAAATAGGTCAGCATAAACGCTCTCTTTGGAAAGAGGAGAAGCACAGAGGATTAATTAACTTACTTGATATTGCAGTTAGGCAATGGCAGTACTGTCAGAAAGCATCCCCTGGTCTTGAGGGAAGCAGGGGCTCTTGTGGCAGGGTGCTCCTCCTCCCTGCTGGACAAGATTGAGAGGCTCCATCCAGAAGCTGGCTAGTGCAGGGTGGTTGTCTGCTGGCTGAGTGATAAAGCTCCCATCCTTACAACCTTACAGCTTACAGTTGCTGATGCCTGGATGTTTGTAGCCACTGCTGGTTTCAAAGCAGCAGATGCTGGCAGTGATGTAACCAGGTACTAAAAATAGCCTGAGGAAGAGTTCCTGAAGCAGCATGAGAAAGTGCAGGGGAGGGATAGATGGGAGGACTGAATTCACAAGAAATTACATTCTCAATCAATGCTGATTCAGTCTATCACTTGGCATTGCCTGGAGCGCTGCTGCTGCCAGCTCCCTGTGGACTGAAGACCTGATGGAGCGTGTTCATCCTCATTGGGAGACAGCTTTGCTCATCCCCATTCTTCCCAGCTCTCATGTGAGTCTTCTGGTCTGCATTCTTATCCATGGGGAGCTGATGGGGAAAGCCAGTGGAGAAAACCATAGCTGGGTGGTAGGGAAGGACTGAGAGCCTTCAGCAAGGAACAGGAGGGTGCAAGTCATAACCATGGACATGCATGTTACAGCATTTTTTTTGGGACTGGTCAGCTAGTGAGTGAAGCAATCTGCTTGGGAAGCCCCCACGAACTAACTGTGGAATCTGCTGTAGTTCAGCCCATTCTTCCATGGTGTCCATCACATGAGGCAGAACTTCCCTTCACGGCAATGGCCTCAAGGGGTCTTGTAGTCCTGGAGCTCACAGCCACTGCTAGCCTGCCCCGCAGTACTGTGGGGTCTGCCTTCAGCACTAACAGCTTTTCAGGGGGTACAAATCCATTGAAGGGAAGGATTTTGCTCTTCCATGACTAAAGAGATTTAGATTTATTTTCGTGTGAGCTAGACCTCCTTGTTTAGGACATCCTGGCAGAATTTTCCCCTTCAGGTAGGATGAAAATGCTTATCTGCAAACCTAAAAGGTACATGGGGTTATGTTCTGACTTCAACAGCATCATCTCATCCTTGATGGCTGCAGTAACGTGCATGACTGCTCAGGGGGAAACCAACAGGACGAGCAAGCAAGGGGAAGGAACAGGAGGAAACCCACATCCAAGCTTTTCCACAGGAGATAAAATGCAAGAGCAATGGGAGGACTGCCTCTCAGGGCACACTGAAGGGTGAAAGGGAAAAGGAGGGAAGCTTTGGTTCCTGCAGTGGGGCATTAGTGCTGGAGCATCTGCAGCCTGAGCCTGCGGTTATTTGGTTTCTGCAGGCTTGGCAGGCAGGGGACAGAGCTGCTGGTGAGTCTGTGCTGTCACAAGTTGGAGTCACACTTGACTTCTGTGAGGAAGGAGGTATTGCAGACAACACCTGGCTATCTGCAGCAAGATGGATTGTGGTGAGTGAGACATCAGAAGCCCTTTCCTTCCTGCACAAAAGGCATCTTGTGATCTGTGAAATACAGACAATCCTCTCTCAGTTGCTATTTCTACCAGCTTTTGGTGTAAAATCTTGCAAGCATTAAGTCTGTTGAATGGAGATGAGAAGTTTTAACCAGTTCTTTACTTGAGAGACTCAATGAGGGATATCTGCAGCTGCTGAGACAAGGCTTTTTACCTTCTCTTGCCTGCAGACACCTCCCAAAAGGTCTGCTGAGACCTGCCCTAATCCCACAAAAGGGGGAGCGGGATTTGTGGTATATCTCTGGGCAAAACCAGGCTGTGCAAAGTGGCTGCCAAAGTGAAAATGGCATTCAAAGGCATGGGGTGGCCAGGTTTAGAGCAGCTGAAGGACAAGCTTATTTTGATTAATGTTTATATCTGAACTAAATGTTTATATCTGAACTAACTAACCCCTGCCCTAAATAGTCTGCTCTGCTGTTCTGCACTGAGCAGTGCTGGTGACATTTTGGCAGTACCGGCGGGTAGGTGTGGTGGGCCGTGTCTGTGGGACACCAGCCAAAGCCCAGTATCATCCAGCTTTGGAAGTTCCCAAAATGTTCACTGGAGGAGTTTAGGCTCTTAGTCATGCTACTGTGCATGCTGGGGAGGTGGGCCTGTTTTGCTGAAGGCAAAAACAATAAATTGTGACCATATAGAGGGTAGAGGGGCGACATCTGGGTGTTCCATCCAAGACTGAGGTCTCTGGCCAAAGCCTGGAGCAGAAAGCACAATCCCAGATAGGGATCTGGTCCTAAGCACTTCCATGATAAATGTAAGTATTCCACAAATAATAATACAAATGGAGATAATTAGTCCAGTGTGCTGGAATGGCCCTTGTACCACTGCCTGGCCCTGTGGGATGGACAAAGGAGCAGAGGGGCTTACTCACCAAGGAGTGTCTAAGGGAGGCTCAGAAGGAGAATCAACCAGTGAAGCTGAAGGAGGTCAGGCACTGAGGGACGGGGCTGCCTCAGCCTACAAGCACAAGAGGAAACTGAAATTACTGGCTCTTTCTGGCTGCAGCTACAGCTGAGATGGTTGTCCACAGAGCACCACAGTACTGATATGGAGGGCAGGAGTAAGGAGCTGAACCAAACATTTGTGTATTTGGGTTTTCACTCTGGCTGCAGTCTCCTGCCCCAAACACAGCCCACCAGCCTGACAGATTCCCAGTACAGCCTTCCAATAGTGCTGGAAGACCATGTGTGGGTGTGTCACTGTGCCAGGGTAGCCATGGCTGTGAACCTCCAGTGTTACCAGTGCCCCCCAGGAGATGGGGTTCTGTTTGTGCATTTGAAGGCTTTGCCTTGCCCAGCAGGAAAACTTCAAAAAGATTGTATGGAAAAAACCCTCTGGCCTCTCCTAACCTTTGGGAACTTGCTATCTCTGTATTGGGTTTTTTTGTGTGTGTGTTTTTGGCAAGTTGTTTCATCCTACAATAGCACATGAATTCTGCCGTGACAGCAGATCACTAGGTAGGAGCCCCACTGGACAGTTACAGCCTGGGCAGACAGGACTCTTGAAGGGAGGACAGTGAGGGGACACAGCTGTAATTGGCATTTTGTTGTCAGGAGACCAAGCTGGATCTCTGTTAGCAGCCCGTGGACACTGTTTCCAGAGAGCTGCATGGCAGATGGGCAAGACAAGCTTTTTGAGGGTGGAGATGTCATCTGAAACCCACAGGAGTGGATTTGGGAGTGGGTTTGTCAAGAGTCCTTGTTCCCTCAAGAGGATGGAGATCTCCTGTTGGGCCAGGTAGTGGTTTGCATGTGTTGCTGGCTCAGAGGCAGCTCTTTGTTGCTGCCCTCTTTTGTGATTGCACTCCTTCCTTTTCCCCAAGCAGCAGAGCAGGCTGCAGCAGGATATGTGAAATATTTACCCCTCCTTCCCAGGGGAATGTAACAGATACGGGCACAAACAGCCAGGTCAGATTCTTGTGCAGGCTGCTGGGCTGTGACACTCAGTCCCTTCTCAGCAGTGCACTGCTGGGCACTGCTGCTGGCCCCATTACCAACACAGGTGGCTCACAGTTGCTCCCTGCTTGCCTGAAGCACAGCAAAAAATTAAACCTTAAACCATAAATTGCAGATGTTTTTTGCCTGTGGTTCCTGGGTCTGGTCAGATCAGATGAAAGGAACTTTTGGTGGAGAAAACTCTTTCCATTAATCACAGCCTTTTTCAGGAAAGCACCAATCTTTCACCTGCAATCCCTCACACCTTGCCTGGTGGAGCAGCAGCTGTCAGCTCACTATCCATGTATCTCTTGAGAAACTGTAGAGCTGTGCTTCTATCCAGTAAACAAAGTCCAGTTGTGTTTTTCTTATGTGACCCATCCATCAATATGTAATTGCTCAGGAGTAACAGAAAGTGCCTGGCAAGGGACAGGGCTGCCCAGAGGATGACTGAACTGCTGGGCCTTTGCTGGCTTTGTTGCTGCCTCATGCCAAAAAACCCAACCCACTGTTATCCTTATTCTCCTAGCTCCATTCTCATAATTACTATTTTTGACATTGGGAGGACTGGGAATAGAGCATGGAATCTATTTCCCTGCAAGACATCTTTAAAGCATGATGTTTCCCTGGTACTTCATTAAGCACTGTCCACCTTTAGTGGCCTGGCTTTTTTAGTCCTGAATCAGACTCATCCTCTGATGAAATGTTTTGCAAGTAAGTAATAACTAAAATCACATGCATTAATTTGAGCCACCACAGGCATATGAAAATGGCACAGACCACACCATGCAGACATAGCATGGGATCAAGATTGTTGGTGAGGAATATGCAGTTAGAACATTGTATTGGGTTGAAACTGGGTTGGTGAGAAATGGTTGAATTTTGTGACGTTTATAATTATTTAATTCAGGGTCTTGGTTTTCACAGAAATGAAATCTTGCAACCCTCACATTGTAAGAATTATACTGAATTAGGGAACTTTATAACAGTCCACTGCGACCTGTAAAAGGTTTGATTCTTAGATCCTTAGCAAGGGAGATGAAAAAATAAAGATGCATTATCTTTATGCTTGAATGTGTGTCCTCTGGGTTCTGGATTTGACAGCCCAAGAGGGTTCCAATTCTGCTGCTTCCTGTATTGTATCAGTTTGGTAAATAACAGGAAGTGCTTGTTCTTTTAAACTGTCAGTCTGGCATTTAACTGTACATATGTGTATATATAAACAGTGTACACAAGGAAGAGTAAGGTGTCTGTGGAATCGGAATATTTGTTGCCTATTTTTTTGTGAATGCTTTTGGCAGTGGGAGAAACTGCCTGCATGAGCAAATCCTCACTGGCTTAAATACTTCTCCTTTGTCTTGATGAAGAGGAGGAAGTTTGAGTTGTGTTGCTATTGCAGTGACTCCTGCATCTAAAGCTCCTTACGTTGGCCTCACACCATTGCTCAGGGGAAAATGCTCTCAAGAAGTGCTGCAGGGTCACCTGGACTGCCATGCAGCCAAAAGATCAGCCTTCCTTCTGTGTCTGGGAGCGGAGCTAGCTGCAGCTTGATTCTGGACCTGATGGGGTGGTGGGCTGAAAGTTTAGGAAGTGACTCTAGGAGGTGTGCAGGCAAGAGCAGTGTAGGAATGAAAGGCTTGGCGAACTAAACTCGATGCTGACATCCTATTACAGGCATGAACCATATCAGGGAAGCTGATTGTGGAGGAGGTAGGAGTAACTTTGAATAGCCTGGAATTACTCCCCCGCTAATTAAGAGGAACGCAAAGAAGTGCAGCAAGGAATGAGACTTGAGGAAACCTATTGCTGCTGTGAGCATGTGGGAGTATTCCCAATCTCTGGACAGATCATGCAGCCACCCACTGGGGAAGGGTATCATGGTCACCACAGATCCCCTTTCCCTGTGGCAAGGGAACATAAATCAGATGTGAGCCCTGGGCTAGCTCTGGACTTGCAAATACTAGATTAAAATTAGTAGCACGTGTCAATAACCTCCAGTCATAACTGCCAGTCAGATTTCTTCAGTAAATTATAGACCTGCCCTCTCAAGACCAGCTTCAGCCCAAAGAGGCATGGATTTGAAACAAAATTTTTAAATATCCAAGGGAAGTCATCAGGTTTAAATGGTGACAGACAAACACAAAACCAGATTTTATATCAAGGTAATCATGATGGCACCAGCCAGATAAATGAGAACATTCTCACCAAGCAGGCCTGCTTAACTTTGTCAGCCTGATGAACAAGAGACAGATATGCAGTGAGAACCGAGGGGTCTAATTGTCTCTTACACAAGATTCCACTCATGCTTTTACTTTAGAACAATTAGAAACCAGAGATCTCTTTCACTCTAAACCTCTTTGGTGAAGCAACGCTCACCTCTCCAAACAGAGGAGCTATTCCTGAGCCAGAGAAGCCCGAGGCCTACACACAGGCAGACAGGAAGCAGAAGTGGGAGGTTTGAGCAAGATGCCCTATGCAGCCCTGCCTTGGCAGCTCAGAGCCTGAAAGGCTGGGTCCCTTCTAGGAAAAAAGGATGCCTGTTGCTGAGTATGTTGTGCAGAAGTGTGGTGGCTTGTGCAGCTTTTAGCTGACCTTTATTTAAATGAAATGCAGAGTAATTTATATCTGAGTGGAGCAGTTCTGTCTCATTAGTGTGATTAAATACATGGCAGAGCATTACTAAGTTCATTGTCAGAGAAACTGTTGCTTAGTAATTTAAACTGCAATTTGCTCATTATTCTTTTTTCCTTACAATGATGGTGGCTTTGTTGTTACCTGCAGTTCACGGCCTTGCTTTCAAACCTTGCTGCTGTGATTGCATTTTGGACATCAGGCACTGGCCCGAAAAAGTCATCAAAGATAAAGCTGAATGGGGGGAGCCTCAAGGACTTTCAGCTGCGTTTGCCTGATATTTTTGGTGTACAGGAACAGAAGCACAGGATGTGCAGTGAGCTCAGGCACACAGACCTGTGAGCATCCTTGCTTCAAGGGCTCTGCAGATGCTCTGCCTCCTCTGCGGGCAAGCTGTGATGAAGCCAGGCAGCCATGCCCTGGGCCCGTCCGAACTGACTAGGTGTCACGCACCAAGGGATGTGACCCAAGGGTTTTCAAGCAGGCACTGAGGGGAATTTTACGGAAAGCCCTGTCCATGGCTGCTGCGGCCTGCGGAGGTGGAATCCACATGTCAGGAGATGAACGGGACAGGCTCCAGCCTGCGCGTCCCTGGGTGCCTCCAAGTTTGGGGCCACCACCAGCTGCCCAGCGCTGCCCGCTCGGGCGGAGGCTGTACCCTGTGTTTGCCTCGCGGAGCGAAGGCAAGGCCCGCTGGGAGGCCCGGAGGGATCGCTTGTCCCCATGGCCCCGCTTCCCTGCCGGCCGCTGCCCGCGTTTCCCGTGGAAGGGGCACGCGCCGGGCTAGGACGCAGTAAAAAGCCGAAATCACCTCTACCTCGACTCCTCTGCCCCGCTCCCTTAGCAACAGCGGCGCCGGCGGCGCCCAATCAGCGCGCGGCGGTGAGCGCCCAGCCAATGGAGAGGCGGGATGGGGGGCGGGGCGCGTCGGAGCGAGGAGGGCCGGCCACGCGCAGCGCCGCCATCTTGACGTCTGAGGAACAAAAGACCTGAGGCCGCCGGCGGCCCTGCACCAGGTAATGGGTGCGCCCCTCTCCCCCCGCTGCTGCTCCCCTTCCCGGGAGGAGACAGCTCCAGCCCCGCCCGCAGATCGGTGCCTGGCCCGGCTAAGTGGGGACTGGTAGCTGCCCGGAGGGTATGCTTGGTTGCATCCTCGGGGGCATTGCCGGGCTCAGTGGGCAGGGAGGAGAGCCCTGACCTGGAGTCACCCGGGGGATGCGGGTATGGCCGGGGTGGAGGACAGCAGTGACAGCATTCGCGGAGCATCACCGTCCACACAGCGCTTCCTGCGCTCCCCGTGGGGCTTGGGGTGTGGGAGCTGCCGGCCGTGCTGGCCCGGGTTCGGCGCGGGGGTGCCGCAGTTGTATCTTCCATGGTTGCTGACCCCGCAACTTGTGGTCGCCTCACGCTGTTGGTCAGCAGTTCTGTGAATTGTCAGACGTTGTCTGTCCATTTTGCCTAGGTGATGGGTGTGCTGCTGCTCTGACGGCTGCTTGGTATGCTCGGCAATAGTTTTAAATGAAAAACGGGTGCTGCGGCACGAGTTGCATAAGCGGATGTGATGCTCAAGAATACCTTTTTCTCTGTGAACAGGGAGTTCTTGGTGATGCCGTGTTAAGAACTAGTTTGAAGATCACGATTTTGTAATACATTGTTAACGTGGCTTGGAAGCTGCAGACGGTTTAAACAAAAAACACGGTTGAGGCTTTGGAAACAGGCATCCAGATTAAGAAAATAAATGTTATCGTTGTTGATAGAGTAACAATTTCTTGGTAGGTGCACCGTGCTATGCCCTTGGCCTTAATTCCACTTTGAATTAAGTTTGTCCGCATGTTTAACATTGATAACTTTCCTGATATATGCTGGCATTTAATCATCCTCTACTTCTAGGCTTTCCCACCCCCCCTTTTTTTTTTGACATAGTGTCTTATGTGTCCCATATACTCAGGTGTTTGAGAATTGCTTCCAGTGCCCCAGTGCTTTTTGTGAACATCTAAGGGGGATTCTGTTTCAAATACTGTAATTAGAATTTTGCTTTAATATTTGGTTCTGGAATATTAATGTTTGCTTTAACTTCTTAGTCAGGTGATGTATTATTGGTCATTACTCAACATGCAGCACTGAAATAGTAGTAGCACTGTTCAGATCTGGCGCTTGAGGATAACAAGGTCAGAGTTGTTTTGGCAAAAAATTGCCTCTTTGCTTATAATTTTTCTCATGAATAAGACAAAACTGACTTGTAAAATTCTCTTTAAGTTGAATTCATTTGTGTGTTTTCAGGGCTTACTGGTAACATCAAGGAACAGAAAATGGGTTTATGTACACATGCATCTACACATAAATATGTACGTTTTAAAAATGGACTGATTAATTTGTTTCCTTTTGCTGATGTAGCATCTTCCAGTTTGCTGTTACATTTTTTTCTTTAGTAAGTAAGAAAGAACCCAGTGATTAAATTGCTGGAATTCAGGAAAAATTATTTTTAAAAAATAATCCTTAGTGTTCAAAAGTGTCTCCTGGTTAAAGATAGTGAGAAGCATTACAGCCATTCACATGTACTTGTTTGTAAGAAATTCCAGACATTAAACTTGGCTGTGTAGCTTTTCATAAAGCTACATTCATTTAATTGAAAAACTGTTTTTCTGCCTTTTCTTTGGTATTTATACTTTCCTGAAGTAATGGTCTGTTATCTTGTCTATGGCACTTCAGTTATGCAAGCAGTGGAAGCTTTATGTTGCTGTTTCTTTTGGAGGAAAGGTAGATCAGAGCTGTCATAAGCATGTGGTATGGTAGTTTGGAAGCAGCTGGAAAACTGGACAGTGATCAGTCATATGAATCCTGGGCTTTGTACTCTCAAAAATTCTTCCTCTTCCAGTTGCTTTGAAGGAAGATTTGACACTTGTCAGTCATGATGTTTTGAAAAACCAGGATGAGAAAAGATGTTAAAGAACCTCTTCACTGCCTGTTAGTGCTTGGGCTTGCATCCAGATCAGTGGTATTGGTATTGCTTTAGTTGTTCTTCAGTCAGCTGGGAAGCATGAGGCTATTTTGGGGATATTTTTTCTTTTGAAGGGTAGGGGAAGGATGCAAACCTCGAGGCATTAAGGATGTCTCAGCCTGTCAGCAGTGGTGACACGTAAATGTCTGCCCTTTGGTTTAGCTGGAGGTGGGGAAATGTGTGCTGTCAGGTTGGCGGTGAAAGATCTGCTTTGCTAGTGACGTGTAATATCCTTGTGGAATTTACCTACAGGGATAAATTAAATAGAAACCATTCTTTAGAAATCTCTAGTTCTTTACTGTCTGAGTATTTTGAGTGAATTGAATTAGATAAGATGTATGGAAATTCTGAGGTCTTTCTTTGAGAAGTCAGGAGTGCTGCTCCTGCAGCTGGGTTAACGCTTGCCCTGAGCTTGAGAGCAGGTCCAGGACCAGAACAGGTAAAACAAGTATCTCCTCTCTAACATACATGATGCTGGCCTTTCTGCAGAGTTGTGCTTGCAGTGGGAAAGGCTGGGGGGCAAAGGCTGAGTTTTGAAGTGAAACAACATTTGATGTGGTTTTTGATGCTAAGCTGAGGTATAGGCTCTTCCTTTTTGATTACTGGTTGCCTTAGTGTTTCTGCACCCTTGGTTAAGCACAGAACTTGTTTAATGAGTAGGACCATTTTCGAAAAGTTCACATACCGCATCCAAAGATTGAAAGGGCAGAAACTGAGGTGCAGCTATAATTTTTAACTTATGTGTGTGTGTGGTGGTTTGGCCACTACAAAAAAACCCACTACAGTGTGGTATTTACTGCTCTAGCTGTACCCAAAGTGTGGGGGTAAGAGCCAAATATAGAGCAGTTTGAAGCTTTCTTAAGCTGACATTTTACATTCATAATAATTCTTGTTTATCTAATGAGCATGGGCTAGAACCATTATCTGAAAACTGTCAGGGTTTTACACTGACGTGTAGAAAAACCTTGCTGCCTCTCATTCAGTTCATCCACTTATCAGCTGTTAGATTTGCTGATGCTTAGCTCCTCCCTGTTGGCAAGAAGCTGTGGTTGGTCTCCAGGCAACGCAGGCCCGACCGAGCATCTCTACCTTGCCTGAAGAGATGAAAATTTTCCATTGCGGGGAGAGGATTTTTCCTCTTGCTAATTATTTTATCTGGCTTGCTGTCTTGCCCAAGATCATTGTATCTTTGAAGCAATACAGGGATAGTTCACAAATATCAAGAGGTTATATTTTAAGAGTTTTAAGGTTGTGTAACTTTGTTAGAAATATCTCATTAGAATAATAATTTTGGGTCTTTTATAAAACTTACTTTATTGTAAAATAGTTCTTTCTTTCCCTCTTCTGCAAAAAGCTGTATGACATTGTATTGCTTGCAGCAAGCAGCTAGAATTTTCTCCTGCAAAATCTAAAGTACTGGAAGGCATAATGGAAACAAAATTGTTTGTTCAAATGAAGGTCTGTCATTGGTTGTGTTTCATCAGGTGTTCAGAGCTTGAAATCAGAAATCTGCAAAGTCTTGGCTCGTGTGGCACTAAGCCATTGCAGCCCTGATTGTGTCTCTGAAAAACGGGCTGTGTTAGAATAAAGGAATGATAATCTTCATAATAGGTACAGAACATAGCACTCTGCTGTTACCAGCTATCAACATGCAGCCTTTGACCCTCTGTCTGGATTGCTCCTGCATGCGGGGGATTCTCTATTGAAGACAACTGGAACCCATTACTGCCCAGTTTTGCATTTTTACTGGGAAAAGAAAGGATTACTCATAAAATGGTTTTGACCACTAAGAGTCTTGCTTTGTGTGTATGCACTATGATGGATGGCAGGACATGATGGATGGTAGGGCAATAGGTAGCACAGGCGGTGCTTGGTTTGGAACTGGGCACATGCCCATCAGCCAGTTAAGAGCCCAAATAGACCAGGTAACTGCTGAATTCACACAGTAGCCATTCAGCTGTATTGCCTCTTGTGGTCCCTACCTTCTGTCCTGCTGTGCTGGCATCCAGAAGGTTGGAAGGAACTGGAAAAAAATAATTTTGATGACTTGTTTAAGCTGGTTAATACTGCCTCAGGTTGTTGAGACTTAAAATGAACAGAAGATACAATTATTAGGGTTGTTTTTCTTTAGAAAAAGCAAGGGTTTGGGGAGTTGATGCCAAAATCTGTATTAGAATGAACACAGCAAAAAGGGGTTTATTTTCTTGAAGCACAGAATGCTTTAAGCATACCCAAATAGCTGTGCAGTGTTGTGATGCAGAAATTTTCTACACTGCCTGAAACCTTAACAGGAAATTTGGGGGCTGCTTAATTTCATGCTTATTGAAGATGACCTCTTTTCTTTTGACATTTGTTCTTTTCTGTTTGCCGTGTGCTTTGGATGTATGAAGACAGTGTGATGGCAATTGATTTTTTATAACATAATTTAGTTTCATGAGGTTACAGAAATGAGAAGTGAAACTGCCTGATGTGACTGGCATCATCTTGATCTTTCTAAGGTGTTAGCACTTTCCGAAGGTTTATTCAATTTAACAAGAGATATAAGGTTAAACTGATGGGTAGATGTGTTCATCTAACTGTCATTGCAACTGGGAATCTGTTCAAGATATCTTAGGAAAATGGATTCTGGCTGAATAGAACCAGTCAGTTTTCTGAAGAGACATCTGTGAGTAGTAAAGTTGAGGGTATAGTTCTAGATAACCCTGACCAAAGTTACGTAAGAAAAATTTAAAAGTTGTATTATTTCCAACAGGGAGGGAACAAAATGATTTGGGGTGTCATTTGGAATTTGTGGAGATAGATAGTCTCTTGAGGATGAAGGTAGATCAAGTTAATGCTGATGGAGCTGCAGTAAATAGCCAGGTGAGAGATGACTGACTTCAAGTTATTCCATTTAAAATTTGATGTATTTAAACCTGTGCTGAATTGTGATTATGTTTTAAAGTGCAAATAATGTTTTAGCATCACTATGTGCAAAATTTGCTTTGAGGAAATAAAGTGTTTTTTTCATAAGCTTGACTTCTTGAAATATTTTCCCCCTCTTAGTGTGCTGTGTTTTGGAAATGCAGAATTGGAAGATCAGCACACTGTGGATGGAGATGTTATGTTGTAGAATTTTGAAGAGAAAATAGGTTTTTGGCAATCATCTTGTCTGATTCTTCCCTTTTTGGTGAGTAATGGTTTCTCTTTAGAGACAGTTGTGCAGTGCACACTTGCTGGCTGCTATAAAAATTGCCTTTAAAGCAACAGATATTTTTAAGGGAATAAGATGTACTCCAGCTGTGTCCCATTGCCTGGGCTATTTAAACTAGCTAGCACTTGCATATCATTAAATGTATTTCAGCCTGCTGCAAGGATAAGAGCAGTACAGCTAAGCTCCTGATGAAGCTTCCTTTTCTAGATTACTGGAATTGATAAGATTTTTTTCACGTGGTTTTGTGTTGCTGTTAGAATATGTAAACTGTATAAGATTAAAATGAATTAATGCTTTGGCAGCTACTATTATGATAAGCCTGTAATTTGCCCCAGATGGTGTAAGAGGAGTTCACTGAACATTGTTCACTGAACAATGAAACATGAAATACATAAATAATTTTTTAAGCATTTTTGAAGTACTGTGCTGGTGTACTTGTAGAAAAGGTCCTGTTCCTGGGAAGAAACTGTTCTTTGAATGAGTTGCAGTTACCAGGGGAAACACTCTAGATTTTTTCCCTTGGTTTTGTTGTGCCATATGAGTCTTGTAAGACTTCTCTCCTGTCCTTACTTGCTCTTGTCCAATCTGCTGCAGTTAAATAAGAAGCACGTGGAAATTATTCTGCTGTATCTTTTGTATTTGAACGTTTGTAATTGCACTGGCAACCCTGCAGGAAGCTATGTATTCGAGGTCTTAGGTCTCAGTTACTTTCAACTCTTTAGGGAAAGAGCCTGTAGATGTCACTGAATCATACAAACTCCCCCCTTTAAGATACAAATCTGGGTTATGTTATCTGAATTGAGACGTTTGCAGTAGTTTGAGATGTTCTGAAATGTAAATACAGTTCTAAAATATATATTAAATGTATCTCATTAATGTGAGCTGTCCTGGAGCAAAAACTCTATTTATCTTAGTCATCAGAAGTATTCTCAGAACTTATATTTGTAGAACTACAGTTAAAAATAGGGATAGGCATTCCAAAACATGATGAGTATCTCCTTCTTGGTGACTTTTCAATGATTTTTCTACATAAAGGGAGGGTATTGATGGCCTAGGTGAATATACACATAAATGAGAAGCATGAAATAGGTAACTGTGTGTTTAGGATACCATTCTTCCTATTATAATTTATTTGTTAAGGATTTTTGTTGTGCATTCTTTTGGTGGTTTTTTGCTCAAGGAGTTAGCTTGGATTGTAGGATTTAGGCATCAAAACTTTAACAGTCTTGTCCTTTGGACCCCTAGCGCTTATGGTTTAAAAGGCATTAGAGGTTGGGATTTCTAAAGGAATTAAATGGAGGGAAAATCTTAGTGTAGTTAAATAAGGATGGACTTTGAGAGGGGCATGACACTTGTCCTATATGAACATTATTTTTCTTATATGGCAGGTGGATCACAACTGAAGGGTTAGTCACAAAGATTCCATGTTCTTTCATTGAATGAATCAAAATACAGTTCCCAGACTGCTAAATTCATGGTAATGAGAAAGGCATAGCTTTGGATTTATTTTAATCTTAATGCTGGAATTTCTTGAGGGTATTGATGTTTTAAATAATACTTTCATGTGTGTAATCCACACAATTTAGTTCTTGCTGTCATATTTTCAGAAGATTAAAGGCTTAGTGCTATTTTGGTTTCTCCACCACAAAGGGCGGTACTGTCTTTTTGTAGCAACTGGTGATTTTGGCTGCTGATGCTAGAATACCATTTTAAGATGGATCAGTTTTCAAATAGGAAGTTTAAGTAGCTTAGTTTGGGTGGTTCAGATTTCTTTCCTTAGTTTCCATGGCACTTTTTTCTTGGAAAGGAGACTGATTCTTAAATTACACAATCCCTGAAAAAACAACATGGGTCAGAGTTGCATGCTCTTTTCTGTCTGAATATGCCTAGTAACTTGTAACTTGGCTTTATTTTAGTTCCAGGGAGATAAAATAGCATTACTTGAGAGGTAAAACTGGCATTTTCCCAGAACTTTGTGTATGTAGGTGTTACGATTACAGATAACAAATGGTGTAGGGAAAGCTGTTGCCTTTTTTAGATGTTGAAATATCACTTGCACTGGGCACAGAACCTCCCTGCTGAATTTTAAGAAATAAGGGGCTGGTGTGCACACTTAAATAAAAAAGCTAGAAGTTCTTGGATATGGCCTTGGGTGACTTGTCTTGCTTTCCTAGACAAAAGGATTGAGAAACCGAGTTTCTCATAATAATGTAGACCTGGTTTAAGGAAGATAGTAATAATAATTGTGCATGAGGAATAATAGTCATAGAACACTATGCAACTTCAAGTTGGTTTGTGTGTAGTTTGCTCCCTTAATATGTTATGCCTAATGTTTCATAATTCTTAGTTTTGTTAAAGCCGTATTCAAAAGTATTTTTGATATAGGAGGTAGCTTTGCAGCTATGGTGTTAAATATACAGGTATAAATACATGTCTTAACCTCTGTGGCAGTGTTTATGTCTCTGTTTGGGTTATATTTAAAGGAAGACAAAACTAGAACTCCATGTTTAGGGACTGAAAGGAGATAGGATAAACATGTTGCTAGTTAAAAAAATCTTTTGCATTGAAAGAGGGTATCTTGATAAATTTTTCAAGGTTTCAGTGCATGATCTTTCATTTCCGTAATACAGACAAAATTCTTAGTGGATAGAGAAGGCTTGATGTTCTGGTTACAAGAAAGTATGTCTGGGTGCTGTCTAACATGCCTGAGAAAGAACAGGACTTTATTGTAGCACTTGTGAGTTCTTTACCATTGTAGCTGCTGTTGGACTATTCCTTTCCTTTCACAGTGGAAGAAATATCTAGAGGAGTAGTACCTTTAGGTGAGATATAGCTGACATCTTCAGAAGAAGCTAGGGTATTTCAAGGTATCTTTTGGCAGTTTGAAAGCAGAAAAATGTGTTCTTTCTTGGTGGGAATCATTTGTTTTCTAATGTTGAATGTTTGCTAATGTTTTGAAAGCTAATGTTAAAAACAGGGATTAGCTTTCTACCTTGATGGGCCAAGACTGCTGTGGAGACATGATGTTCCCGAAGCGTTTGTCAAACATGTTTTGTAGGAATTTTGTGCATGAGTTAATGTATAATTCTGGATTTCTAGAATCCATCTGTTATGCATGATTAAGTAAATTATGATCCTTGTGGGTCCTTCCCAGCTCA
The DNA here is from genome assembly GCA_013400215.1 of Cisticola juncidis. Lineage (NCBI taxonomy): Eukaryota > Metazoa > Chordata > Aves > Passeriformes > Cisticolidae > Cisticola > Cisticola juncidis. The sequence continues at coordinate 50,344 of VXBR01002272.1, read as the reverse complement.
GAATTTTCTGTGGACAACTAGTATGCCTCTGCAGTACATAGCCCTTAATTTGTGAAATTAATCCGAGACATTTTTTTCCTTACTTTTTTCTAAACTGCAGCAATGTAGTGCTGCAATTACCAGCCATTTAGTAAAGATAAATTTAAAAAAACCCTCAAAACATTCTATCAATATTTTTAAGAAGCAGGTGACTTCTTTTATTGGTCTAGCCCAAACACACAACATGCAACAAGAAAAATTTGCTCTTTCTTGGCTTTTTGCGTCTGTAGGTTACTCCCAGCACCCTCATGATTTACCACTCAAAGCTATAGTAAAAGCGTTTCTGCTTCCAAAGGGAAAGTGTACTTAGACCGAATTTGTAGGTCTGAGGGAGCTGGTTGGTCTTGAGTTTGCAAGTGTTCTGCTGAGTGTTTTTACAAAGCATTGTGCTTACTCATCCCTGAGTACAAGTCATGTAACTTAATGATCATTGATTTGCTGCAAAAGAGCTTAAATAACCTTGACTTGCATAGAAAGATACAGCTCAGCACCATTTCGTCATCACAACCACCTGTTTCAAGTTATACTTAATGAAAAAGAGGGTTTTCTCCCCTAGTCTTTTCTTTTAAAGAAAGGCTCTTGTATTTCCTCCCCCTTGATGCTATGACACTGTCCCTCTACCCCTCATGGTCTTGAAGACCATTGTCTGCTTTATTAAATTTGAATTATTTGCTGCTTATAATACTTTTTTTTTGTTTGTTTATAAATAAAACAATTCTGAGAACTGACAATGTCAATGCGCATTTCTACCAAAGATAAACTTTTCCCTCCAAACTGTTTACCAGAATAAATGTTTGCTTTTTGTAATCATGCAGAATTTAGGGCTTCTCTTAAGACCTTTCTCAAAACTGTAGGATTCATACAAGCACATTATTATGTGGGCTCTGCATTTTTGTCTCAATGTGTTAAAAACTATAAATCATAGCTCTTACTATTTAGTTATATTACTTCTATTGCAGATACAGATGGCTTCAAAAAGTAACTAGTGTGGGATTTGCATTATATGCAAATCAGGAGTTGATTAAAACAATTGTGGTAAATGAATGCAGAGCTCATTTTTCTGTTAAGAATTAGAAACATTTCTTTTAAAAGGTTTGCTTCCTAATCTGATGCAGTTAATTTTTAAAATGTGTTTCTGGTACTGTTCTAAGGTGGCTGACTGGACACTAGAGGATATGAGTATCTACATTCTAATCTTACGAACTTCTGAAAACAGAACACAACAAAGTAACTTCAGTTCCTGAACTAAGCAGTAGCTGGAGTGAATGTTAGAAGTAAATCATTACTAATGTTACTCTGGGCATATTTTCTAATTGTGAAAAAGGCATATTGTGTGGCTCTACGCAGATATTTACTATATGTAATATGCTAGATAGAAAAGTTATGCTGTATTAACATTTGAATAATATAGTGAATGTAGTTTTGTAATTAACATTAAGCTTTAGCAATTAAAATAGAAGTTATGTGTGTGCGACATTCTTTTTAGCTCAAGAGAGAATATAATCAAGAATTCTTTGCACAAAGATAACAGTTGCAGAGACCCCTAAATTTTCTAGTGAAGAAGAATTTATGGCTTTCCTTATCAAGAGAAATAACCTCTTATGACTTAAAACCAGACTCAGAGACGCCAGAGGGTTGTAAGACAAGTACCAGCTGAAAATAGCTGTTTTAAATAAAATATGCATATTCATAAAGAAGTTCCTCAAAAAAGAGAGAGATTCCTCTCTGGGGGCCTCTCTCTCCTGACTAGCCTTTGTCTGGAAGGGGGGGGCGGGCCATGGCCCAGGCTGCCTTCTTTGTCCTTATTGTCTCATGATTTGTCCTGACTCTAAAAATATGTTTTAACTTTTATTATTATTACATTTGTATTATTATTTTTTTATATAAGCAATTTTTATTCCTTATTAATTTTTCATACATTTTAAAAAGTGAGTTATTGGCGTTTATTACACTAATCAAACAGTATTTTGTGTGGAAGAATGGCATTGACTTTCATCAAAATTATTCACAAGCTGTGCAAGGCCTTTGAAGCTGAGCCTATTTAACATACCTAATGCTTTTATTACTCTAAAGTTGCATCCTCTGCTTTCTTTGATTTAAGGAATGTACTTCTGTATTTGTTAAGTACCACATTACTAGTAACAGAACAAGTAGTTCAATCATACGAGGACTTGTAAAATTCCTGTAACCATTCTTGATTTATAGGTGTTTTATTGTGGGCTCTTAAATGGTGTTTATTCTACTTCAGTTGTGACAGGTCATTCTCTTTGAGCAATATAATGACTTACCAACTCAGACCTCAAGTACCTTTTCAGTGTTGTGCATGAAATGTGGTGGGGTGGCCTCTCAAAAACATACCGTGTTTTCCACCTTACTATCTTCCTATGTCCATTCTCAACTTTGATGTTTCTTCTGGGTATTCTTTGGGCTAAAGCAGCCTTCTATTTGACCGATCTAATAGATCACTGATACTCTTCTCTCCTGTTGGTTGACTGTGCCATTCCTCTCTTTCCCTGTATATTGATTTTGCACAGCCTGGTTTTTGATAGCAGGGGGACCACAAAGATGGCTCCTGTGAGGAGCTGCTGGAAGCTTCCACCATGTACAGCAAAGCCAATCTCTGATGGCTTTGAAGATGGACATGATGCTGGCCAAAACTGGGCCAATGAGGTTAGTAAGACCTCTGTGGTGACATATTTAAGGAAATCAAAACAAAGTCAGAGTTTTGCTCCTAGTGAGAGAAGAGGAGGAGGTGAGAATATGTGAGAGAAACAACATGGCAACACCAAGGTCAGTGGAGAAGGAGGGGGAGGAGATACTCCAGGCATTGGAACTAAGATTCCTCTGCAGGCCATGGTGAAGCAGGTGATCCACCTGCAGCCCATGGGGATCCATGTGTGATCCAGAGATC
>VXBR01002272.1:1803-47370 GCA_013400215.1 Cisticola juncidis | reverse complement strand
CAGAGATCCACCCACAGCCCATGGGGGGGTTGCCCAGGCTGGAGAAGATGGATGCCTGGAGGAGGTTGTGATTCAGTGGGAGACCCGATGGAGAGAGATGGGCTTTGTTTCCAGGCTGGAGCAGCCTGTCCTTGGAGGACTGCACCCCATGGAAAGAGAAACCCCCATGACAGCAGTTTTGGGAGGACTCCCGAACCAGGGGGAGAATTCATGTTGCAGCAGGTAGACCTGCTGCTCGCGAGAGTGGACCCACGCTGGGGAAGTTCATGGAGAACTGTCACCCATAGGAGGGACCCCACGGTCTCACAGGAGAAGGACTCCTTTCTGGGAACAATGGAAGAAAATCTCGGTGATGAACTGACCCAAAAACGCCAGTGCTCTGTCTCCCTACATTGTTGGTGGGAAGGAGGGAGGAGCTGGGAGGAGAAGATATTTTAAGGGCTTATTTTACTTCTCATTATCCTCCTCGGATTCTGTTAGTAATAAATTAATTTTGAAACCTTACGTTGAGCCTGTTTTACCCTTGAAATGTTTCTCCCAGTCCTTATCTCAACTTGTGAACCCTTCATTAATTTTTATTTTCTCTGCTCTGCCTAGCTGTGGCAGGGGAGACTGAGTGAGGGACTCTTCTGGGCATCTGGCATTGTGCCAGTGTCAAACCACGACACCTTGGAACTTTGGGAAAGGGGCTTTGCTTTGTCTGCAGCAGCTCTGCTCTGCAGATCTCTGCCCTGTCAGCTTCCTCTGCACTCCCCAGTGAACTGAGAAAAAAAAAACAGGCAGAAAGCTTTGCTGCCTTACTATTTCTGTCCCTGTAAAGCTGATTTATGGCTGTGTGGAGCTGAAGATGCTAACCATCCAAAATAAAAAGCCTGCACTAGAGAGAATCCAGTTTAACAGATGGGCAGCTCTGCATCAGTAGTTCTACCATTACGAAGTTTTGGTGGGAGGTGTATTATTTTTGAGATTGTTATGAGGAAGAAGCTGCTGCATAATTGAGAGCTGTGCTCCCTAGAGGATGTGTTCATTAATGCAATTACGTGTGGGACTAACTTGAGAATCTGTAATGACATGAAGTACCTTCCAAAGAATGCTATCATCTGAGACTAATATTAAAAGCCTGAAACATGAATCCATTGCACTATTCTTTTGATGGTCATTGTCACACGTGATGGGGATGTCTATAAATGTCACTTCTGGCTTGCAGGCTTGGATTTTAAACATCTTTTGCTACTTACTGCAGGAAGAACATTGCTCAAACTAATGTTACTTTGTCTAGGCATGTTTGTTCACTCCTTCAAGTTAGGTCAGATTTTTCTCTTAAAATGCTTGACATGTGAAGGGTTTTTTGAATCTTCTTTTTTTGGCTGATGTGTTGTTTGAACAAAAACTCGTAGTCAAAGGCACTTTAAAACATGTGGGAGGAAAAGAGCAGGGTATAGTGAGCCTGCATTTGCTGATCTTACTCAAAACCTTTTTGCAAGTGAGAAGAATTTCATTAGATGAAAACAGACTGAATTTATTAGGTAAACAGTGCTTCTTAAATGGCTAAAATGTATTAATTGATCAAAGTGAAAACAAAAGCCTCATTGAAACCTAAATTTTTGACAAGATTATGTGGTCTTGCTGCTATCTTCTTGAGCAGTGTTACTATGTTCAAATCATACCTGTTTTAAGTTCATAAAAAGGCACTAAGTTGCCTTGCACAATTAAGGCACTGGGCTAATGGCTTTATAGCGAGGAATTCCTTGCTGGTGCTCTGTTCAGCAGTCCTTGCACAAAGTTTCTCTCGCAGAGCTGTATTAATAGAGCTTTTTCAGCAGGGATATGTACTACAAAAATTCAGTTGTAGAAATGAAACATGGGGGAGTTGCACTGTAGTTTTTGAAAGATAAAAACAGAAGGAGAGTTTACTAATACAGGCACAGTAAACTCATCTACATTTGTATGAGCCTCCCCCTTTCTTTCTAGTAGTCACATTTGTCTTGTGGAAGTGCTGACTGGGTACACTGTGTTTGACTACATACAAATGTTTCTGACATTTCTCTCAAAACCCCCCCACCCGTATTTAAATACTGCATCATTTATAATAACTTATAAAATAATATGTATAATATCAGAGAACTAAAAAAACTTGCTTATTTTTCCTTGAATGGGAACTTACGCTATGTGATGTGCTGGAAAGGGTGAAGTAGAATGAGTAGTCCTGTCCAATTCTGTGCTTGGCAGTTCCATGGCTGAGTGAGTGGGGTGATCTGTGTACAAGTATTGTCCAGACCACTTGGGCATCCATGAAAGCAAACAAGTTGAGCTGCTACTAATGAGCTCCCTGAAGATGTGTTGGGTAAACAAGGTGTACATTATCTGTTTTGGAGATGATGTTTGCTAGAGTCATTTATATGGCATAAATATCTTCAAGACTTAACTCCTGATGCAACTGTAATGCAGGAGGACTGGGACAGATCTAAGTGTTTGAGGTTAAAGGATGGTGCAAAGTACTTTCTCAGTCTAAATTGCCGCAATTGGTGTGTCTCTGTATCGGGGTAATTAGGAAGGTGGCCACAGAATAGTGATGCTGTCTTGGAAAAAGTGGCTCTTGTACTGCTGCTGTTCTGCAGGTCTATTAAGTGTGCCTGTGCAGTGTAAAGCTCTGTCACTGCAAGATCATGTACATGAGTTACCACACCTCCAGTGAAACTTGACACGCTTCTGGCTTTCCCTTGGAAATTCCAGAAGACTGGAAACATTATTGGCTCTAGAAAATCCTGATCAAAGCTCAAGAGTTGTAAAATTACTGGTGCAGTGTACATACTTAGAATTTCTGTAAGAGAAAATGGAAACAATTCTCAGAGTTTACTCAAGAGCTAGTGTGGCTTGTCAAATGTGTGTTGGAGACAGCTCCAAGTGTTCTACTGATGTTCTGGTAGGTCAGCTTTCAGGTGAGGGTGAGCCTTAGGGAAGGGCAGTATGGCTTTGCATGGAGTGGGTGCTACTGAGGGGAGCCGTGGAGAAACAAATCTGTGACTGGAGCAGTAACAGTGCTCTCTTCTGACTGTGGTGTGAAGAGATACATTGGACTGCCCAGGACGTGGGGATAGGCCATGGTTATGTGGCTTTTCTGCACTCTCTGGGCACTTTAGGGTTGCTCAGCTTGGTGCAGTTGTGTAAGTTTATTTGAAGTGGCTTGTGTTTGGGGTGTAACTGAGAGGTTTTAATATGTGTGTCTCCGAGTTGACAAATTGTTGATGCTGATGTGAGAAAATTCTGTGGTGATGCAGTAGCTGCATTAGAAAAAGAATACTAGGAAATTAAAAGTAGTACAAAGACAAATGAAAGCTTATTGATATTGCTCTAATCTTAATAATATAGCTTATCAGAAGACAGTATGGTTTCTGGGGCATACTATTCCAGATTAAAGGGGGAAAAAGAAAAAACAAAACTTGATAATGTTTTGTCAAATAAAACATTGTATAATGTAAAATATTGTAAAATATTTTGTCAAATAAGGTTCTTGGAAGAAAGGAGGGAAAAAAAAACCAACACGAGAAAGCCCCACCAACAAAAACACATTCAGCTCTTACTGACCTCTTAACCTTAGGTGCAGGTAAACATTCCAGAACCTGGAGTTCATTCGTTTGATCGATCTGTCGTCTCCTTAAGCAGTTTAGTTGTTTAATTCAATTCATGCTCTTATGTCCAAGAAGTGCTGTGGGCGTCTGTAGTTCTGGTAGCACTGTTGCTTTAAGCCTGCAGGTCTCTGCTTTTCCAGTTAATGTAAAGCTGATAAATATCTAAGGAGGACAAATAAAAATAGACCTGTGACCTAGAACACTTTGTAGTCTCTTTGAATTAAGTGCATTATTGTTCATATAACTATCTTCAGGCAAAAGGAACATGAGGTTGTTTTTAGCCACAAAACGTTAATCATTAAAGCTTTGGTCTAAAATTAGAGTAACTCGACTTAAAAATTTACTGGAAGGCAAAGAACAAGACAGTCATGTTTTGGTTTTCAGACTGGCTCCTTTAATTGCTTTCTGAAGTGCAGGTTGCACGAAACTGGCATCTGTCCAGAACCGAGGAGTATGCGGTCACAGGGTACAGAAGCAGATTGGATGCAGCTGGCGCAGAGCACTGCCTTCCGCTGAATGTATAAAAAAAAAAAGACCGTTCTTGGAAGATGGCACATTAGCATTATGGCTTGCCTCTGAAGAGCTTGCATCTGTGTACTACTTTCAGTATCTGACATGTTGTTGTGAATGAAACGGTGAAATAAACGTCCCACCCTGGACGTCGTTTGGTTGTTGTATTTGCCTGGAAGGGAGGAATTGTACGTTCGGTGTTAATTCCCGGGTTCTTCGGCTGGCCTGCTCAGGAGGCGGGGGGTGTCATTGGGAGCTCTGGCGCTCCTGTCTCCGCAATTGGGCGCTGGAGTGCGACAGGCGTGGCTGGCGGCGGGACTCGCCAGAGTGGGTTTCGTTTGAGGATCTGGCGAGCGGCGCTGGCCGCAGCGCTCCTTCTGCCGCTGCGCTCGTGCGCGTCGCGCGCTGGCCGCCCCGCCCCGCGAAGCCTCTCGTTGGCTGCGGCTCGGCGGGGCCGTGTCCACCAGAGCCTCCCTGGCTGCGCCCCGCGCTCGCCCGCAGTCGGCCGCGTCGGGACCGAGAGCGGTGCGCGCTCGGCTGTGCCCGGCTCCGCTTCGCTCTCGTTGTGCTGCCCAGGCCACAGCGTGCGCGGACACTGACGGCCGCCGCTCTCTTGTGTTTGCCTTAACAGACTTTTGAATCAGAGTAAACACCTGCGGGTCTTGGAGGCTATAGGCTCTGAACTGCCTTGACTATTGCTGCTGCCTTCTGTCTAATGTGCTACAAGGATGAGCCCAGCATTTGGAGCAATGGAAGTGGAGCACTATTCCAAAGGAGTCCTGCTCGAGCCTTTTGTCCACCAAGTTGGAGGACACTCCTGTGTCCTCCGGTTTAATGACACAACCATCTGTAAACCTCTTATTCAGAGAGAACACCAATTCTATGAGACTCTCCCAACAGAAATGCGTAAATTCACTCCACAGTATGAGGGTAAGTTGCCAAACCTTTGAATGGGGTTGGGCTTTTCGTTTCTGTTAATGCAAGTGTGCTGTGCTCTCTGTTCTCTGTGAAATCTCTTCTTTGTGGAAGAGATTTTTAGGGTGGTTTTTTTCATGTGTTTTGATGTTGTCTGAGGCAGGCTGTGGAGATGCAGGGTGGAAATGCTTGCCAAGTTGGTGTTTGGGCTGGCTAATAGCATTAGAGTAGAACAGTTCTGCTGGTGATAGCCCATATATCTATCTCCCTTAGGCATAGGTAAGTAGCTAACAGCTTAAGAACATTTCAAGTAATTATCTTCTGCGGTTTCTTTTTTTTTTTTTTTCCATTTGTTTAATGCTTGTTTACAAAGGATTTGGTATGGATAGGTATTGGTGTTTTGTGTAAGCTTAGTCGTGGTCTCTTTTGTGCTTTGATTTCTTCTCTGACTTTCATTTCGATTGCAGTTAAGTATATAAGCCAGTAAGGTGTCTCGTTGAAAACTTGCAGTGTTATTTCTGCCATTAAGGAAATGAAAATTCATGGCATTTAGGTAGGCTAGGATTAAGTAGCTGTGATGAGGCTGAGTCAGAAGTTATGTAGGAGTGGAAAATCCAGTTCTCCTAAGAATTGCACTAGTTAACAGGCATACTTCTTCTTCTTTTGCCTATTCCATCAACTGCTGCCTGATGATTAATAAATAATATGTCTGAAGCACTTTTTTGAAATGGAATTGCTTTTTAAAGCACACTGATTTTAACAACCATGATGGTGATTAGGTTTTGTGTTCTGTTTGTAAAAGTGATGGAAGACTTCAGTGACATTTCAGAGTTAATATTCTCTGCTCATTTACAGAGACTTTTTGCCATGTCAGTTACAAGTTCTGTTGGACTGGAAGAAAATCTGATCTTTCAATGATACTTTTTGAAATGTAATAGAACAATTGTACTAGTGTATGTGGCTTTCTGGGAAGTATGGGGAGGGAAGGGGCCTTACTTAGTCCACCTCTGATTTTTTTTTCCAGATTAAAGGCAAAGAAGCCATTTGCTATCTGGCTCCCCCACCCCTTTTCACATTTTCTTTTCCTTTGTGCCAGTGGTACAGTCAGAGTTTCTGCACTCCCTGCTCCAGCCACTGCAGATCAGGGAGCTGCCTGCTCAGCTTGGAAATTCCAGTCTCTCACGGATACCTCTCCCCTAGCTAGTGATGAGCTGCAAGAACTATGCAGACTGATTTATCTGAAATAGAGGACTGGAAAACAAAAACCAATTTATATAATTGTTACGGCTTCTCCATTAACCTCTGAGACTTATAGCACTGGGCACAACTGTCAATGCTCTTAAAATGCAGTGCAGTGCTCTAGAGATTCCTGAGGGGAGGATGAGGAGAAAAAATGTTTTTGAGGTTCACCATGTTTCTGTACCACTAATAGATTTGCTTTGTATTGCATTTTTATTACTTGTTCTGCAAGATTGCTTCATAACCAGTATCAATGAAATATCTTCCAAAAAATAGAAGAAAATGTACCATTAAACGTGGTGATTCTAAGTGGAAACTTTTGAACTAGTTTCTGTTGAAATTTCCCTTGTTTTGCTCTCCTTGCACGTCTTTCCTTTCCCTTGGGGATCTATAAACCAAGTATTGTTTGGATAAGTGCTTTTTGCTTAGCTGTCATGCAAAATTTAAAAAGTTTTTGGTGTGAATTTTTTTTTGTGCAGGTCACTTTTCACTGCAAGATGTTAAAAAATGCTTTACATCTCACTTAGAATCAGACCAGTCAGATTTTTTTTCATGAATAAAATAATTTATTAATTGAAATTGTGTACTGTTATTATTTGATTGTTACTTTACTGCCTCAGAGAGAGAAAATTACCTTTTGTATCATTGTTGTGCCAATATTATAAAATGTCTTTTGTGAGGTGTCATTTTTGTCTAGTTCTTTTGATATTTGTTAGGTTGGCAGATGAGGTTTGACCTGTGGCAAGATAGAAACTAAGGACTGGGGTAAGAGAAAAAATAAAGTTGCTGTATTTTTAGTATAAAAGAATGCGTTCTAAAAAGTTTGCTTGTCACTTGACACTTATAACTGTCTGGGTCCTTTTTCTCTTCAGGTGTGGTATCAGTGAGCTTTGAAGAGGATGAAGATGGAAACTTATGTCTAATAGCATATCCATTAAATGGGGACCATGATAACTTAGAAAACTTAGATAACTCTGACTGTGAACCCAAAAGTAAGCTATTGCGGTGGACTAACAAAAAGACAGTGTTATTAGAAAATGAGAAGATATCTAAGGAATGGGTCCGGCAGCACCGGAAAGAGGAAAAAATGAAAAGGTAAGTTTGACTTCTAGCTGTCAAATTCTGGTCTCCAGAATTCCAGAGAATTCTCCAGGAGTCTTTTGCTTTCATTTTCTTTTCTTCTCTTGTTTCTTTGGTTTTTCCTGACTTCTTGAGTGCAGACAGGTTCACTGGTGAAACTAGTATGTCCTTAGCCCTCAGTAAAGGCTAAGTTTAGTCTTTTCAATTTTTTCTGTTGTGGTCAGTTGAAACAGGTTTCCCAATGTTATTTTTGAAGCTTCAGAAAGAGATAAAAAACTCCACAAAACAAACAAACCAGCCACAAAAAGCACCCCTATAAACAAACAAAAAACATTCACCCACCTGCAGAAGAATAATAGTGGAAAAAAAACCAAACCCAAATATATTTAAGTGCTACTGTGTATGGCATACTTTGTTAGGAGTCCTGCTTTATCACTGCTAGTGACATTTTTGCCCTTGTTCATTCCTATTAATTGTGCCCACCATAAACTGTGAGCTGTGATGTGTTGTGCTGAAAACAGTGACCTTAGCTACGGATAAACCTTATGGTGCATTGCTACCTGTTGCATTTTTTCATAGAAGTGATGCTCACAGGTGAAGGATATATAAGTAGAATTACTACATATTTTGTAACGTTTGGCTATATGCACATTTATATTAGTATGGAAGTGGCTTTGTAATGGTTGAAATACTACTCATGAGCATCTTGTTCACATGTACAGAGAGGAAAATAAAGCTTTTGCGTACTCTAAATGAAGGTGAGCAAAATAGCTTGTAAAGTTAAATCCATTGACAATCCTTCTTCAAGAGCTTATTTTTGCTTTTGAGCTGTAATTTGCTACTTTGTTCTATTTTCCTAGTCACAAACTGGAGGAAGAATTTGAGTGGCTGAAGAAATCTGAAGTCCTGTATTATACTGTAGAGAAAAAAGGAAATGTTAGTTCTCAGTTTAAACACCATAATCCTTGGAGCATGAAATGTCACCAGCAACAGTTACAGCGGATGAAGGAAAACGCAAAGCACCGAAATCAATATAGTATCCTTTCCTGAAAGTACCTTATAACAATGGAATGAGTAGAGCTCTGCCTTTTATTTCTTGAACATTCCAGATGCGAGTACAGAGCAGGCTTAACTGCAGTTCCGAGAGACTCTCTGAAGCTGTGATTTATTTGGCATCTTTGAAGGGTTTGTCAGCACTTTCTAGAAATGGACTTCTCCAGCATGTAACAAACTACCTAAGCTAGGAAATTCAGAGACCCAAATTAAAATCTTTACATTGTGGGTTAGTGGAGAGGTTTTACACTATAGTGTGTTTGGTGTCTTCCACAAGAACAGTTTCTAGTGAGAGTTTTCAAAGGAGATGAGTTCTGACACTTTTTATTACTGTTTTGATGTTGATGATCTTAAAAATCAGTGTCCTCTTCCTCTTCTCATGAGTTTCTTAAATATAGAGGATGTTCCAGCGCCTGGAGTTTCTGTTTCTAGTAGCTTCATTTAATGAGCTTTAAGAAAAGTTGTATATAAACAGTAATGTAGGACAGGTATGAGGACCAAAAAACTGACTGAATCTAGGAAGGCCGAAGCACATTGTTTTGTGCTGTGGAACTGTAGGAACTTATCTCCACCCTGAGCATTCTATCAAATAATGGCCTTGCTGTAGGCTTAGATGCAACTGAAACATCCTGTAAAAGTAGTAGTATCTAAATACTGATCTAAACAAATTTGTCATGTGTGAGGAATTTTGGTGATGGTTTACTGAAATATCTGTGACTAATAAATGATGAAATTGATAGGATTTTTTGTCTATTACCCTCATCATTTCACTGTAGATTATTATACAGTTGCCTAAGAAGTATGTGATATCTTTGGCACAACAATAATACAGATATTTTAAAGTTGTAAAGATGGTATGAAAACGCTTCACAGGTTTTGAATGGTAATACAAACACTCAAACCCTTCACGCAGAAAAAAAAGCCTCTTGCTAGACAGGAAATAATTCATAATTCAAAGTCAGCTACCACGTTATATTTCTCTGTAACCCTGATTGTTTTGGTTTTCACTTAATGTGGAAATTCACTAGTCTCTCCAGACGAGTAAAACGAACTGGCTTAAAACAGAGTGGGCATCTTAACTTTATGTAACTGTAATTTTTCTGGATTACTTTATACTAGGAGTGTTTTGGATATGCTTAAAATTAAGAGTGAGGCACTATAAAATCTGTGGTACTGTTTCTAAAACCTGTATTCCTCATTTTGATGCTTATTCCTTAACTGATCAGAATTCATTTTGCTGGAGAATCTGACATCTCGCTACGAGGTTCCATGTGTGCTGGACCTGAAGATGGGGACTCGGCAGCACGGTGACGATGCGTCTGAGGAAAAAAAGGCGAATCAGATCCGCAAGTGTCAGCAGAGCACCTCGGCAGTGATCGGAGTGCGAGTCTGTGGCATGCAGGTGAGAGGAGAACTCGTCATGTGTGGCCAACAGTCTTGTACTTCTTTCTGTTAGTGAAGTTTTGGGTTTATGTAGCCATCTCACAAGTTGTTACCCTTCAGCTGCTGTGTTTCGTTTCCTTCACAGGAGGATTTTGGGTATCACTGATCAGTTGGAGGTGGCAGCATCTGCAGGAGCAACCTGCAGCCCACTCTCTGCATCACTGAATGCAGGCTCTGAACACACAAAAAGCCTCCCGCACCAAATCAGCAGTTCAAAACTGTTAAAACTACTGATTCAATTCAGATTTCAGGATAGCATAGATAACAGTTACCGGGGGGGGGGCGGTTATATGCATTTTGAATTAGGCATGTGGAAATTTGTCAAAACATTAAGAAGCAATCAGTTCTGATCTGTAACTTTGAAAAGCTACAGATCTTTCACTGCTTGAAGTACACTTGTTGCAAAGTGCAGGCAAGAAGTGCTTGGTAAATGTGATAAGACTTGGTGCCAGATAAGGAGACATTGTGTGGACTTTGACCTGAATTTTTTGTTTACTTGTTTCTGTATTCCTAGAGTGACAAATGGGAAACAACATGTTTGTGTTAGAGGTTTTTTTCTGAAGCTTCTCTTCTCCTATCCAATAGATTCCAGGAATGCTAGCAGTGTTTGCTAGAACTTGTTCCACAGCAGGACTGTTGGCATGTGTAGTGTTCAGCTCACTGTTCAACTTCAGAGAAAAACATGAGGCAGAAATTAAAGTGTGGGAGCTGCATTTCTAACCACAGTGTGCTGGGATTTGAGCAGGGCATGGCCATTGTTCACTTTATAGTGTTGACCTGTGCTGGAAAACAAAGAGGAACTTTAGAAGCACCTGCTATCCTTTCTTGACCCAGATGTTTAGGCATTATTAAACTATGGGTTGCATAGACCGCTATCCTATGCCTTCCTGCAGAAAGGCATTTTCCTGCAGGAGCACCTCTGATTTCTTCAAATACAGATGATTATGGGGTACACCTTATTTTTGTGTAGGAATGTTTGCTGTCACTCAGATCTCAGCATGCTGAAAATCAACTGGTGCATCCTAGAGCAGAGGCAGGTAATGAGCTGAATGAGTGACTGTGGTACAAGTTGTAGCTTGACTTTGGAGATCTTGGATGCAGCTTCCCTAATCTCACCTAAAGTCCTTGTTCTTACATTCTGGGTGGAAAAACTCAAATCTAAACTGAAGGAATTTTCCACTTCCTCTAAGTTGCACAGGTGCTACTGGATCTGTTGATAGCAATTTCTATAATTGTGCAAGAGCAATTCTAGAGAATAGTATGCCATCTCGTAAAAGCTTTAAGGAGCATGCTTTTTTAGTTTTTAAATTTTTTTTGTGTCCTCTCAAGGCTTTGGTGTCAGTGTACCAGCAATTCTTTTTTTCTTGTCTTGTGTTTATATATGCAGGTCTACCAGGCAGGCACTGGCCAGCTGATGTTCATGAATAAATACCATGGAAGAAAACTCTCAGTCCAAGGATTCAAAGAAGCACTTTACCAGTTCTTTCATAACGGCAAATATCTGCGCAGGGAACTCTTTGAGTCTGTTATTAAAAAACTTACTGAACTCAAGTCTGTGCTGGAGAAACAGGAGTCCTATCGCTTCTATTCAAGCTCATTGCTGATTATCTATGATGGAAAGGAAAGGCAGGAAGTTGCTGTTGACTCAGATCCAGAGGACCTAGAGGACCTTTCAGAAGAATCTTCAGATGAGTCAGCAGGAGCCTATGCCTACAAACCAAGTGCCAGTACTGTTGATGTCCGCATGATAGACTTTGCCCACACAACCTGCAAGTACTATGGAGAAGATAGTGTGGTGCATGAGGGCCAAGACACGGGTTATGTTTTTGGACTCCAGAATTTAATAGATATTATTAAAGAAATAAGAGATGAAAGTAGTGAATAAACAGTGTGAATGCACATCAGTAGAAAGCACTATTGTGACTCTTTGTATTCCAAAATTATTGGCCACTTTCTGGTGGTAGGAATCTTTACAGGCTCTGCAGAGATAGTCCTGTCAGAGTCAGCCTGTCAGAGTCAGACTTGTTCAGAGGGCATTTACTTGCATTGGTGCTGGACCTAGCACTGGCAAACCTTCGTATCCTTATTTATTTTAACTTTCTTAAACATTCCATGTTTGATTACTCAGATACCTCTGTTACCCCTGGGTGTATATATTCCAATAAAATCTTTTTGTTCGTTGTAAGTGATGCTTCTGTTGTTGCTGGTGACTGAGGAGAGGAAGCTCAGATCTCTGGTCTGGTGTAATGCAGAAGCAGCATATGAACAGCGAGGCTTACCTGCTCCATGAGACTACCTGTGAGATGGATAGCATGTCTGTCCTGGGCCTTCTGTCAAGGATGATGAGCAAGCCCAGCAGAGCCATTGAGCTGGCAGGGCCCAGCACCTGCTCTTTGAGAAGAGGCTGAGACAACAGGGCCTGCTTAGATTGGGTAAAGACAGCTTGCAAGAGGACTCCAAAGATCCCTTCCAGCCAGAATGAGGACTGATCAGTGAGAACTTGCTCTTGAGATCAACAACCTATTTCTTGTTCCCAGGTCTTGTAACTAAATCTTACACTGTGTAACCTATTTCTAGAGAGCTATAGATGTTATTTAACCTAAGCTGAGGCAAAACGTGTAAAACTTTTACAGGAATAGCTGCAACAGCAGCAGTCAGGGCAGAGCTGCCAAGCCTGAAAAGTACCTTAAGCAGCTTAAAATCTTAGTTGGGACAAATTGACAGGAAGGGAATCATCAGAAAGTGAGAGGGTAGGGAGTAGCTGAGATAACAGAGTAACTAAAGCAATGGTTCTGTTAATAGGAGTATTTATCTAACCATTTTTAGATACCAAACGTCTCCCCTTAAGAGATTTGTACGTCATCATGATAGTGCAAGAGAAAAATGGGTGTGGAAGTGCTGAGGGTAAGAGTGGAGAAGTTCTTGTTACAGATAATCAGAATGAAGGAGTCCATTTGTACAGAAGAGTCAGGTGAATCATCTCTCTGGCCCATACTTTGCCTGCAGGCTTGCTTAGGAGAAGGGAGGTGGGGTGTGATAAGAAGGCTGCAGATCTGCTTGTGAAAGGTCACCCTCTTCAACTGGCTGTAGCCTTGCAGCTTCAGTTTCATATTCCCCAGCAGCTGCTATCAAGTTCTCCTGATCAAAGTCTGTTTGATGGCTCTTATGTAGTCCTTTGTACTTTTTAAAGAAGTTTTTTACCTTTATTTATATGTGAATTTGTGGGTGGATTTTTTTGGTTGGTTTTTGTTCAGCTTTGCGTTCCACAGTGTTCAGGCACCAACTGATGTTGATTTTAAACAGGTATTCTTACATCTTGTAGTCACCTCAGTATTTTATGCCCGTACATGGGCTGTTGTCTCTGGAGATGGGCTTGTCCAGTCTGAACAGGCCAAGTGTTGCTTCTGGGTGAGACTCTGGTGGTGAGTGTAGCTGACAGGGCCCTGTGAACCACTCTGGCACTAGCTGCAAAAAAGCCTAGGGCAAGGGGGAAAGGATGGGGCTATTTATTCTTGGCATCTCAACTGCAAAATGCCTTCAGCATTGAGGAGCAGCATTCCTGCCTGTTGTTCCCAAGATGTGCCCAGCACAAGGAGAGGGGTCAAAGCTGCAAGGTGCTATTTCCTTGTCAGTTCTCCAGTTTAGAATGTGATGTCCTCTTCTAATGAGCTAACGATGAGTCTCTTGGCAGGCACTGTAGTCATCTATCATTGCTGCTCTTTATGAATAAGCCTCCCTGTGCAGATTCATCTGATACATTGTTTGACTTTGTAGTCTGAAATTAGCAGGGATGAATTCCCCTAATGTACTTGTGTTATGTAGGAACTCTGGAAGGAGTTCATAAAATCTGATGAGAACAATTGCATTTGCTCTGAAACAAGCTGCCTCCAGAACAGGCCTGCAGACATGGCCGTGGGTACAGGCAGAAAGCTGCAGAAACCCTGCCAGCGGGGTAAGCTTGGTCTAGACATGATTTCAGCAGTGTAGTGTCAGCAGCCAGACCTGGAGCACTGTGGGGTCCATATAGAATGATAGCAAACCCTCAGTGCAATTGGTGCTGCTGCAGGAAGGTGGAGGGACCTGCTCCTGTGGGCCTAAGCCAGCACTGCTTAAAATCCTTTTGCCAGTAATTGTCTGAAGATGAAGAAATGCTGTCCCTCCAAAGCAACAAGTGGTTGGGAGCTTCCTGGGCTGCAGCAGCTGGGAGTGTAGGGGAGCAGGAACACAGAAGACCTTTTTCATTAGTTACTTTGAGGTATGTAACAGCAAAACATCAGGAGGAAAATTCCTGTTCTTGCACCACATCCATGAGGGATAAAAAAGACGCAACCCATGTGCAAGTACCTCTAAATGGCATACTATCTTGAGAAGTTCGAGAGCAGGTTTCTCTTCCTTCCATGCTGTTCTCCACATCCCTCCAAGCAATTCCTTGTTTGTGGAAAGGCAATTGTGTAACTGCCAGCATGCTGGGGTGGGAATGGAGTTCCCACAGTCCCTGTAAATGTCCTCTCAGCCCTGTGCGTGGCCTTCTTGGAGGACAGAAATGGGATGAACAGGGGTTGGGGTTGAGGAGGGTGTTTGTGGTCACCTGCCTGTTGGACCATGGCAAAGGACAGAGTGTTGGAATAATGGGAAAGCAGCAGTTGCACTCAGGAATAGACTTGAGGGCTTTTTATATTCCTGTGCATGCTCTGAGCATGACTCCCCACATCTCTGGTCCTCCCTGGACTGTGAGCTTCCCTCTATGCTGCTTGTGCCAGCAAGAGCACTGGGAAGGGGCAGCTGGGCTGGTTCCCTTGTGTCCTGGGGAGCCCTGCACTATGGGAGAGGCACCTCCACAGAGCAGCCCTGCTGCTGGGATGAGGGACAGGAGCTGGGACAGCCTGTGCCCTGGCAGGGACCTCCTATTCTTTCTGCAGCCTCTACTCCATGGGGGACAATGCGAAGTACACGTCCCTGTTCCTCAAGGCTCCCCTTTGTCTGGTCTCCTCCCTATCTGTTTCCTGATGCTTGGAGAAGACCCACCTTTTCCTGCCAGCCCTGCCCTAGCAGGCCCATTGCCCAGGGTGGCTGCAGCGTGCTGGTCTTGACCCTGAACTAGTGGCTTTGCAGGGGCTGGGTGAGAGACAGCATGTGGTCCTGCCTGGCTGGGTCCAGGCCCCATGGCACCTGCTTCTGCTTTCCTATGGCTGCCCCTGGAGGATGCTGCAGAAATCCCAGGCTTGTGGGGAGCTTGCCTTACATAAGTAGGTCATTTCTAGCCAAAAACTGGGGTGGCTGATGGGAACTGCCATGCATCAGCTGGCTAGAGATGAAACACATTCCTGCAGCTGGCACCAGTTTCTCCAGTGAATTGAGCTCTGCTTTACTGGCAGGGCACTGGGGACTGAGGTGGGGAGTGAGTGGCGCTCTGTGGACCTGCCAGGATGTTTTGGTAGGTGGCCTCCCTGGCACTGGGGCTGGGCAGGGCAGAAGCAAGAAGAGGCAGGGGAAAGCCCCTGGCCTTGCTGGAGGAGAGGGCACCTTTGTCCTGGCACTGTCCCCATCCTGTGCTGCTGCCTCTTGAATAGCTGCTGGACTTCTTCCCCTGAGCTGGGTCTGTGCCAGTGGGGAGCAACACACAAATCCCTTTTATGGAGCAAGAACAAAGTATTTCCTTGTGGCCAAGCAGTGACATCTCACAGGGCAGCAGTCCGAAGTTGCTGTGCTCCCTGCCCAGGGGAGAATGGTTCACTCTGTGGCCCTGGGTCTGCAAAGGGCTCAGACCTGAGCGACTGGGGACACAGTGGTTTTCAGCACACAGGGGCAGAGGGACCCTGTGCCCTGATACCTTTAGATACTACTACCCAGTACTGGAGACAGTGGGTGCTGTGTGTGGCCCAGCAGCTGTGCCTTCCCTTTTTCTAATGGTGGGCTTAAGTTTGTGTAACTGGAGGCTAACAAAACTGGTGATGCTGTAATGGGGCTAGGGGCTACTGTCTGTCCATTCTGTGCATGGATCCATCCTTGGCATAGGGTAAGGGCCCTGCACTGCCCTGTGACCATATCCAACGGTGCCCAAGCCTTGGAGTCATGTAGGGTAGGGCAGAGGGGGCAGGGAATGAATGGCTTGTGTCCCTGGCTGGAAGAAAAGTCACCTTCCTTCAATTGTATGGAAATGAGGGTTGGTTCAGGGGCCTCCCCCAGCTCTCTGTTGCCTGGACTTTGTTTGAATCTTGTAACTCAGACATCTGAATGAGAGCAGAGCAAATCCTGGAGACAGCCCCCACCACGCTGAGCACCCTGTTCCATCAATGAGGATCCCCATCCCAGCACCCCTCACCCGCTCACCAGGGCACCCACCCACCAGCCCAGAGCTCTCCCTCATGGAAAGGGTGTAAGAAGGACCATGATCCCTGTCCCCTCCTGCCCCACAAACCATATGGACAGCAAAGGGAGACACTGGCAGCAGCCTCACATGGTGGAGGCTGGTGCCTGCCATGCTGGGCTGCCAGCTCCAGATAAAGTCATGGGCTCTATCTTCTCTTTCTTGGGTTTTCACCATAGCAGTGTCCCCACTAGCTGAGCTGTGAAAGGCTGCATTAGCCCTGTGGGTTCTTTTCAATTTCTCTTTGAAAGAGAAGCAAAGGAGCTCCTGCAGTCCACAGAGACAGGGTCCACTGCTGCACCACAGGCAATCCCTTGTTTTGCAGCTCTTCTGACATGGAACGAGGAAAGGACGTGAGCAGGGTGGTGCTGGGCAAGGCCTGCTTGGAGACAGACGTGAAGCCAGGAAGTGTCCTTCATGGGGCAGCCTTGTGGCTGGAAGGACAGCGTGGGGAACCCAGGAAGTGGTGCTCCCGCAGCATAGCATTGGAGCCTGCAGAGCTGCCCTAGTGGAGAGAGCTGGGAAGGGGCTGTGCCGGCCCACAGAGTGCATGGGCTGGCAAGGGGCTTATCGGGTCTGGACTCGAACAGAGTTTAACAAAGAACAGGGAGCTGTTGTGTGAAGCCAAAGAGCTTGTTTCCCTGAAGAGAAGCTACAGAGCACAGTCTGGGATGTGTGCTGCTCGCCTTGTAACCTACAGCGCCTCAATCCTTCCCGCAGCATCCCCGCCCCCCTCCACTATCCGTCAACTCTCCCGACCTTCTGTCTTATTCATTTCTAGGAAGTGCAGCTGTTGGCAGGCACTGGCTGCTCCTTCCTCCAGCCACAGGCTTTGTGCTGGACCGGTTGCGCAAGGAGCCCTGCGGGCACCTCGGCCCCCACGGGCAGGCGGAACAGAGCGGTCCCAGAGCCACCCACTACCCCGGCAGCTTCGGCTTCTCCACGTGTTGTGCTCTACCGGGAAGCGGTCGCCAAAAGAGCAGCCCCTCGCTGGTGTTTTCGGGCTCAGCATGGATCACTGTGCTCCTTGCAAGAGGCAGGAGCAGGGCTTGCTCCAGCTGGCTGGAGCACCCTTCCCAGCTTGCTGGCAGGCAGCACTGGTTTAGGAGCTTCTCCCGTAAGGCAGCAGATGTAGTTGGAGAGGTGAGAACTTCTGGAAGTGATACTGATGTGTGCAATTGGGGGTCCTATCTACAGCCTTTTAATGTGGTTTTCCAGGAGGCATGGCTGTCAGGACACTGGGAAATAGGGACATGCCATCCTGGCCATGGAAACCCTCAGCCTCTGCAGGACACACTAAAGACACTGTCCTCAGAGCTGTGGGCCTGGGGTCCTCACAACACCTCATATCCCTATGACTTTTCACCCAGAGAGAGGTGGTGGGAGTGCAATAATATTTGTATACCTAAAAGTAGAGCGATTGATCCTACTGCTGTTTTGCAACGTGTTGACGAGCAGACGGTGCAGAATTATATAAGTGTATGTGGAGCTGGCAAGTTTCTGTTCCAATCATATGAGTGCTGTTGTGCAATGCTTCCCCTCCACAGCTCTGGAGGAAAACAGGAGTGTGGGGGCTGCCATGCATGCACTAAGCCCTTCACAGCTTACCGTGATCCCAGTCCCCAAGGTTCTGAGGGCAAGGGATGCAAGTGTTATGCCCTGAGGTCTCAAATTCAGCTTTAAAAGTCACTTGCAAGTGACGCAGCATGATCCTTCTTTGTTGCCCCTTCCTGTCCAATATAAATCACCCAGTACCTGCAATTCAAAGCTGATTCATCAGCAACAGGAATTTGTCCCGGGCTTTGCATTCTATCCAGATGCAGAAGGATTTGCACGGGCCTTTACAGAGCAAATCCTTCACAGCTGCTGTCTGGCAGAGCTGGGATGCTGTGCTGAGCAGAGAAAAAGATCCGGTGCTGCTGCTGCTGCTGTGCATGAAGGAGGTGGATGATGGCTGCCTGCATCCCCCTCAGCTGCCTCTGCCTACCTGCACAGCTTGTGCTGCCGACTTCGTGGAAACAAAGCACCATTATTCCACCACAGACAGCTGGCCTTGTGCCAGGGAATGGCCAGGGCTCACCTAGAGTGAGGACACAGCAGCAGGGTTAACACTGCAGCCAAACCGGGCAGTGGACAGGCAAGCAGAGAATCCTGTTCCCATGGATATGGGTGTTGCCAGGAATAATGACTCCACAAGGAAGGTTTTTCTCCCATGAAGTGGCGATCCCTGGCTGCCCAATCCTTGCCCACCATCATGCTGTTCCCTGCTGAGCATCTGGAAGGGACTGTGAACAGGCAGGAAGTCCAGACCTGAAAGGCTCCTGAAGGATTCAGCCCCAGTTACATCTCACAGCTCCCAGTCAAAGCACCCTGCTGTTTTTCCAGCCTGAGTGTGCCCAGCTTCAGCTCACCACAGTGATTCCCAGTACCCGTTGCAGTGGGGGAGTCTAGGCAACCACTCCACTCCCACTCCATCCCCCATCCTCCATCCCTGCATAACTAGGATCAGCCAGAATTATCTAACTGTCAGTGCTGGGAAAAGTGGGGGCCTGAGTGGGCTGTGCTGGGAGCAGGCAGGGCTGTGAACGGAGAATCTATGGACTGTTTCATCTCTGCATCCTGGCAGGATGGCAGGGGTGGGCAGGATGGGTGAGGGGTGTCTTTGTGGTGGGAGTGGCTGCAGAGTATGTACTAGTCCCACTGGGGTGCTGTAACCAGGTCCCCTGCTCCTCACCCTGCTCCTAGACTGTCTGTGCTGGCTTTGCCAGGTGGAAAATTTATCTTCTTCCTAGGTCAGGATGTAGAAAGCCCTACTGGGGAAGAGGGAGAGGGGACCATGCTCTACAGGGCTGCTGCCCACTTCCCCGGGACAGCAAGAAGGGCTCAGATCACTGGGCAGCAAGGACCAAGGGAAGATGCTGACGTCTTGGTGGGGCACCTGCAGGCGTCTTGGGCTACTTGGGGTAGTGTCCCAAGGTGTTCTCCTGACAAGGAGATGAATGGGACTGGAAGCTGCTCTGTCTTCTTGGAGAGCTCCAGGCCTGACAAGCCACGTCCCATGTCCCCACGGCCACATGCCAGGTCACTGTGTCCACTGTGCATCAGAGCCAGCCCTGGTCGTGCCCTGATCCCATGCTGAGGGAGGGCAGGGACGGGACCGGCCTAGGCCAGCTCGCTGGGGGAAGCCCTCGTGTCACCCAGGGTGGGGCTGGCGGGCACACAAGGACTTTGGGGACACAGTGGTGCCAAGTGTTCAAATACAGGGATTCCGAGAGGAGGGACTGCTCGGGGATACTCGCCGGGACCGGCGGATTTAGTGGGGAAGCGATGTACCTGCGGCCAGCGGGGGTCAGAGACACCAGGCACAGGTGGGCGATGGGCGGTAGGCGGGAGCAGTGACCCCAGAAGCTGGCAGTGACCCAGGCAACTGTGTGATTGAGGATGGACATAAGTGGGCCGGTGCCGGGGAAGCTTAATGGATCCTGCCAACGGCCCCATGGGGGATCGGTGCCGGGTGTCAGTTCCGTAGGTCAGTTCCAGGGATCAGTCCCGTGGGTCAGTTCTGGGGATCAGTCCCGTGGGTCAGTTCTGGGGATCAGTCCGGTACAAGCACCGGTGTTCGGTGCCGTCGTTGCCGCCNAGTCCGATCCGGGTGGGCGGGGGTGCCGGTGCAGCTGGTGCCGGTGCCGCCGCCATGTACCGGGCCCTGTACAGCTTCCGCTCGGCCGAGCCCAACTCGCTACCCTTCGCTGCCGGAGAGACCTTCCTGCTCCTGGAGCGCAGCAACCAGCACTGGTGGCTCGTCACCCGCGCCGGCTCTGGCGAGACGGGCTACGCGCCGGCCTCCTACCTTCAACGGCTGCAGGTGGGCTGGGCCGGGCGCGGGCGGCTCTACCGGGGGTCCCGGGGCAGGGCAGTTCTGCCCTGGCTCCTCGCAGGCAGCGAGGCTTTCCCAGCTGTCGCAGGCTGGGTTTGTGCCGGCGCGGTGGCAGAGCACAGCCCGGTGCTCGGAGCACCTGCCCCCTGCTTTGAGGAGCCCAGCCGCAGACGCTCATGGTCCTTCGTGTGTCCTCCCTGGGAGCCAGCCGCTGGCCCAGTTGGAGAAACGGATGTGCGATTTCTGTGGCCGTGACTGCCCCCGCAGTGTCTTCGGTAGGCGGGAACAGTCTGGGACACTGTGGGGTCGGAACCCTGCGATTGCAGGGAGGCAGGAGACATCTCCTGTGGTGTCAGGTTTGGGGAGCATCAGCCCTGAGCTCAGCAACCTCATCCGGAGGAAGGGGGCTGGGTATAGATCCCCAGGGTGCCATCTCTAGGGCCTTAAAGTCTGGCGGGCTCTTCACTCCTGTAGAACTGGGAGAGGAAGACAGGAAAATCCCTGGGAGATGCTGAGGGGTATCCTTCTCCCTGGAGTAAACATGATTACAGGTAAACTGGAATCTCCTGGCTGGCAGCCATGGTTGGTGTAAGTTAGTGGCACTCCTGTCGCTATCTCCGTGCTGCCTGTTCAGGTTGGGGGCTCCATGTGTGTGGTACCCTCACACTGAGAGGATAGTGAGGGGTGACTGTCCTCCTTCCATTAACACACTGTGACACCCACAGCACGCCCCTGCTGTCCCGAGGGCTGAGAGAAGCCATAGCAGCTGCCTGCAATGGCAGCACTTACAGCCAAGTTGGTGATACTGGGAATTATAGAAGGTCTGAGCACCAGCTGTGGCCCTAACTGGAGTCAGAGGATGGAGTACACCACCTTTTGCTGCTGGGGAGCGAGCACTGGGCCCATGCAAGTGTCATGGGAAAGAGGTTGCATGTGGCTTGTACAGTGCAGGTGCTGCTTAGTGGAGACTTCTGAGGGAAAACATGGCTTCTAAAAACTAAACAGGCATTTCATGTAGAACTAATTCATAGGGGGTTTTGTACTTTTGGGCCTCTGGATAGCTGTGGGACCTGGATGCTGAAGATTCTTTGCATCAGTGAACGGGTAACTGCACAGAAATGCGTGTGAATGTTACAAATGTGCCTTTTGGCATATGTCTGAATGCTGCTGCTCCTTCAGATGCCATTGAATTTCTGGTTAGCAGTAACTCGGGCTGTAAGTAAATGTGGGTGTGGGCTTTGCAGAACAGTCCAGTGAGACAAGCATTTAACAGAAGAGTGTGAATTGTGTTAGGGCAACACCAGGTCCCTTTGATGGCTGCTTGGTCTGTCCATCCTGTGAAGCTGGGGCTCTTCTGCAACCTGGCAGGATGGCCTGATGGAAGTGGACATCTTGTGTATCAATAAGCCCTTTATAAGCTATTTACAGAAGCTCTTTAGTTAGAGAGCAAAGACCTTATTAATGGCTAGATTTTAAAACCCCACAGTGGCATAGCTCCAGGTTGCTGCTCATTAGTTTCCTGTCTGCAGTCTCCTGCTTCATTTGCTTGTGTGGCATGACGTCTTCTCACTGCTGTGGGTGCAGGAGCCTTCTCCTAGGCTGCTCACTCATACCAATTTTTTCTTGCAGGTATCTTGCTAGTATGAATCTCAAAATCTTCCAGGAAAAGTATTTATTCTATGACTTTACCGTCATTTCTAACATTATATTTTGCTACAGCCTCAACACAGCTTGCCGCCTGCCAGGTTAACTCCTGACATGTTAGTAATGCACTGATATTAAAGCAGCATTGCTGGTGACTTTGTGAGCATTCCCTCTAGTTCAGCTGTAACTTTCCCAAATACCTTTGGACCTTGTTGCAGGAAACAGTCTTCCCTGCACCTGCTCATCTGTTTTTCGGTCATTAAACTTCCAGCACCTGAATTGGTTGATGATGTGTGAAGCAGCAGGATCTACTTTGCTGCTCTGCAATTGCAGTCATCCTGTGTGTCTGTTACTAACTTTCTGTTGTTTCATCCTGCCAGCTCTGAAGAGCTGATGTGAAGTCAAAATGTGTGTTTATTCATGGCAGAAAGCATCTGCTCACTAGGAGTGTGCTTGAGACTGTTTGCTTAATGTCCAGGAGGACTGCAAACAATTTGTCACCCAGTTTTGGTTTAATAAGGGCACTGAGACCAATTAGTGACAGTGGTTTGGGGGACAATTAATGCTGCCCCAATCAGCAGGGAAAAAACACTGCTAATGATTCGTGTTGGCAGGGAGACAGAGTGGCCAACAGGAGTCACCATTGTAAAGGTAAGCTTGGCCTTCCTTAGCAGTGCAGTTAGGTTCCAGGTGAGCAATAGGTTGGAGAACAGTCACAGCCCTTCATAGCAACCTGCTGAGAGGATGCTCAAGGGGAAGGGGGTGGCGGGGGAGGGCTTGGGCTGCTGTTGCTGCTTTTCACTGTTAGAAGCATTTGTTTTCTTCTGAGTTCTTATTGAGTTTCAGGGTTTTCTCACCTTTCATAGATATTGATGCCTTGACTTCTCTAAAAGAAAAAATAATTCCCAGTTATTATTTAATGCTTTTTTTGTCTGATGTCGTTTTGTAGGATTTTGTACTGAAATCCTTGTGGCTCAGTACTGCTGTTAAAAGAGAGTTAGTTGTAGGGGAGGAAAAAGCTCCACCAACAAATCCTTCTTAGAATGCCCCTAAGAAACAAGTTGGGGTCCAGCCAGAGCACCAGAAGGTACGGATGATGTGAAGTTAATTTGAGTCAATTAGAAATGGCCAACTTCAGCTGATATTCCTGCTGATTTTACTCTTCTGTAGTTCTCTTTTAGCTCCTGTTTGGGTTATTAAGAGTCATTTCAAGCCAAGTGTCATTCTTGGGATAGATGCTGAGGCCATGAAGCAGTGAGAGGGGAGGATTAGGCTGTGCTGCTGAATGGGGCAGCTTGTGGACTGCACGCAGAGAGAGTTGCTTGTTGAAACAGTGGCCTTACATGTGACTTAGACCTGGCTCTGCATGGCCATGGTGGAGATCTTGGGAGGCCATGACACCAGCAGGCTTGACAGTACCCAGCAAAGTCATGAGTGCTGCTGGCAGACAAGTGAAAGCATGTACCTAGCACTGTTCTGGTGACAGCATGAGAGTAGTTGCCTCCAGCACTGGTGGAGCAAGAAATGTGCTAATATCTAATGCCAGGTGAATACTGCTGCAACAAAACTGTCCACTCAAGTGCCAGGCCTTCCTTTTGAATGGCAAAGTTCAGAATGAGGTTGGTCTTTTGTCTCCAGCTGTGTGCTGATGGTTAAGTGATGTATGAGTGGCAGAAAAATGTGGAGATTAAAATGGAGCTTAGGGTCTCTGGAGTCAGACAGTCACTCCAGAAGACAGGTTTTTCAAAGCTTTATATGCAACTGTAAAAGATTCAATTTGGAAAGCTTGCTTAGGTGCGGGAGGTTCACTCAGTGTCAGGAAGGCACAGATGCCAAGGCTAGTAAATAATAAACTTCCTTTCTGTGGGATAAGTAGCTCTGTGTTGCTATGATTACGATGAGACCTGGAATTTTGTAATGGGAATGTGGAGTTATTCCAGCTCTGGATGAAGATTTCAGGCTGTCGCACAGCAGCACCAGGAGCACAGAGGGCGTGGTTGTCCTGGAGGATGCTGAGCTAGATGACACTTGGCCTGCCAGGAAAGCTGATCTGCTCTGCTCCTGGTAGGATAGGGGCTGGCCATGGTGGTTTGCTCTTGCTATGGAACCCACGTCCTGGAGCAGTAGGGCTGCTTCAGCTCTCAGCTTCACCAGGTACCACAACTGATCTTGTCTTGTCTCATGTCTGCACCGACCCAACTTGCATTCTCTGTCAATGAAAGTGTTAACATTAAATGCTGGGGAGGGGAATGGCAGCTTTAAAATGCTGTATTGGTAAATGTCAGGGGTGTAAAAATATGTACTAAATCGCAGGGGAATGTTTCCTGATGAAGTGGGAATGGTTTAGCCTGCTGCCTGTTACATATCAGCTGCTCAGCTGTATTAAGCCATTAGGAAACAATTTTGAAATCATTATTAATATCCTTTTCAAAATTACCTCAAATTTATTTGTAATAACTGAAAAATTATTTGTAATGTGGATTTTGAGTCTCTGTTCATGATTTCACATTGTACCTCTGGAGGAGCAAGGAAAGGTCTGTCTGGGTGCAGAGATGTGTATGCTGATGGCCAAGAAGCTTTGGACAGTCTGGTGAGAAAATGAGTATAACATTTTATATACAAGCAAAGAGTATAACAAGCATTTTGAGGGTGCCTTGGGTTGCTATTTACTGTATCTTTTTCTACTAGAATAAACAGGCAAGTGATAAAAATAAGAGACTACTTTGTGCAGCCTAGCAACAACTTAAAATTCTCCTGCAGCATGAGCAAGTGCATAGCAGCAGAGTACAGGTAGTCCTGACCAGGCAGGCACAGGAGTGGTGTGTTACCTCCCCAGCTGCAAAGAAGACAGGTTTCTGTGACGGAGCTGTGAAATTTGAGCTCTCTGTTTGCCCAAACAGTTCTTTGCTATTTTTGGTTGTAGCATTGACCTCGGTTCCGGACTGGAATTGTGTGGTGCAGAGTGAGGTAGTGTAGGAGCTGCCTTTCCTTGCAGACCAGGGCATGCCAGGGCTTGGAGTGTAGGTCTCACAGTTCATGGCCACTCATCCAGCCTGATCCCATATCCTGCACCCGGGCCTGCTGTCCAACCTTCTTGTAAGCTGCCTCTGTTCTTGTCAACCCCACTCTCAATTAATTCAGTTCACTGGCTTGCTGGAAAACTCCTTGTTTCTAATCATGTTGCTTCTCTGCCAGGATCACATGTGCATTGGTTCAGGGATGGAGCAGCACGTGTCAAGGCGGGTGCTGTGTAGAATCACTGTGGCAGTTCAGGTACTGTCAAACCTTCCACACTGCCATGCAGACAATGATGGTTGTAGAACACAATTAGAATCATAGAATAGCTTGAATTTGGAGGGATTTTAAAGATCGAGTTCCAACTCCCCAGTTGGTTGTACACTGTCAATCACAGAATAGTTCAGGTTGGAAGGGGCCTCTGGAGATCATCCAGTCCAATGCCCTGCCATGGAATGGCCACCTGGAGCAGGTGACACAGGAACATGTCCAGGTTGGTTTTGAATGTCTCCAGAGAGGGAGATACCCTCTCTCCCTGGGCTTGCTGGAAACTTGAGTTTTGGCAATTTTTTGCTGTAAGAGTTTCTCCCTCCATCTGCTTAAAATCCAGCTTTAAAATTGTTGCTTCTGACCCTTGGCAGAGTTGCTCTCATTGTTCCTGAACAGGTGATGATTGTACAGACTATTGTATGGACTGTCCCCTGCCTTGGAGCCTGCAGCATTATCATCTGCTGCAGGTTTGACTGAGCTTTCAATGGGCATGAGAGCTTAACTGCAATACTCACACAGATCCTGAGTAAGTGCTTAAGCTAAAAATAAAGTTTTATTTTGGAGAATAAGCAGCTGGTAGCGCTTTGCAGTTGAGGCTGCGTTTCTTGACACATGCAAGAGAGTGAAAGAATGAAGCATTTTTCTCTGGGCTCTCACCATAGCAGAGATGCTGTTGTGTCAGAGCTGCTCATGCTTTGAGATGAAGTTTTATTCTTGAGCCTAAATTACACAGTCAGGGGAATTATAACCATTTCTAATTACTGTAGCTAAACACTTAAAATTTTAGGCAGAAGTTCTACAATCTTTCATGGTCCAGAATGATTAAAGTAGAGCTACAGTAATGATCTTTAGTCTTGGCTGTGAAGACCTATTCTTATCACTTTTACTCCAATTAAAAATAATTAAGCTTTTTGATAACAGATAAAATTTGCCTTTGTGGCCTGGACACCCACATATGAGCAGCATTGGTGGTGTGGTCTTATCGCTCCTGTGTCATGAGTGGAGTGATACTGGTGGATGCATGGATGGCTCCATTGGGCTGGAAATATTAAGCCTGTTTCAGGGTTGAACAATATGAAGGCTGCTTTGATCAGAAGTGAGCAGGCAGTAGGGACATGTTTGAGAGTCCATGTCCACTCTTGAGCAATGTAGCTGCAGCTCTCTTTGCCTTGGAGGAAGGGCAAGGTGAGAGGGCAGACTGGAAAGGATATGTGGCATTTTCTTCCCAGCCTTTGAAGAGATACTTGCCCAGAGCAGACAGACACAGATTGATTCCCATCTTCCCTGCAGGTCACAGTGTCTGCCAGGTCATCGCACCCCTGCTTTCTAGTGTTGGGCTGTGAGCATTTTAGAGTGTTGCACAGGTTATCACTTGCTGTTACCTTGCAATTTTACTGATCAAATCTGTGAATTTTTTTTTTGCCTACTGTGTGGTTTTTGAATGCTTTTCATTAGGAGAAGGAGGCTAGACTTTCTCTCCTTGTTTATATCTGGATGATGATGAGCTTCTTAATGCAAAGGGAAGAACTGCCAGCTTTGAACTAGGAATGTCCTGCTCTGTTTGTGCATCTGCATCACTTCTCACAATCCCACTTCTGTGTTTCCTTTGAGGAGTGCCAGCATTCCATCAGGTGAACTGTTACTAGAAAAAAACAACAAATCCAAACCACAAAAAAACAAAGGAGGAGAGATTTGTATTGAAAGAAATACAAAACAAATAAACCAGAAAGTTCATGGAAATTGATTTTCTTGTAATTGTTGCTCTGTGTGAAGTACAGAGGGAGCAAGACACTGAAGAGCAGGGAGGAATTCATATTGCTTGTCCTTGGAGAAAAATGGTCTCTGTTTGTGATCATGGGAAAACAATGTGAAGAGTCCTCCTCCTTGCAAGAGAAGATTAACCGCTTTGCTTGGGGCAGCCTGTAAACTAGGAAAGACTTTGACAAAACCAGACTATATCATGGTCACTGGCTGACCTAAGAAGATCCCTTGCAAGGCCTGGGGCATTTTATACCCATGGGGAAGATCAAATCCCATGATGTGAAGTGGATATTTACATCTGTCAACGGTTGAAACATGAAAAACAGCTGAACCTCTCTGTTGAGGAGAGCTCTAGTTCTGGAACATAAAGAGCCTCCTTTTTATTCTGTTCCTTTTGTATTTCAGATGTACGTAAAAACAGTTTATAAGAGCATCTCAGATTTACTCCCGCATGAACAATATAAACTTTGTCATTTCAAGACAGGATTATATATTCAGGGTGTGAGCCATTAGCCTGGGTATTGGAAGAAGGACGAATTCCAGAAGGGTTTTATAAGGAGGGAACTACAAGCAGTCTTAGTATGCAACTGTAACATTAGATGGTTTGCAAGAAAATTGGATTTCACAGCTGCTAACATTCTACATGGCCATTGCCATTGTTGGAGTCCAGGATATCCCTCTGACAGCCCTGGAGAATCTGGGGGCTGTACAGGGGGGTCTGGGATCTGTACAGGGGGGTCAACCAGCCTCCCACAGAGCCCAGGAGGACTCAGATTCTGGCCTCTGCCCATGGGAGTGAATACCCACATTGTATGAAGAATCACAAGCTGAGTGAATTCAAAATAAGTAGTATTTAGTCTATCATAGAATGTAAATGTAGAATCTAGGATTTTAGTATATGGGGTTGAAGAGACAAGATGGAAGAATTGGGGAGTGGCCCTGGTCTTCCTTGTTCTTGTTCTCGTCCCCCATTTTCTGCTGAGTTGGATCTCAAGGATTGGTTTAGAGTAGTAATGACATGTTAGCATAGGTAGTAGGCATTGGTGAAATTTTGTAAATAATAAATACGTTTCGGATGGTGGTTGGGTCAGGAGTACTGTACATAAGGTACGGGACTCTCTGATCCGCCCAGTCCTGCCGTGTGCCCTGCTCTGCTGAGGATGTCTCTCAGAGAGCAGAGAAAGAACTAAGATAATGTACCCTGCCAGGGAGACTTGGCAGAGAAGAAAAAACTAAGAGATAATGAAGAATAAACAACCTTGGAAACATGCACTGGCGGACTCTGTCGTCTCTGCCTTCGGTGTGAAACACTTGGGGCAAAGAGAAGACGCAAAACCTTATTACCTTGGGGAACAGCAACCCCAGGGAAATCTCCAGGGAACAGCAACCCTGGGGGAAGAACTAGCAGCCTTGGGGAACGGCCGTCCCAAGGGGAATCTCGGGGGACAACAACCCCGAGAGCCATGACCAAAATTTTTCAAGCTACAGGTTCTAACAGAGCTCTGTGTGCAGAGATTTTTAAATTAAAATGCATGTGCATTGTGTTTCTTCATGAGACAAAACAAACTGAGGCTTTCATCTTGGCCGTATCAGTAAGAGTTGGCTCAATTTATTGTACTAAAGTATTTGTGTGCAGGCTTGCAGGGGCTGTGAGGACTGGAAATGTTTGGTGTTGGACTGGGGAATCAGCTGGTCCCACAGGACTGATAATTTCTGCCTCCCAGAGTTGCTGTTGCTATGTGTGCAGACTGCTATGTGATGGGTGCCAGCTTCTGGTGAGAAGGAGGTCTTGTTTCCAGGGCTGACACTCTCCAGAGAGAAGTGGGTGCAGGCACTCTTGGAGGACCCCAGTTTGGGCTTTTTCTGTGAGTTGGCACGTCAATCTGAAAAATCCTTGTTGCATTTAGAGGAAAAATTCTCATTTGAAATGGCAGTCCACTGGAAATTCTTTGTGTGGACCCTGACTGACCTCATCGCCTCAGGTCTGAGTCTCAGCAGGAATTGTGGGTCCTCCTGATCCTGCTTCTGGTTGAAGGAGCATCACTTTGCTTCCCCAGCCAGTGGCTCGCAAATCAAATATTGAACTTTAGTTTTGAAGCTTGTCATGTGAGAAGCAGAAGAGAGGATGCGATTCATGTGTGTCTCTGCTCCCCTTCAACCCCATTGCATTCTCAACACAGGGATATTGAGCACTATTCCAGGGAAAGCTCCGTCAGTGCTAACTAGAGTTGTCCAAAAGACAAGACCCACCACCTTGGGAAAGGAGGCTCAGCTTCATGTGAGATCATCTGTGTTCATGCCCTGCAACACAGAGCTTGTGTCGCAGAGCTGTTTGCTGCCCTTTCAAGGGAGCAAAGAACTAAAACTTGTGCTTTTATAGCATGAGGCTTAGGCAAGAAAGGAAATTAAGATTTTGTCAGCTTTTAAGAGTGAGGTGGGAAGTCCATGGGTTAGTTTTTCCTGGTTATTTGATTTCCTGTTCAAGTTGTTTAGAAGAAGTTGTCTCTGCTTTCCTCCTTGAAAGCGGCTTGCTTCATGTGAAGCTTGTGTCCTTCCTCCTGTCCATCTGGTAGCTAAAAGGGCTCTGTCACCCAGCTGCAAGTGCAGTGAACCCATTCCTCTGACTCAGTCTGCCTTTCATGCTAGTGGGATATGCTTTTGAATAGAGATCTCCTCTCATGCCAGTGGTGGTGGTGGGGAGTCATCTGTGCTTCTTTGTCTCCCTTCACTGATCAGGCTGGGGTGGTGTGTGTGAAAGTGGTCTGCAAGGTGTTGATTTTTTTCTGTGATCTGGAAATGCCACCATAAGCTGATATTTTAGATTGTTCAATTGCTCAATATTTATAATTTTTTTTTTTTTTTAAATCAAGCTGTTGGACTAGGCATGCTAGATAGTTCTAGACTGTGAGTTATTTCTTGCTAAATCACTGGTTTCAAATTCAGATTAGATCTTTTCTAAGTAATAACTATTAATTATTTCTTGGGTTTTTTTGTAGCGCAAAGAGGGACAGTGCCTTGTAGTACGGAAACCTTAGGGCAGGCCTCAACTCCACACCGTCTATTATATTGAACAAAAACCAAAGGGTTGAGGGAGAACATGAGGCAAGAGCTGCAAAAATAGACGCTTACCCACAAGGAGGTGGGAATTGCTGGGATGATGTCTTGATGAAGAGGTCTTTGAATGCCTATCCATGAGATTTGTGCCTGGGGCCATACCTCCTCAGCTTCTGATGTAGTTGGGGTGTCATCTCCCGCTGTTCCTGCTGTCTGCTCCCCTGCCACTGCCCTTAAGCTTACTGGCCAGGAGACTGAGCTCAGCCTCTGAGTTTCATTCTCTTTCTCTGGAGGTGGAAAAAAAGCTGTGATGGACCACACAGGTGCATTTCACCCACTTGTACCTGGGGAATGGAAGTGGTTGGACAGGGTGGAGGGCTGTAGGGGTGGAGGTGGTGGGGTGGAGGGCTGTCTATCAGCAAAGTTCAGTCGGTGTCAGTGTGCTGCAACAAGAACCAGGGCAGCTCCTGTGGAAACCAGATGGCCACCTAGTGACATCAAAGTTGAAGCACTCCAGGGAGCAGACAAATGCAAACCTCCATGGCCTCTGAATCTGACGTGATGACAATTCTTTTTTGTGTAAACTCTGTGATTTACTCTGTGATAAACTCTCCAGATTTCCTTTTTCCTTTTCCTGAGGAAAGGATGCGTGTTTGCAGGGGGACGGATGGACCATTGTTTGAACAATGATTTGCATCCAAGTGACCAGCCAGAAGGCACGGGCCCTTTCCCTCTATGTTCAAGCTTAGCTGTCCCTGGGGAATATTTGGGGGAGAAGTTCAAGTATCAGGAAAGTCCACATTTTTAGCATGCTAAAAGAATAATTGCATGAAATTGCAGCACCTCAAGTAAGAATGATGATCATAAAAAAATCATTACCTACTTACTGCAGAAGCCTAGGGACTTCCCTGAGGCTGGCACAAAACCAAAGTGTTTATAGATGAACACTTTTTCCATTTGACATCAAAAAAACAATGTCCCTCGATGTGCCAAGTTGTAAGTAATGAAGCTTTGCCCTAGAATCACTTTTATTGACTTAAACTGGAAAGTGCATCTCCTTTAGTTTATTTTTTTGAATTGATTTCATATGTCTGTCTTCTATTAGTTTGATGACAAGAGATAGCAGCAGCACTGAAATAATTGTGCAGTTGTTATCAAGGGACCTACACAGTATTATTTTTTATATCAGGAATGGAAGGATATCCAACATCCAGCTTTGGGAATCATCATCTTGCCTATGGTCTTGGGCACTGCCTTAAAAGCATTGCCCAGTGATGTGGGACAGCATCTGAGCCTTCTATGTGCATGAACTCATGTGAACTGGCTGTAGTTTTGAGCTTGAGATCTCAAAATCATATTAAGCTCTGGTCAGTTTAAAACCTTTTAAATACTATTAGTATTTTGTTAATGATTCAGCATAAATGTTCTCTCAAGAAAATCCCCTGTTGGTAGTGTTTGGTCTCATGTGTCTGGATGGATGTGGAAGACCACACAAACCTCATAGCTGGGCGAAAGGGAGTTAGTGGTGAAAGGTGATCAGCCCTGACCTGGAAGAGTTTAGAGAGATGGGAGAGAGAAAACATGCACATGAATTGTGCAAACCATGCAGCTTCAAGAGTTAGTCACCCTTTGCTCGCTGTTAGACAGCTCCAAACCTGCATGCAGGAGGTGAGCTGAGTCCTGGCCAACTGCACTCCTGCAGGATTTGTCCTGTGTGATATGGGCTGGGAAGATTTCCTGAAATACAGTAGATTGCTATTCCTGATGCCTCTGAGCGAGATGGGTGCTGACACAGGTGAATGTGGCACGAGAAGAAGCAGATGCAAGAAATCAGTCCTATAATGAGCCGTGGGAGCTGGAAGCAACTTTTGCACATGTGAAATGAACAGTCTAACAAATGCAAAGGGTTTTTTTGTTCACTGCCGCAGAAAGTGAGGAAAACAGGATTATAGCTGTTTTGCTTCCTGAAGCAGAATGTCCTATGAGGACATTCCCCTCCTGCCCCCATTTCTTTGTGTTTTCTGGGGAGCCTGTGCCACTCTAAGCTGTGAAAGGAGATGGGATTATAAATTGCAGCTAAACCAGAGGCTGTTTTTTTTCTGCAGATCGTGTGGGACACTAATAAATTGCTTTTCTTCCATGACTCACCTCTTACTCCCTTATGGAGTTGAAGGGAGTTGAACCCTTTAATTTTTTTAAGGTAGAAAAGCCCACTGAGCAAACCCCAGAATTTGTTCTTGAACTGAATCTGGAGATAACAGCAAGTTAGCCTCATTTTTTTTGATAAACAGAGCTAAACTTGCAATTCTCAAGGTACTTTTGTAGCTCAGTGGAAACTGACAGTCTGTTGAATTTTTGCAGCACAGAAAAATAGTATTCTGCTGTCTGCCAGTCAAAAACAACAGCAGGATCTTTAGTTCAGAATTTTCTGGGATTTATTTTGGGTTGTGCTGTTGTCTTTATGATCACACGTGTAACAGTGTAAGACACTGCTGCAGATCTCAGTAGTATCTTGGGTTTGGGGTATGAATTAGCTTTAGTTTTATCACTGTCCCTAATAAAGCTTGATTGCATTGACTCGCTATATTTGGTGAGTCAGGAACAGAAACATCAGCAGAAACATCCACTTTACCAACAACAAATACGCATGCAGGAGCAGCTCTCAGCGAACAAGGATGTGTACACACTTGGGTATTTTGTCTGTGACCAAACAGCATGATCTCCCTCTTGACAGTGCAGCATGTATGGAGTATTTCAGCCCCTCTGATACCTTCTCCATTGCTGCCCTACACCTCCACCCTCAATAGTCTTTAAATAGCCTTGCTATAATTAGCTGACATACCTAACTTAGTGTGATTCTTGTGTATAGCACTGATATACACAAATATAACATCCCCTGTTCTGTAGTGCTATTCTGAACATGTTAAAATATACAGCTACTGTTATAAATGTCCAGCCAATTCCAATTAATAAAATATTTTTTTATTAATTAAAGGATTACAGAACAAAAATTTGGGCAAGCCAGCAATCGAAGTTCAGTGTTGAGACCTGGGATCAGCACTGGGTGAACCTTAGCTACGGCCTCTATCGCACTGTAACTCCCCCTGTTCATGAATTTAGTCCTTTTCGGGGTCCTCTTATATACAGTTTATCTTGCTGGTGGAAGAGTATTTCCCCACAGTTCTTTGTCTTTGATCCTTCTTCTTCATATTCATTTCTGTCATCCGGTCTGCTGAATAGGGCTTCCGAGGGAAAATTAATATTAAGTCCGTTCTTTCGGAGCATGAATGGGGAGATGAAATCATTCTTCCTGATCCATATCAACCCTAAGGGTTGGGTGCTTCACAGTTTCACCACCTCGGAGGACTGATTCTGAACTTGGTCCACCCTTTATTCTGGTGTTAATGTTGCGCTTCCCGAGTTCCCGGTAGGGGTATTGTTTCTCCCGGATTCTTGGCCTTGGGTGTTGCCCATCCTAAAATGCATCGGCTTCATACCTGACCTGCTTGTGCATTTTATTTTACAACACATTTTATATACACCTTAACATGAATTATTCTACTGCATTTATCACACCTACCAAAACCCATGGGACAGGATCCTCTTTTGGAGGATGTTCCTTCTTGCCATAGCTTTATGGTGGCCCAACTAAAAGCAAATGAGCATGTGAGAGTTATCTTTTACAGTGAGTCTGGTTGTTGCATTGTTTAAATCCCAGAATGAGTAATCTGTACCAGTCCAAAGTCATAAAGGATTTTGAGGGCTGGAAGAAGCCTGCTGGGTCTGGGCATGCTGTTCTGCTTAGATGGAGAATTTGTTTGGGATTCCCATGTGGGGAAATATGTCCCCACCAACACTGGTGCACTGGTGGGAGCTGTTCAGTACCGCTTGAAAGTGTTAGGGAGAAGCTGGTTGGGTATCCCGGGGTTTCCCAATACTGATGTTTCAGTGTGACCCAGATGGGGCTGTGGAGAGAAGCAAAGTTACTTGAGAGATCCATATTGTGGGAACATTATATGGACATCTGCATTGGAGAAACTTTGTAAATATGCTTGCTGTCTTGGGTCCCTGGTCTGAAACACCATTAGTGGGAGAAGTCCTCAAGGACCTTGGCTTATCTTTTGTGCATAGGAGTTGTGTGAAGGGATGATAGTAAAAGTACTGTTGGCAAATCTGTCTTGGTTTGAAAGACAGGTGTCTGCTAGGGAGGGGCGGGACGCCCCTTGGAATGGAGAATTCAAATCCCCTCCCTCCAAATTATTATAATTTAGTAAATTGAAGGGGCTTTCAGGCAAGAGGTATGGGGGTAGGAATA
This sequence comes from Cisticola juncidis, assembly GCA_013400215.1. NCBI lineage: Eukaryota > Metazoa > Chordata > Aves > Passeriformes > Cisticolidae > Cisticola > Cisticola juncidis. Next base: position 13,198 of record VXBR01002272.1, on the reverse strand, counting down.
ACAGTCCTTTACTATTGTGTCTAACAAGGCAAATAAACAATAACAACTGCAGCATTAATAATAAACAGAACCAAATACCTCGATGGGTTTTGGTTTCACAAAGCCCGGGGCAGTCTGATCTCTTGGGACTCCTAGAGCACCAAGCTGGAGTGGTGGAAAATCCCAGGTTGGTGGATGAGATGTATCAGAAGCTCTGTCAGTGGTAGCTGGGCAGGGATGTCCCAGCAGGACAGGACAGTGAGGGGCCACGAAGTGGTGAAAAGCCTCAAAGCAGCGCCAAAGAAACGGCAGTGGCAGGACAGGGCTGGCATGGCAGGGCAGTAAGAAGGCAAGCTCAGGGTTCTGGCATACACGAGCAGATGGTGGTCAGTTTTCCAAGACCGGACCAGGGTTGGTGGGGGGTAACAGCGAAACTCCTGCAGCAAGCAGCAACCTGGCCGTCTTCTCTCCGATGCCCAGACAAGAGAGAGAAACTGCCTCCAACCCTGTCTTTTACTTCTCCCAAAACTTATCTTCCCCCTCTGAGGGAAACTCCCAGAGACCCAAAAACAATAGGTGTAGCCGGGTGCTGCCATCTCCTTTGGCCACTTCTTTTGTTTTAGACAAGTACCCAGTAGTTAGTCTCATAGCAACTTAGGGGAAAAAATTCTGTAAGTGAAAAAGAAACAAATCTAAACCCCAACAGCAAGTCATCCTCTACCTTGGAATGATACTTTTGCTCCATGGGAGTGTGGAGCTGCTCTCTTTGAACGGAGAGGCAGCATAAACCCAGCCATTCTGTGTTTGCTTGCACAATTCTACTCCTGGTAAAAAACACTCAGTTTTTTCCATATGGTGATCTGGAGGTCATTTTATTTCAGAGGAGGTTGCACATGTGATTTGATAATGCAACATGGTAAGTTGAATTTCAGGTAGGATGCACTAGTAATTTGAAGAAGGGGTCATTACAGAGGAAAACACTGGATTTTCTCTGTATAAGTTAGTGTGTTCTGATCCTGCCCTGCTGGCTTTCTCTTTATTTTGGGTGTGTGTTACAAATGGATGTAGGGGTTTAGATTAGTAATTGCCTTTTGCCCAGGCCTCTGGCAGCAGGCAGTAGCTTTATTGAGGCAGCCAGCACCCCAAAACCCACTCTCATTCACAAGTTCTTTAATAATGGCTTATTCAGTCTATTATAGAATGAATTATTTATTTAATAGACACAAAACTAACTGACATAAGACATAAACTAGTAAACTACTACTGTGTAGTATCTACACAGGAATAAGGACAAAAAGAGACTGCTAATAGATATATACGGTGTGGGGTTAAAGCTACCTATAAATTTTACAGCTAGTGAAGAAATAATATAACTTAGAATTCAATGTATCTTACCATCCAATTGTTGTGGGTGCAAATTGAGATCCTTCCTCTTGTAATAAATGCCAAGCCAGTTCCAAATTAATAAATTATTTTATTAATTTTAGAAAAGTAATTGGACAGAATTTCATGTAAGCCAACAATCAAGGAATCAGTGTTGAGTCCCTGGATTGGCACTGGGTGAATTTTAGCTACGGCCTCTATTGCATGGCAGCTCCCCCTGTTCACACTTTCGGTTCAGTGAACTCAGTTTTTATACAGTTTCTTTAGCAGGACTGAGCATTACTCCATGCTTTCTTTGTCCCTTCAGTTTTCCTTCATATTCATGGGGGTTCATCCTTGCTGCTCGGTCGGTTGAATCAGCTTTCCTTCATATTCATGGGGATTCATCTTTGCCGTTTGGTCCTTCCGTGGGGAGCTGAATATTAGACATGACTTCTGGGACTCGCATATTGAAATGCATGCCCCTGGTGGCTGAGCACAGCCCATCTCGGTGGTAATGGTTGGGTCATTCACAATCCCACCTCTGGCAAGGACCCATCTTCCTCGGACCCCCTCTCCTTTTCTCTGGTAAGTTTAGTTGTTCCCTGCAAGGGTCGTTCCTGAATCCATCTACCTGCGCGCCCCCCACCCGCCCCCCAGCCTTGTATGATTTTACCGTTTATTTCAAAGGGCATAACTTGCTTTATATTATACATACATTATAAATATGAATTACCCAACATCATTTATCACACTCTCAATTCCCAAGAAAGTAACCACAGAGTCTGCATCCAAACTCCGGGAAGAAGTCTCAAACCCTTGTCAGGGTGTGTGTAAGAGGCTTCTGCCTCTGTGATTACTTGTGTGTCTTTTGCGGTTTGTAAAACAGTGTCTCTCAGTCAAGAATATTTCTTTTATCTCTTCCCACATTTGCTCTCCAGACTAAGATGTTGATTCTTAGCTGGGGTCTCAGCCCTTTTGGTGCCAGAGGTGACCCCGTGCTGGGCCTTTAAACCGAGGTTCTTTCTTTATGCACCAACTCTCTGTGGTAGAGAAGTGAGGAGGTGGACTAGATATCCTGCTGCAGTGTGCAGGGCAGCTTTGCCCCTTCATGGCAAAGGAAACAATGCTTATTCTGCATATAGAATTCAAAACACAGAAAAATTCTTTTCTATCCAGACTTTTCACTGATCCTGCAGCAGCAAGCTTCCTTTGATCCTCCCAACTAGAATGATCTTAGGGGAGAACTTTCCAGGGCCTCAGGTTTGCTCACAATATGCAAGACAGGTTTTTATCTCACAGTGACAGCTTTGCAGGAAAGATCCTAGGCTGTGCCAGGCCTGGCAGTTCTGATCCTGGTGCAACTCAAAAGATTCTGGGCGTTCATGTGTGGTTTACTATTTTGTGCAATTTACAACTGCCCAGGACTATAACTAGCTGTCGTGGTTGGGGGGGAGGTGAATTTTTCCGGGGGTTGTGGGCAGGTCAATCAGTGGTCGGGTTTTGTGCTGGCACTTGGATTGGCCACTGGGAGGTTTGGACACGCCTCTGAGGACACAAGGGGTTAAAAGCAGGGACTCCCAGGGGTTCGGCTGCCTTTGGATCTCGGTTTCAGCAGAGAAACATCTCGGCCTCTCTCCCCCGCTCAGCCACGAGGTTGGGTGGGGGAGGGGAACCACATCTGAGGTAAGCTGAGGTAAGCCGGAGCCCCAGGGTGGGGAAGAGAGTGCACAAGACTGGAGCTGAGCTGGCCCCATCCAGGATGGAGGGGTGGAAAACTGTGGAGCTGCTTTCTGTCCCATTTTCCCCCACCCAAGGAGAGAGACTGCTGCTTCAGGGTTTCGAACACCAGCAGCAGCCAGCAGCGAAGAAAGAGCAGGGGGAGGGGAGAGGAGGAGCTCCCCAGCTGTGTAAAGAGATGCTGAGTCCAGGACCCTGCCAGGAGCCAGGAACTGTTAACCCTTTCTTGGCAGAAGGAAACTTTTTTCCCAGACATTGATTCTCGTGGCTAGTGGTTTCAGAAGAAAGAGAAACAGCCTGGGACTGAGATGATAAAGGACAATGGAAAAGAACTTTAGATGGGCAGAGATTGAAAGGGTTTTAGGCTGGACGTTTCTTGCATAATGTTAGCCATAGACTGAACTCGAGTCTCTTTGAACATAAACTGCATTTTTTGGGTGGATGCCACCGGCTCGACTTTGCTACAGTGACTGGCACTTTAAGAGTGGAGCGAACAGAGAAGAGAGGGGGAGGGTGTGGTGGCACCCTCTGCCCGCAGAGAAAAAACCCTCAGCCCCAGGGGAAAGATGGGGAGAGGTCAGCATGCAAGCATCTTTAAAAGAGCCATATATGCAGTTTTGGCCCATGGACAGTGGTGAGAGCACTGGACATGGAAAAAGAGAGGGTCACCCTGGCAGACTTCTCCAGGCGGTGCCACGAGTGACATGGAAACACATAAAGGGTGGACCTGTGTTTCCTAAGGAGCAGTCTGTAGTGCAAGAGAAACTCCTCTCTACCTTGCTGAATTGAAGATTAGGGTTTTTTGAGTGATGATTTAAAACCCAAGGGTTTGGTCCATAGAGAGTAGTGTGTAAAGGGTGGAAACTGGGGGAGGAAAAGAAATGTTCTAGGAAGTTTTCATTTCTGTTTTTGTGTGTGTTTAGAGTTTTCTTTTCTATCTCTGTTCTTATGTAATGTAATAAAGTTTTGTTTTCTGTTTTCAAGTTTTGGGCCTGCTCTGCTCTGTTCCTGATCACATCCCACAGTAATTGTTAGGGAAAAAACAAATATTCATGGGTGCATTAACATCTGGCCAGTGCTAACCCATGACAGTAGCTGATGATTTTCTATGGTTGCCCCTTAAGGATAGAATCTCTTTTTGCTCATTAATGGCTTTAATGAAGTACATACAGCTGTTTATCCAGAAAGCAGCACTTGTTCTCTGTGCAGCAGACTCGAATCTTTCATGCCAAGCCCACAGGCTCTGCACTTCCTTGGATGGTGGCCTGTGTACCCTCCTTCCCCCTTCTTCTTGCCTGGCCAATGTTCCTGGGTTGTACACCTCTGCCTGCTGCCTGTCTTCTCATGTTCACTGGGATGGAGACAGCAGGTTCAATTAATTTTGCATTCCCCCATTTTCTGTATGTATAAGAGACACTTTATAATTTGCCCAGGGTTTTAGGTTTGGACAACACAGTTATTATGCCCAAAGCACATCATATCTCCAGTGTGCTGCCTTCTGACTCTTGCCAGAGTGCTGGTCATGAGACATTTAGGAAGGGACATTTAGGGAGGATTTAGGAAGAAAAGCTGATAAATCATAAATTCCTGTGCAAGATGAGTCACGATTACCTCTTTCTCAAACACATAACTGCAAGCTGTTACATCAGTACCAATCTATGGCATGAAGGAAGAAAGTCCCTTTTTGGTTAACATGTACATGCAGGCTCTTCTGCATCTCTCTTTGGGCATCAGATGAATTGACAATGTAATTGCATGTTTTTCCTGCTTGACCCTTGAGGACTTTACTTACTTAATCCTCATGTGCTGGAATGTGCTCCAAGGCAGAGGTGAATGGGAAGGGAAAGAGTTCCCTTGATCGTGGTAGAAATTTGAATTTTTTTCATCCTATGTTTTATATAACTGTTATCTTTCAAGCATTTTGCTACAGTCTCTACTATGGAAATAAATTGTGGAGGAAAGCTGAGCCTTTGTCTTTGAATGCCAGAAGAAGAGCCAGGATTTGCAGTTTTCCAGTCTTGTTCTTTTCTCTGGGCTCTGACCTTGCTCCTTGTTCTGGCAGCACTTTGCAAACCTGATTAACTGCAGAGAGTTTGTGTTGCTGGATCTTCGTCCCACATCCATGTTTTTGCCAACTCAATCAAAACAAGGATGAGCTGAGATTAGTATTTTGCACTCTTCCCAGCACTCTGGGAACTTAGAAATTAGTTGCAGTTTTGATCATAATTAATATAGGGGTTTTCTTATAGACCTGTGCTAATTTTGTGCAAGTGATCTTGGAGCTGAGCTAAATCTCAGTGAGGAAACAACATGTGTAGCAGTCTTTTGGGCTACCAAACTGAAGACCACACAAAGTCTGGCAAAACCCCTTCTGCTGGGCTTTTTTTTCCACTTCACATGTTAATAGGTCAAAAGTCTTGGTATACTTCTAGTGCTGCCTTGCAGTGTTTCCTTACACCTTGATACATCCTGGTTCATAATCCCGAGTTTTCATCAACACAAAGGCTACCTACTGTTTTCTTTTTCAGTGTAGATGATAACTCTAGTATGTGTATGTATATACATTTTGTTTATATATGTATCAGCAGAAGTGTAAATTTTTCTGCACAGGTGTCACATTGATTAGGTCAGATACTGGCTTGACAGTTGTGTGCAAAAATGATGCTGAACAGGTGATCCTAAAGAGAGGGGCAGCCCTGTTGTTTGGCAGCTGTTCACCTGGGGCAGGCTTGAGCCAAGGAAGTCCCCTGAAGCATTAAGAGCAGTAACAATTAAGGCAGCAGGGAACAGCAAGGTATGTGAATAGTGTTGATTGTTTTATTTTAAAATTTTCTGCCTCTGCTTTTATCTTCTTAGACTGTTTTGGCATGTGTTCTGGTTACTGGAGAATGCAAAATTATGAGGGGAAGGAATCAGTGGCCAATTCTGGTCATCGTGGCCAGTAAACAGGGTCTGAGCATGGCTGGAGAGACCTAGGATGAAGCATTTCCACCTCAGGAAGTACAAGCATGCAATGGTGGGTTGCATGCATTCTGTTGTCCTTCAGCCTGTCTCTGCCCCCTTTTCCCTGACTCCGAGACTTCCTGCTCTTGGGAGAGAAATTGGTTGGGGTTTGTTTGTTGTGCATCCCTCTGCTGTCAGAATTCTGTTTGTTCCAAATGCCTCTTCTGCCTGTACTGTCCCTAATTAGTGCATCTCTTTGCCAGGAGCTCTGACTTTTGCTTTAGTGCGATTAGCACAGCTTAAGCCCTTTCCCTGGCCATCCTTTCTTTTCATTTCCCATTTGTGCTGGCTGTCTGCTCGAGCAGCTGCTGTCAGCACACAGTGGAAAAACACCAATCCAAGAGAAACGCACTATAGCGTATCAGCAGGAATTCCTGGGCTGTTTCTGGGCCACCTCTTTGTCAGAAGAGCTCAGCCATGTCTTTGTTTTCTTGCTAGCGAGTCAGAGATACTGCAGGTTTGTTTGGAGGTTTTCTCATCTTATTTGCTCAGTGGCAAATAGGGCAGTTGCCCTTTGTTTCATATGCATTTTTGTTGTGTGTTTTTAAGTGCTGCGAGGCACAATATCTTCATGTGGGCAAGAATAAGTTTATGCATCTCTCTTAGACTAAAATTTTCTGCTTTGGGCTGCAAAAAGGAAAGGGAAAGGAGTTGAATTTTCCTCAGCAATGCAGAAGACCAAAATTCAGCTCATTTGTGTGAGCTATGTGGTCCCAAAGGAGGAACTCTCATCTGGCACACCCCTCTGCCACAGACAAAGGCTAGTTGATTTTTGTAATTTACTGCCGCGATCATTTCAATCTGGAAGGAATAAACATGCAGGCAGTCTGGTGGTGGCTGAGGGTGAGGGGCATGTGACCTAAGAGGTGGCATTCCTCTCTTGATTTGCATAACAAAGGAACCAGCCTGTGCCTGTGTATGCCAGCAGGATAAATATATTAATTTCACCAGTAGTCCATGTCAGTGCAGCTGCGTGAAAACTGAGCCGTCACTGGAGACAAAACTTTGTCCTTTGTTGTCATGTTGTGAAAGCTGGGGCAATGAGATGAGGGTGAAGATGAGCAGCCCTGCCTGGGCACCCCTCTGGCTGCAGAGGCAGCTGCAGGCATGAGGGCACTGATTCCTGCACATGGAGGAGAGCAAATGCCCTTCATCACTAAAAGATGGGGAGGTAGGAGGAGAAAAAAACCCTGTATTTTCTTGGATCAGCCCCTTGTGGAGGCAAAGAAAAGCCTGCCATAAGTTAATGGGCCACTTTCATAAATGTGGGAGCCTTGTGCACTCAGAATGGCTCAGCCTGTCTGAGCTAATGCAGCTGTCAGCTTGCTTGTCCAGAAAATGCTTTTCTGAAAGGTATGATTATTCTAGACTGTTGAGCAGGTTCTTCTGGGTGAGTGCATTTAAACAACATCAGTGGTACATGTGGAAAGATTACAAGCAAAGGGGAGGGGGGCAACATTTTTGATAGGTGTCTCTTACCAGGCTGTGCAACACATGCTGTGCAGGTGTGCTTTATTTGGGGAGACTGCTCCAGGGGCAGTGAGGATGAGAGCAGTGTGAGGCATGGGGATAGATGCATTCCTGCCTTTGCAGGGCCATGCCCTGTGTTGGCTCTACTTAGGTACTCACAAGACATTCTGGAAGGTATTTCTTAAAAGCTTGTCTTTGGCCCTGGAAAAGGCATCCTTCCCCAGTCACCCTGGGGTGTGCAAAGCACCCCAATGCAGTGCTGAGGTCTGGCTCTGTCCTCATCAGGTGGGGAGGAAATTGTCAGCAGGCTCTGGGGAGACCCTTTATTTGCTTGTGTTATTAGCAAGGAGCGAGGAAATGATGATTTATTGATGCTTCTGTGATTCTCCTATACCAGGCTATGAAGGAAGAAATTCCATTTCCTGGCTGATAATCACAGCTCTAATTGAGCAGTACCATGTTCCTTGTAGAGCAGCTGGTCTGTGGGGTGCTGGTGGTACCCCTGGTTCTCTGATTCAGTGCCACATAGCCAGTATGGCCTGTGACCACCAAGGGTCACTTCTCTGCTCTTCCACAGCTGCTGGTCGTCTCCAGGCTGCTGGAGACAGGCTGCTTATAGAGCCCAGCATTTCTCTGCTGCAGTATTGTTTGATTAAACCAGAAATCTCTGACAGAGGGAGTGGAAGCCATTCTTTTCTGGGGTGAGGCACTGGTGGGAATGTGTTATCAATACCTCAGCAAATACTCCTTGATGTTTGTGGTATGTTGGGCAGAAGGTTGATGCCTCTTGGCCATGGCCTGGGCCAATCACTCCATGCTGACCAAGGAGACCCTTGCGCTCACCCTGTTAGGGCCGATGCCTTCCATTGCCATCACTGCCCTGTCACTGCCCTGTTCCTGCTGTGTCCCTGCCACCTTCTCTGCCTTCCCAGAGTGGCTGGCATGGCTCTTCCTGTGCCTGGTGAGCCAGTAACTGGTGAAGGACACAGTTAACAGCTCACATGCTGCAGTGGTTGGTCAGAGGTCTGCCAACCTGAACTGTGCAGCCTCAGTAAATCCAGCTGAATTCCTGGGCTTTGCTTAGTACATCTCTGATGACCCTCTATACAGCAATGCCCTTTTTATGCATTCCCTTGCTTCCATGTGAGCCTTGGCTTATGAAAAGGGTTTCATCTCACTAGCCCAGAGCATAGGATGGGGCAGGACTGCAGTGCAGGTCTCTGCAGGACTTTGGAACTTCCTGCCTGCACTCCAGGGCTCTGTTGTTGCTGCTGCTTTGTGGCCTCTCTCCTTTGCAGGCCATAGAGCTGTGCATGGCCAGGGCTGCCTATCACCGCGAGCCTAGCTAGATAAGGACACTCAGGAGACAGAGGTCTGGGTTCATCAAAGCAAGCAGACAGGAGTGACCACCCTTAGTTTATTCTTCCTATTATATACCTCTCACAAGGTGACCATGGATTGGAGAGTGGTTCTTCCCACTTCTCACCCACATTGGTCAAGGAGGCTGTCATTCAACCTCCCCTTCTCTTGGAGAAGGAATCCATAACAAGGGCAATATTTACAAAACACAATCTTGTGTTTACATTTACGAGCGTGAGAAGCTGCACACTTCTACTTTAGTATGAATGCTCAGCAAATTAGGAAAACTCACCCTTTTAACTATTAAAAAAAGAAAAACAAAAAAAGAAAAATGAACAATTGTACAACTGAAAGAAAAAAATAGAAAAAAAACAGTACAAAGTTCACTGACCTTCATTTTAGTCATGGTGTGAGAGTTGCTTGTTGGGCTGATTCTGCCTTTGCTGTGCAGGGCTTTACCCTGAATCCCTTGCAGTAACCTGCTCAAAATACCTCAAGCATAGTCTACCATGATTTGGCCAAACAACCCTCATTTTTCAAATTTCTATAAGATGCAAAGGGAATATGGTGCAAAGGCAGGAGCATTCCAAGAAAAAAAATTAATCAAATCAGAGTTCTGTCCCTCTATGGTTCTGTCCTAAACCACAACCCCAAACACGTGCACATTCTCCCCAAAGGTCACAAGGGCTACAGTACATAAAACTGAACCATTGCAAACAGTTTGTCTGAGTCCTCAATTAACAACCTGCTGGCTCAAACAGCATCATGCTGCTCCACCCAATCCTGCAACAGGCAGTTCCACAGGATCCAAAACCGCTATGGAGGCCATACCGGAAAGGAGAGGATGGCCAGTCCATGGCCATGTCAATCAGATCTCTGATGGGTGGCACCAGGGCGGCACAGAGTACCCAAGGTTTCAGGATCAGACAGGATCAGTCCAATGCACCTGAGGCAGCTCACCAGACTTTCAGTGGCCGCCTTCATGGCAAGGATTCCTGAACCTGTGGACAGAAAACTTAAAAAACACAAATTGAGCAATTTAAATTTTCTCAAAGAATGCGACATAGGAAGTGGATGTGGGAACCACTGCACAAGTGTGCACTTTGCAAAAGTCCAAAGAAAAATTTGACCATTGCTACTGTGGCAACATCAACACTTCCTAAACTTCAGATGCTGGCTGCAAACCAGCCAAAGAATTTTGCTCTTGCTCCAGAGCTTGGGAAACTGTTTCGTTCCCCAGATGTCTTTCGTACTTTCTCTGCTTCCAACTTTTCAGGCTTGGCAAGGGCTCAGCATCAACATGACCCACTGCTTTGCATATGTCTGCAATATGGTCTGGGCACAAAAAAACAAGGGAGTCACTTTCTGTGCCTCTTTTCCCTGTTTTCTCCACTGGCCTGAACATTCGCCTGTGTCTTATGTTCATTTTTCAGCCCCTTATCAGATGGCTGTGGGGCAGCAGCTGGGGCAGACACCATAGAAACAGAGGTATCCAGAACCGCATAGGCCTGGATCATATCCAGAATATTAGAAGTCTCAGGAATAGTTCCAAGGAGCTTCTGGCAAGCAGAATTAGCATTCCTCCTTGCTAATTGTTCTAACAAAATTATTTTCAAAGTGTTATCCTTAACTTGCGTCTCTAAAGAATGTCTCAGATGCACTAGAAATTGACGGAAGGCTTCGTCTGGCTTCTGTGTATATCCAAGAAGTCTTGATTTAGAGAGGAGGATAACATAGTTTTTATCAGTGCAGATATACCTATGTCCCTGCACAGATTCAGGACAGTCCGAGGAAGGCCAAATTGCACATCAGGATAAGCATATTTGCTTCTCCCGGTAAGCAAATCAGCTCTGACCCCAAACAAGGGATCTTCTTGAGACAATTGACTATTTTGGACAGCCACTTCTGGGGCCAGTCGTTCCCAATTGTCTTCAAAAGTAGAAATCTGAACCGGTTCAAATAACGCAAATGCTAGGCGCCTAATTTCATAAGGAAGGATCAGATCCTCAAATTCAGCACTGATCCATTGAATTACTTCAGCAAATCCTATATCACTTTTTGCCACGTCCCTTCGGAAGGGAAACGGGACTTCCCAGCACAGGGCATTGTGGCCGTGAGGCTGTGGAACCGCACCCACAGCTCCCTGGACCGGCTCGAGTAATCCTGTATATTCAGACAGCTGCTCTGCCAGTTCTGCAGCCAGATTCGGCTGCGACTGAGGACCAATCCCAATTCAGGACAGGGCGAGCATGTATCTCTGACAACTCTTCAGCCTCATTTTGACCTTTCTCAGCCAGCTCGGCCTGGCTGGGGCAGCGGAGGGGGACAGAGACTCACTCAGCCTCCGCTCCGACCTGGGGGGTGTTGGGCAGGGGGGCGTGGCTCATTTGCCACAGCATTCGGTCCCTCCTTGGTCAGCAGGGGGCCGGGGGCCGGCGGCGCGGCGGCGGGACCAGGCCAGCCCACGGCACGGTGACAGGCC